>JBBELK010001085.1:437500-447624 GCA_037783545.1 Henricia sp. BOLD:AAB3569 | reverse complement strand
TTTAAATTTAAATTTAAATTTAAATTGAAATTAACTTTAATGTAATTTTAATGTAAAAATGTATACTTTAACTTTAAAGTTTAACTGTTAACTTTAACTTAGTACTGTTAACTTTAACTTTAAATTAAATTTAGAATTTAACTTTATAAGTTAATATTCTTACTTTTAACTTTAACTTTTACTGTTAACTTTAAATTAACTTTAAATTGTACGTAGTAACTTTAAATTAACATGTTAAATTTAAAAGTTTAACTTGAAATTTAAATTCACACAATTAACTTATAATTTAATATTAACTTAACTTTAAATTTACACTTCTTTATCTTTACACAGTTTAACTTTAACATTTCATTTAATTAAATTTAAAGTTATTTTAACTTTAATTTAATTTAACATATAAATTATATCTTTATACTTTAAATTTAACTTTAAACGTTAAATTTAATTTATAATTTTACTTAAAATTTAAGTTAAATTTAAATTAAATGTATATTTAATGTTGTAATTTAAATTTAAATTTAAATTTAACTATTTAAATTTAATTAATTTTAAATGTTACTAATTAAAGTTTATCTTTAACTTTAAATTAAACTTTAAAATTAAATCTTAACTTTAAATTAAATTTAATTAATAACTGTAAATGTTAAGAATTTAAAATTTAAATTAAACATTTAAAATTATTTACAGTATAATTTTATTTTAAATTTTAATTGAACTTGTTAGACTTTATCATTTAAATTTAAATTTAAATTAAATTAAATTTAACATTTATATTTAAATTGTTAATTAAAGTTAATCTTAATTTTAATTATATTTAAGTTTAAATTAACTTTACTAAAATTAAATTTATATTTAACTTAACTTAAATATAAATTTAACTTTAAATTTAACTTTTAACTTAAGTTTATATTTAACGTTTAAAGTTAATGTTAATTTAAATTTTAAATTTAACTTTAACTTTAAATGTAATTTAACTTTAAATTTAACTTTAACGTAATTTAAATTAAACTTAAATTAACTTTAAATTTAAATTTAAATTTAAATTTCTATTTAATAATGTTAATGTTATTTAAATTTAAATTTAACGTTAATTTAAGTTAATTTTAATTTAACAGGTAAATGTAATTTAAATTTAGTTAATTTTAAAGGTTCTTTATCTTTTGATCTAGTGTAAAGTTAACTTAAAGGTTATTGTTCGTAAGTTATATTTATAAGTATCGGTTAATGTTAAAGTGTTAAGTTTAGGAATAGGGTTAATTTAAAGTTATAGTTAAATTTAAACTTTACGTTAAAGTTTAAAGTTAAACGTTATAACTTTAGCCGTTATAGTAAATGGTTATAATGTAAATTTAGAAATGTAAATTTAAATTTAACTTTAACTTTATATTTAGTAAATTTAATTTTAAATTTAAATTAAACTATTTTACTTTAAATTTAAAGTTAATATGTTAATTTAAAGTTAAATTTACAGGATGTTAATGTTAAACTTTAAATTTAAATTTTTAATAGTAAAGTTTTTTGAAATTTAAATTTAGTTAATTTATAGTTAATAATAATTTGTAACTGTATACTTTACTTAAAGGTTACTGTTGAGAATTTTACGTTAAATTTTAATTTAAATTTAACTTTAAACTGTTAAATTTAATTTAAATGTTAATTTAATACTTTATACGTTAAATTTAAAGTGTATTAAGGTAAATTAAAGTAATAACTTTAAATTATTAAACTATGAAATCTAACTTCTAAACTTTAACGTTAACTTTAATTTAAATTTAAATTTAACTTTACAGTTAACGTTTAAACGTTAATCTTAACTGAATAGTTAATTGTTATTTAATAGATATTGTAAAGTGTAAATTTAAAGTGTATCTGTAATTTACAGGTTAAGCTTGTAAATGTATCTTTGAACTTTATAGTTGTAGTAAACGTTATCTTAAATTTAAAACTTTAAATTTAATAATGTTAATAAGTTAACCTTAACCGTTAACCTTTAACTCTAACTTTAAACTTAAACTTCTAACTTTTAAACTTTAACTGTATAGCGTAACTTTAAAGCTTAAAGATCTTAAATTTTAAAACTTTAAAGTTAAATTTATATGTTAAATACGTTAAATTTAAATTTAAATTTAACTTTAAATTTAATTTTAATTTAAGTTAACTTTTAACTTAAAGCTTAAACGTGTAATCTAATTAAAGTTAAATTTAATTTAAATTTAATTTTATCTTTATCTTTAATTTAACTTAACTTTAACCTTTAACCCTTAACTTTAACTAACTTTTAACTATACTACTTAAACCCTTAACCTTTAAATTTAACTTTAAATTTAATTTAAAGTTAACTTTAACTTTAAATTTAACTTTAAACTTTAACTATAACTCTAACTTTACTTATTTAAAGTTAACTTAACTTTAACCCTTTATACCCTTTTACCCTTTAACGTACTAAGTAATTTAACCTTATACCTTTAACGTTAACTTTAACTTAAATTTAACTTAACTTTAACTTTAAAATTTATATTTAAATTTAACTTTAACTTTAATTTAACTTAACTTAAATTTAACTTTAACTTTAAACTTAAATTTAACTTTAACTTTAAATTTAAACTTTAAATTATTAATTTAACTTTAACTTTAACTTTAACTTTAAATTTAACTTTAACCTTTAAATTTAACTTTAAACCTTTAACTTTAACTTTAACTTTAACTTTAAATTTAACTTTAACTTTAAATTTAACTTTAAATTTAAATTTAACTTAAATTAACTTTAACTTTAACTTTAACTTAATTTAACTTTAACTTTAAATTTAACTTTAACTTTAAATTTAACTTTAATTAATTAACTTAACTTATAACTTTAACTTTAAACTTTAACCCTTTAACCTTTAAACCTTTAACCCTTAACCTTTAACTTTAAATTCTTAACTTTAACCTTTAACCCTTTAAACTCTAACTTTAACCTTTAACCTTTAACCTTTAACCTTTAAATCTTAACCTTAACCCTTAACCTTTAACCCTTTAACCCTTTAACCTTAACCTTTAACTTTAACCCTTAACCTTAAACTTTAACTTTAACTTTAACTTTAACCTTTAACCTTAACCCTTTAACCCTTTAACTTTAACTTTAAATTTAACTTTAACCTTTAACCCTTTAACCTTAACCTTAACCTTTAACTTTAACCCTTTAACCTTTAACTCTAACCTTTAACTAACTTAACCTTTAACCCTTTAACTTTAACCTTTAACTTAACCTTTAACTTTAACTAAACCTTTAATCTTAACCTTTAACCTTTAACCTTAACCTTAACCCTTAACCCTTAACCTTAACCCTTAACCTTTAACTTTAACCTTAACTTAACTTAAATCTAACTTTAACCTTTAACTTTAAACTAACTTAACTTTAACTTAACCCTAAAAAAAACTAACTAATAATAACTCTCTCAACCCCTACCCACCCTAACCCACACCCCTAACCCACCCACACCCTACCCACACACCACCCACCCTAACCCAACCACCCTAACCCAACCCTAACCCCCTAACCCAACCCACCACCCTAACCCTAACCCTACCCCTAACCCTACCCAACCCTAACCCTAACCCTAACCCTAACCCTAACCCTACACCTACCACCCACCAACCCTAACCCTAACCCCTACCACCCTACCCACACCACCTACACCACAACCCCACACCCTAACCCACACCCTACCACCCTAACCCCACCACCCAACCACCACCCACACCCACCACCACACCCAACCCACCACACCCACCACCCACACCACCACCAACCCCTAACCCCAACCCTAACCCTACACCACAACCCACCACACACCAACCCCACCACCCACCACCACCCACACCCACCCTAACCCCAACCCTAACCCTAACCCACACCCCACCACCACACCCACACCCACCACCCTACACCCACACCCCACCACCAACCCTAACCCTAACCCAACCCAACACCTAACCCACCCACCCCACACCCACCCCACCCACCACCCACCCCAACCCACCCCACCACCACCACCCACCCAACCCACCCTACCACACCACCCACCCAACCCACCCCACCACACCACCACCCACACCCACCCACCACCCACCCACACCCACCCACCCACACCCACCCACCCACACCACCACACCCCACCACCACCCAACCCCAACCCACCACACACCCTACACCACCACCCCACCCACACCCAACACCAACCCACCCACACCACACCCCAACCACACACCCAACCCACACCACCCACACCCCACCACCCAACCACCACCCTACCCACCACAACCCCTACACCCAACCCCACCACCCTAACCCTAACCCTAACCCCAACCCAACCCAACCCACCCCACCCAACCCTACCCAACCCCACCCACACCCACCACCCCACCCACCCACCCTAACCACCAACCCACCCACCCTAACCACACCCTACACCACCCCACCCAAACCACAACCCACCCCACCACACCCACCACACCCTACCACCCACCCTAACCCACCACACCCACCTACCCTAACCCTAACCCACCAACCACCACACCCACCACCCAACCCCTACCCACACCACCACACCAACCCCACCACCCCAACCCACACCCTAACCCACACCCCTACACCCTAACCCTACACCACCCTACCACCCTACCCACACCCCAACCCTACACCCAAACCCAACCCAACCACCACACACCACACCCCACCACCCTCAACCCTAACCCTACCCCACACCCTAACCCACACACCACCACAACCCAACCCTAACCCTACCCCACCCTACACCCTAACACCACCTACACACCACAACCCTAACCCCTACACCCCAACCCACACCCTAACCCACCCACACCCACACCCACACCCACCACCCACCACCCAACCCCACACCCAACACCACACCCACCACACCCACACCCACCACCCAACCCAACCCTAACCCTACCCAACCCACACCCACCACCCCACACCCAACACCACCACCCACACCACCCAACCCTACACCCTAACCCACACCCCAACCCCAACCCTAACCCACACCACCCACACCCAACCCACACCCCACCCCACCACCCTACCCACCACCACACCCTAACCCACCACCCTAACCCACACCCACACACCCACCACCACCCCACACCCACCACCACCACCAACCCACACCCACACCACCCTAACCCAACCCCCACCACCCAACCCTAACCCTAACCCACCCAACCCACACCCACCACACCACACCCACACCACCCAACCCAACCCAACCCTAACCCCAACCAACCCCAAACCCAACCCCTAACACACCCAACCCTACACCCCACCCACCCACACCCAACCCTACACCCACACCCAACACCACAACCCAACCCTAACCCCACACCCAACCACCCCAACCCACCACCCCCTAACCCACACCCTACCACCCTACACCCAACCCACACCAACCCCAACCCAAACCACCCTAACCCTAACCCTACCCAACCCACCACCACACCACACCCTAACCCTACCCCTAACCCCTACCCTAACCCCTACCCTAACCCACCACCCACCCAACCCCACCCACCACACCCACCACCACCCAACCCTACCCACCACCCAACCACAACCACCACACCCACACCCAACCCAACCCACCACCACCCAACCCACCAACCCCACCACCCTAACCCTACACCCAACCCTACCCTACCACCACACCCACACCCACCACCCTAACCCTACACCACCACCCAACCACACCCCAACCCAACCCTAACCCCAACCCACCCACCCTACCACCCAACCCAACCCACCCACCCACCCCACCCCTACCCACACCCACACCCACACCCTAACCCTAACCCTAACCCACACCCAACCCACCCCAACCCAACCCACCCAACCCACACCAACCCAACCCCACCACCCACCCAACCCACCACCACCCAACCCACACCAACCCAACCCTAACCCTAACCCAACCCAACCCACAACCCTACCCACCACCCTAACCCACACCCAACCCTACCCACCCACCACCCAACCCCTACCCACCCACCACACCCAACCCACCACCACAACCCTAACCCTAACCCTACCACCCTACCCCTAACCCTACCCACCACCCACACACCACCACCCTACCACCACACCCACACACCACACCACCACCACCACACCCACCACCCACACCACCCACACCACTAACCCAAACCCACCCTACACCCCACACACCCCAACCCAACCCTAACCCTAACCCACACCCAACCACCCAACCCACCCAACCCACCCAACACCCAACCCCACCCAACCCACACCACCACACCCCAACCCCTAACCCCAACCCACACCCCAACCCAACACCACCACCCAACCCCTACCCCAACCCACAACCCTACCCTACCCACCCCAACCCACCACCCTAACCCTAACCCAACCCACCACACCCTAACCCTAACCCAACCCCTAACCCTAACCCCTACCTAACCCTACCACCCCACACCCTAACCCTACCCCTACCACCCACACACCCTAACCACCTAACCCACACCCAACCCCAACCACCACACCCTAACCACACCACCACCACCCCACACCCAACCCAACCCACCCCACACCCAACCCAACCCACACCACCCCCAACCCACCACCCCACAACCCAACCCACACCTACACCCCACCACCCACACCCTACCACCCTAACCCACACACCCCAACCCACCCTACCACACCCACACCACCACACCCACACCCTAACCCCAACCACACACCCTACCCCCACCCACCCACACCCACCACCCACACCACCCCACACCCACCACCCACCACCCACCCACACCCAACCCACCAACCCAACCCCCCACCACCACCCAACCCTAACCCACCACCAACCCACCACCACCCAACCCACCACCCACCACCCACCACCAACCCACCCCACCACCCCACACACCCCACCCAACCCACACCACACCCACACCACCCTAACCCAACCACCACAACCCACACACCCACAACCCAACCCACCACCCAACCACACCCCACCACCCAACCCACCCACCACCACACCACCCCACCACCACACCCACACCACCACCCACCCACCACACCCTACCACCACCCACCCCACACCACCAACCCCAACCCACCCCACACACCCAACCCACCACACCCAACCCTACCCTAACCCTAACCCAACCCAAACCCAACCACCCACACCCACACCACCACCACACCCCACACCCAACCACCAACCCAACCCACACACCCAACCACACACCACCACCCCACACACCACCACCCTAACCCAACCCACCACACCAACCCACACCAACCCCAACCCTAACCCACCACCCACACCCACCACCCACACCACCCAACCACCAAACCCTACCCAACCCACACACCACACCACCCACACCCAACCCACCACCACCACCCACCACCCACCCCACACACCCACACCCCACCACCACACCCACCACCCACCACCCCAACCCACACACCAACCACACACCACCACCCCACCACCCACCACCCACCACCCCACCACCCACACCACACCACCACCACCACCACCCCACCCACACCACCAACCCCAACCCACCCACCCACACCCACCCCACCCCACACCCACCAACCCACCACCCACACCACACCACCACCACACCCACCCACCACCACACACCACAACACCCAACCCCACACACCCACCCCACACCACACCACCACACCCACCACCCCACCCCACCCACACCCACCACCCACACCCTAACCCACACCCACACCCACACCCCACCCTAACCCACACCACCAACCCAACCCACACCCACCAACCCACACCCACCCACCCTAACCCACACCAACCCACCCACCACCCACACCCACCACCACACCACCAACACCAACCCTAACCCAACCCCTAACCCCACACCCTAACCCACACCCACCCACACCACCCACACCCACAACCCTACCACACCACACCACACCACCACCCACCACCCACCACCCACACCCACCACACCCAACCCACACACCACACCCACCACCCAACACCACCACCACCCACCCAACACCAACCCACCACACCACCACACCACCCACCACCCAACCCCAACCACCACCACCCACACCACACCCTAACCCCACACCCAACCCACACCCACCACCCAACACCCACACCCCACACCACCCTACACCCTAACCCCACACCCACACCCTACACCCAACCCACCACCACCACACCCTAACCCAACCACCCTAACCCACCACCCTAACCCACCACCACCACCACCCCACCACCACACCACCACACCCTACCCACCCTAACCCTAACCCACCCCACACCCCACCCCACACCCACCACCCCACACCCTACACCCCACACCCCAACCCACACCACCACCACCCACCACCCTAACCCTAACCCTACCACCCACCACACCCTACCCACAACCCACCACCACCCACACCACCCACACCCACCCACCACCCACCACCCAACCACCACCCACCACCCCAACCCACACCAACCCACACACCACACCCTACCACCCAACCCCAACCCTACCACCACCCAACCCACACCACCCCACACCCACCACCCACACCCACACCACCCAACCCTAACCCACACCCTACACCACCACCCTACACCACACCACCACACCCAACCACCACCCACACACCTACCCACCACACCCACCACCCCAACCCTAACCACCACCCAACCCCAACCCCAACCCTAACCCACCACCCACCCACACCCTAACCCACACCCACCCACCACACCACACCACCAACACCTACCACCACCACACCCCACCACCACACCCACCAACCACACACCCACCACCCTACACCCCAACCCTAACCCACACCACCCAACCCCACACCACCACCACCACCCCAACCCCACACCACCCAACCACACCACCACCTACCACCCCACACCCACACCCCACCCACCCTACACCACACCACCTACACCCTAACCCAACCCACACCACCACACCCTAACCCACACCCCACCACCCCACCACCCAACCCAACCCAACCCTACCCCACCACCTAACCCACCCTAACCCTAACCCACACCCACAACCCACACCACACCCAACCCTAACCCACACCCACCACCCCCACCACCCACCACCACCACCCTAACCCACCACCCACACACCCAACCCTAACCCACCACCCAACCCAACCACCACACCCTAACCCTAACCCACACCCTACCCACCCAAACACCCAACCCTACACCACCCACACCACAACACCCACCACCCACCACACCACCACACCACCAACCCTACCCCACCCCCACCACACCCCACACCACCCACACCCAACCCCACCCACACCCACACCCAACCCACCACCAACCCACACACCACACCCACACCCACCACACCACCACCCACACCACCCACCACCCCCACCCACCCTACCCACCCACCACCACCACCACCCACCCCTACCCACCACACCACACCACACACCCACCACCACCCCAACCCTAACCCCAACCCACCACCCACCCACCCAACCCACCACCCACACCCACCACCCAACCCCCCAACCCACCACCCACACCCCAACCCACACCCTACACCCACACCCACACCCCACCCCCAACACCACACACCACCACCCAACCCCAACCCAACCCAACCCACACCCCAACACCCACCACCCACACCACCCTAACCCCACCCACACACCACCCAACCCCTACACCCCACCCTAACCCCACCCACACCACCCTAACCCAACCCTACCACCCACCCTAACCCTAACCCCAACCCACCCCACACCCACACCACCAACCCAACCCACACCACACCCACCCAACCCTAACCCAACCACCACACCCACCAACCCACCACCACCCAACCCCCACACCCACACCCACCACCCACACCTACCACCAAACCCCTAACCACCAACCCAACCCAACCCCACCCTACCCTAACCCAACCCCACACCCCACACCCACCAACCCTAACCCCACCAACCACCCACCCCACACCCTAACCCACACCACCCAACCCCTACACCCACAACCCTAACCCTAACACCAACCCACCACACACCCTAACCCTAACCCAACCACCCACACCCTAAC
>JBBELK010001085.1:0-435000 GCA_037783545.1 Henricia sp. BOLD:AAB3569 | reverse complement strand
TTAATGTAGACAATTAAACGTAGGAAATTTGACGTAGAAAATTTATCGTCGAAATTTAACGTCGCAAATTGACCTTGATATTTTAATGTACATAATGTTTCTAAATTATTCAAATTTAACGTAGAAAATTTTTCGTCGAAAATTTAATGTACAAAATTTAACGTCGAAAATTAACATCGCAAACGTAAACAATTGAACGTCGGAAAATTAACATCGTAAACAATTGAACGTCGCAAATTTAACGTAGACAATTCAACGTAGGAAATTTGACGTAGAAAATTTATCGTCGAAAATTTAATGTACACAATTTTAGGTAACAAATTTAACGTCGCAAATTTACGTTTATATTTTAATGTAGATAATGTTTCTAAATTTATTCAAATTTAACGTAGACAATTATCGTCAAACATTTAACGTACAAAATTTAATGTACAAAAACGTCGGAAATTTAACATCGCGAACTTAACGTAGACAATTAAACGTAGGCAATTTAACGTAGACAATTTATCGTCGAAAATTTAACGTCGCAAATTGACCTTGATATTTTAATGTACATAATGTTTCTAAATTTATTCAAATTTAACGTAGAAAATTTAACGTTGAACATTTAACGTCGAAAATTTTACGTATAAACATTAGCTTCAACATTTATTTACATTTATTCCAATTAACTTTGAACATTTGACCTCGCAAATTTAACGTCAACAATTTGACGTTTAAAATTTATTTACATTTATTCAAATTAACGTCGGAAATTTAACACTTAACGTTGACAATTTAACGTCGCAAACTTAACGTACACAATTAACGTTTAAAATTGATTGCAAATTATTCAAATTAACTAAGAAAATTTAACGTCCAAAAATTAAGTTTCATATTGATTTAAATTTATTCAAATTAACGCCGACAATTTACGTTTAAATTTTATTTAAATTGATTCAAATTAACTTCGAAGATTTTACGTCGAACATTTAACGTCGAAAATTTAACGGAGAAAATTTAGCTTAGAAATTGAACTTTAAATTTGGTACATTTCTTGCAAATTAAACTAGCATTTCAAACATTTCAGTTAAAAATTCACATTAAACTGGATTTATTTACGGTCATTTAAATTGATTGAAATTAAAGTGCAAACAATTTGTCGCCGTTCTCCGTCGCAATTTTTTCATCGCACGTCAATTGCCCGAAAATGTTTAATAACAATTAGATTCAATTTAGTTTTACTTACTTACTTTAATTTCAGTTAATTTATATTAAGGTACGTACAATTTAATTGCCTTTTTTCCTCGGTCTTCTCCGTCGTTCTTGGTTGCTTTTCTTTGTTGCATTTCTCCATCGATTTCTTCGGTCATCTTTCTCCATCACAATTGGCACGTCAGTTTCCGATGAGGACAGCTACAGAAATATCAAATACAAACAATGCGACTCAACATAAATTAAAGTTATGTTCATTTATACAAATTAAACTTAGCAAATTTCAGTTAAAAATAACTGACTAGACAAACAATCAAAATTATCTGCTAATAATTCAGTATAAAGAAAAGCATCCAAATAAATGAACACGCACCACATGCAGTTTTTGCAGTCTCCATCATCCGAAAAATAGCACTCAGACAGCATGTACAAATGTGCGCAACAAAATCTCATGTCATTGAGATCATCTACACAGATAGAAAAAACACAGTTAGTCAAACATAAACTAAATCAAAATTACAGTCATTGTTCATGAAACATAACAATCGTGAATATAAACACCGATAAACAAATAACTTATCTTTATAGCAAAGTACAATATTTACTGCACGACAGACTATGCCAGAGCGTCGGCAAAAAAATACACAAAGTTAGTCCATTAAAGCAAGATTCCAATCTTGAAACATGAAAATAAACACATTAATTACAAAAATACTACATTTATTATCTTACCGAGGGAGCCAAAGCTACAAACGATAGAGTATGACAGGCTCTGCCGGCAGGTCATAATAGGTTGTTGAAGACATCTGCAGATAAACCAAACAAGAAAGTTAGTTCATTGCAAAACAAACAATTTCTCATCTGCAGGAAAAACTAACAGAGTTAGTCTCACAAAACAATTCAAAATTACAATCATGAATCATAAAACAAACAACAAAACAAATAAACAACTTATCTTCTTGGCAAATTACACAAAATACTGCACGACAAATTATGCAAACGACTTGTTACACGTGCATCACCATCCACATTTGTTAACAACATCTGCAAAAAAACAAAACAATACAGTTAGTGATTTGCAAAAAAACACAACATAACAATCATGAATCACATGAAACAAACAAACATTTATATAAAATACAAGCACAAAATAAACTTACATTTGTGAAAAAAATACATAAATAACAACAATCATGAGCGCATCACCATCCCAGGTTGTTAACGACATTGGTAACTTATCTTCGTGGCCAGGTACCAAAATAAAGACGATAAACTACGCAAGTAACTCGTAATAGTCACATCACGCTCAGCCCACCCACCTAAGCCAATAACAAATGCAGCCTGTGACACATGCGCACATAGACTTTTTTTCAAGTCGTAAGTGCGTGTGACTAGCGCCAACTGTGACTTGTGCTACGTATACAGTATGCACGGCAAAAGTACATGTACAAGGCAGGCGTACGTAATGTACATTCGCACGTGTACACAAGCGGCATTTAGGGGAAACGCGGTTAACGTCAAAATTAATTATTTACAACCGTGAAATTCTTCTACTTCCCGCGGGACTGGAGTGAAATTAATATATGAACATGTCAACTTTCACCAATCCGACTTAAAAGAGGTAAAACACACAGGAATTGAACAAATGTTCTAGGTTGATGTGTCCGAGATAAGCAAAATTCCGATCTACGCGATCAGACTTAAGCAAAGAGTGGCATACAAAAATCAAACGTTCCAAGCAATTTTGTCCGAGATAAGTGAAAATCCGACATAAACGAATCCGACTTAAGCAAGGTTTACTGTAATTTCATAATAATAATAGTTTATTTAACACACGGTCTACATATAGAATATCGCAAAGCGCGATACATCATTCAAAAACAAATAAACATGATAATACTTACGAAATTACACAGTCATTTAAAACATTTAAAAGTTAGTTAAAATATTCATTAAGATTAAACTAATATAATATTATTAATAATAATAATAATAGTTTATTTAACACACGCTCTACATATAAAATATCGCACAGCGCGATACGGCATTGAAAAACAAATAAACATGATAATAATTACGAAATTATACGGTCATTTAAAACATTTAAAATATTCATTAAAAATAAATATTCATTAAAAGAAATGTAAACAAATGTCCGTCGGTTTTGACGGGAACAACGAATGCAGTGAAAAATCATAAGACTCCCCGAATTTAACTATGAATGCCGACCGGTAGTCTCCAATCAAAATATCGCAGTAAGTCTACACTTATCGGTATTGGCTTTTGCAGGTTCTTAACATGTGCGCGGACGGCCACTAACTGGATAAATCCCCCACTTAACTACTAATGTACGGCTGTACACTTCCATTGCACGAAAATGCATACTGGGGGCCCCTTCAGTATGCATTTTCGTGCAATGGAAGTTTCCAAAGGACTGTTTATTAAGATATCGATGTATCCTAGAATGGACGCCACTGTTGCACGCGATATAGCCAACACCGATAAGTAAAGACCTACGACAACACCTTGTTTAAAGACTACCGGTAGATTTCACAGCTCAAATGATAGAGCATCGGCCCATTAAACACAAAGTCTATGATTCTAATCCGGGAGGAACCAATTGGAGCCGACGCTTGGAGCCGACGCTTGGAGCCGACGCTTGGAGCCGAGAGCCGATGCTTGGAGCCGACGCTTGGAGTTTGGAGCCAATGCAGCCGACAGCTTTGAACCGAATTTTTTAGCCGACGCGTTAAGCCGCCGATTAGTTTCTTGTTTAGGACCCAAGTTTTAAAAAACAAAGTACTCATCTTTCTAAATCCACCGTCACAACTGCAATCTGCTCGTCTCCATCAGGCGATGATGTAGTCATGACGTACCAGTACGACAGACTCCACAAACTTCAAAATTTGCACCTCGCCATCCAATGAGAATATCTACAATAAAATAACAAAAACAAATTGACAGTAATAGTTCCTGCAAAACAAAAACCAATAACCAAACCAAACACACAAAAACATAACCTTACATGAGCCATCTATCGAGCTTTGTGCTCAAATGAGCCAGTGTTTTTTGTAACCCGTTAGCATATATATTTAATAGGGCTACTAGAGAGGAATGTTTTCCATTTTTTTTGAAAATTGCTAACATCGTACCTATTCATAAGTCTGGTAAAAAACATAATGTTGCCAACTATAGGCCCATTTCTCTTCTTCCCGGGTATCAAAGGTCTTTGAGAAAATCCTGTGTGAACAGATCATGTGTCACGTCCAAACCGCTATCGCCGAGCAGCAGCATGGTTTCATCCCCGGTAGAGATTGCTCCTCTAACCTGACCTTATTGTTGCAAGATGCTTACCATGCTGTTGAACGGAGAGAGCAGTTAGATGTTATTTGCACTGATTTCTCAAAGACCTTTGATCGAGTCAACCATAATTTTCTTATGTATAAACTCTCGTCCTATAATATTTATCATGATGTTCTCCATTTGATAAGCAATTATCTCACTGGTAGAAAACAGAGTTATTGTTGACGGTCACTTTTCCAATTGAAATGTAGTGCCCTCTGGTGTTCCCTAAGGCTCAATTTTTGCTGTTGGATATGGTTAAAAAATACAAATACAAATACATTACAAAGACAAATACTGACCTGCCTGACTAATTAAGAAAGGCAGCGTGCACAGAATCCTGAATGCAATCCGTTAGTCTCCATCGGGCGATGATGTAGTCATAAAGTACCAGCGAGACAGACTCCACAAACTTGATAATTGGCACCTCACCATCCAATGACAATATCTACAGAAAAAGCAAACAAACAAAAACTAAGTCAGTTATTTCGACAAGAAAAATCAAGTGGACAGTAATATTTATTTATTCACCACATCCAACAGCGGAGGGACCGCCAATTACAGGAATGGGAGCAAGTGCGGTTGAGTGCCTTGCTCAAGGGCACAGGTGCCACAACCCGTCACGGCCCGGAATCGAACCCACATTCTAGTACTAGCACAGGAACTTAAGTTCGACGCACTAGACCGCTCGGCCATAACATACCGAGCAACAGAAGAAATAGGATTGAAAAATGCGGTCAATCTGAAAGCGACTATTTTCAGCACACAGAAGCTTTATACAGATAAGCAACATCTCGATGTTAACTTAATTACAAAAGACATTTTCTACTTTGGATTAAACTGAAAATTTGCGTTAATTTAGTTGCTCGGTATAGTTCATGCAAAACAAAAACAAGCAAAAAATTAAAAATTAAAAATTAATTACATGACTAAATTACAAGGACAAATACTGACCTGCTTGACTACCGAAGACAGGCATAGTGCACGGAATCCGGAATGCTCTGCTAGTGTCCATCAGGCGATGATGTAGTCATAAAGTACTAGCGAGACAGACTTCACAAACTTGATAATTGGCACCTCGCCATATGATGACGATAAAAAAAAAAAAAGAGAAACTTAGAGTCAGTCATTTCAACAGGAAATTCAAGTTGACAGTAATGGTTCCTACCAAAAAATAAAACAAACAAAAAAAACCTAAACAAAACACACTAACCCAGCAGGAATAAATTACAAAGACAAATACTGACCTGCCTGACTAATGAAGAAAGGCAGCATGCACGGAATCCTTAATGCAATCTGCTAGTCTCCGTCAGGCGATGATGTAGTCATAATGTACCAGCGAGACAGACTCCACAAACTTGATAATTGGCACCTCACCATCCAATTACAATATCTACGGAAAAAGAAAACAAACAAAAACTAAGTCAGTCATTTCGACAAGAAAATCAAGTGGAGCAACAAAAGCAATAAGATTGAACAATGCAGTCAATCTGAGAGTAGGAATTTTTAGCACACAGAAGCTTTATACAGCCATGCAAAATATAGATGTTAACTTAATTACAAAAGACATTTTCTAGTTCGGATTAAACTGAAAATTTGCGTTACTTTAATTGCTCGGTATAGTTTATGCAAAACAAAAACAAACAAAAATTACAACATTACATGACTAAATTAAAAGGACAAATACTGACTTGCCTGACTAATGCAGACACGCATAGTGCACAGAATCCTGAATGCTCTGCTAGTGTCTATCAGGCGATGATGTAGTCATAAAGTACCAGCGAGACAGACTTCACAAACTTGATAATTGGCACCTCGCCATATGATGACAATAAGAAAAAAACAAAAAGAAACTTATAGTCAGTCATTTCAACAGGAAAATCAAGTTCACAGTCATGGTTCCTACCAAAAAATAACACAAAACAAAAAAACCCCAATAAACACCCAAACCCAGCAGGAATAAATTACAAAGACAAATACTGACCAGCCTGACTAATGAATGAAGGCAGTGTGCACGGAATCCTGACTGCAATCTGCTAGTGTCCATCAGGCGATGATGTAGTCATAAAGTACCAGCGAGACAGACACCACAAACTCGATAATTGGCACCTCACCATCCAATGACAATATCTACAGAAAAAGAAAACAAACTAAAACTAAGTCAGTCATTTCGACAAGAAAATCAAGTTGGAAGTAATATACCAAGCAACAAAAGCAACATGATTGAACAATGCAGTCAATCTGAGAATGGGAATTTTTAGCACACAGAAGCTTTATACAGTCATGCAAAATCTCGATGTTAACTTAATTACAAAAGACATTTTCTAGTTTGGATTAAACTGACAATTTGCGTTACTTTAGTTGCTCGGTATAGTTCATGCAAAACAAAAACAAGCCAAAAAACTTACATGACTAAATTACAAGCACAAATACTGACCTGCCTGACTAATGAAGACAGGCATAGTGCACAGAATTCTGACTGCAATCTGCTAGTCTCCATCAGGCAATGATGTAGTCATAAAGTACCAGCGAGACAGACTCCACAAACTTGATAATTGGCACCTCACCATCCAATGACAATATCTACAGAAAAAGAAAAACAAAAACTAAGTCAGTCATTTCGACAAGAAAATCAAGTTGGCAGTAATATACCGAGCAACACAAGAAATATGATTGAACAATGCAGTCAATCTGAGAGTGGGAAATTTTAGCACACAGAAGCTTTATACAGTCATGCAAAATCTCGATGTTAACTTAATTACAAAAGACGTTTTCTAGTTTGGATTAAACTGAAAAAAAGAGTTACTTTAGTTGCTCAGTATAGTTTATGCAAAACAAAAATAAACAACGCAAATAAACATAACCCCCCCAGCAGGAATAAATTACAAAGACAAATACTAAACAAGTCTTCTACAGAACTTTAACATTCCTTCATACACAAAAACCATACATGGATTTTTGCACGTTTTATGTAGGCCTATATTACTGCATCTACGTGGCTGAAATTTCTACAAGGAAGTTTTTCTCTATATTTAGAAGCCTTTAATTTTTTTAAACTACAGGAGATTACGAGAGTTTCTAAACTCCATGCAAGCACAATCTCAAAACTAATGTGTCCAACATGTTTCTAAAGTCCTGAAAAAATAGTATTAGCCACTGGGAGAATTGCACCAATAGTCAATCAAATAAAGACCTTTCCTCTGGATCGCAGGTTAATGAAAAAGTATGGTCTAAATACATGCACGTACATGCACGTGTGATACTGTTGGACACCATTATGCAGTGAGTTGAATACAATTTTGTAATAATTACTCCACCTGTGAAATTGCATGTTTATTTATTGTCGTGAATAGTGTATTCATTTCATCACTTTCAGCAATGAAAAACCAAACCATCAAATTATTACATTATTTTTTATAATTTTTGACTTTGAAGAAGACTCTGCGAAGGTCGGCACACAAGGCCACTAATTTGACGTACAGTGTCATCTATTTTTATCAAATTATTTATTGGAAAGAATTTTCATGTCGGACGTCACTTAAGCCTTCGTGAACTAAGCCTATGGGACAAGTCGGAAATATTCTCGGTTTTTCCGAGTAAATTCTTCATATTTTTTCCCCTCCAAATTTTGGTTTCTTCATTAGATTTGCACTTATTGATGTATAATAAATCATTTTAAGACAAAATTAGTGAGGTCCGAGTACTAAATTCTTACCTATTTAACAAAAGACGCCAAAGTAATAAAAATAGAAACGTGCTAAAATGGTTAAATCCAAGAGGAAGGGATACTGGTACCATTTCTACCCAATGCAAGCTATTAGAAACAGACTTGATCTGAAATTAGGCAGATTTCAGTTTTTTTCTGAATTGATCTCGCGTATTTAAACAGAGTTTACATGCATGTGCACCAAACCTAAAACCCGGACATTTTATAACGGTATTGTGGATGGATTACACCCACCCATATTTTTATAAACCTTTTTCCACTTTCAAAGAAATTGCCTTAGTTATTTGGGGAAAATTGAAAACTAGCAAATTTAAGAATATATAACTTGAGAAAATCTCTTTAAAATGAAGGTTTAAGAACGATTCTAAAAAAGGAGGAATCATGAGCAATTTTAAGATATCAAGTTCTCAGAAAATTACTCAAACAATAGGTCAAGTATTAAGTTGTTCGTGGCTTCAAACCTTGTGTGCAAAACATATCAGACAGGCTCAAACATTTCAAAGTGTTTCCTCACAAAATCTCAAATTTTTCCCACTGGAAATGTTGGGTTTTTCAATCAAATCTGCACATTCCAATGCTAAACGAGTTATTTTAAAGAAAATAAAATCTACTCAACTTCTCAACTCTTACCAAAAGTAGATCTTGTGATTGAATGGATCATTTGATATTTAGAAAGTGGCCAAAATAATTACCATTTGCATCAAATTCGGTGCATTAGGATTTAGTTTGTTATGTACTGTATACAATTCCTCCATGGTACATTTCAAGTTAAACCGACTTACACTACACACTATTAAATTAAAGTTATAAGAGATTTTAATAATTTGTTGCAAACATTTATGAAGTGATTAATGCATTATGCCTGTTCGTGTATTTCTAAAATGCTCGTTTGGATTATATTCATGCCATGTAAAATAATGTGAAATTAAAGGTAGAATGCATCATTTGTAGTGACGCCAATTAATTTCTCATGAATTGACAAGAATCTTACTAACAAGAATAACATTAGTACCAAAACCACATTTCTGTCCAAAATGGTATTTTGTTTGAAAAATTAACCAAAGGTGGTTTTCTAAAAAGTCTTTTGAATGAACTTTTCAAGTTTTTTTGAGATGCTGCCTCTGTGTGGCTGAAATGTCTACACAGCAGACTTTTTATTAACATGGGTTTTAATCGCAAGTGGAAATAATGCCATTTGTAACAGCTTACCAATCAGCTCACCAATCATGTACTCTACATTTATACAGTTGGATTCAATAACAAAACAAAATGTTTTTACCTGTGTTAGACGGCAACTTGTATTCCAAGCAGTAGCTCGTGCATTCTTGTTTACCACAAGAGTAGGCATACCCCCTGTAGGTAGAGCATAAAATACAAGTTATCAATGTGGAAAATAATGTTTGTAGCATTTATAGCTTTGAGGTAATGCACCTATATCACTTTGTTCCCACCATAGCTACCCTATGCATCCAAGAGGGCCGGGACCAAAGCATAGATGCTTTACTCTGGTGTTCTGAATTTTAAAATCAAAGTCGAGTGAAAACATTCATGCCCCATAGACTTTATGCACAGATCCTTGGGTAATAAGGAATACATTGTAAATTACATACATGAACACCATTTATTTTTATGACTTGCCTTAGTGCCAAGTTGTAATTAAAAGCTGTAATTAATCTGTGAATATCACCTGGATGATCATGTACAAAACTTCTTCCTTTGTTTTTCCGTCATTTAAAGAAAAGAGTGATGTCCAAATTGTGACAAATAAGTGGCATACGAGTATAGAATTTAAACCGCGGCGCTGCATGAACCTACCGTTCATGTAGGTACTTCTTCTACCTCCATGAACCCATGAAGCTAGTCGCGCGGCCGCAACCACGGTACGGCCGCGGCTTGTGGACATGGTGGAAACTCGGCTAAATTACCGTAACAAAGTAGCGACATTGCAGGAGCTTGAAGTTAAAACTCGTACGTTAAGACACATTGTAAAAAAAAACGGTCAAGTTTGTCAAGGTATGTATAGATCTAGAGACGGTATACATTGTACGGCTGTAACACAACAACGGCTAATTACCTGGTTGCAATTACGCGTGGTGTTTTGCCGAGGTCAAGAACAACTCCATCCTGCACACATCGCGCGGACAAGTGAGGCAGCACCGGAGAAAATATCATGACGAACTACTCCCGTCTGCGTATATACCTGTCCCAACTGACACAAAGTTCTCTCCCCCCGTACGCAAATGGCCATGTTGCTCCATGGTGCCCCAAACCTCAGTGATTGAACAATACATGAAAGAAAAAAATTCAAGTATGCCATGTAACTCCAAGCCAGCTGTCCAAAAGGTTGCATGGTCTTCCAAGTTGACAAAAGAGTCAAGCCAAAGCGCCGCATCTTGCCAGAAAGCACTATTTAAATAATAATAAAGAAAATAACTGCGTTACTCTTTTTTCAAAATCGGTAAAACTTCTCTCTACTTGAACAATTACAAACAAAAAAGGGCATGATTTAAATCAGTGCATTTGACGCGCAGCAGTAAATCCAAATGTGACCAAATCTGATTGTGCGTGTTCGGTCACATTTCAGCCTCACATTTTTGTTTCAAAATGTAAAGATTGTGCGCGTTTATCACGGGAAACACGTTTAGTTGCATGCACTCATAAAAGTGGAAAAAAGTCAATCCACGTGTTCTTCTGTCACCATATGCAGCACGGTATGTGGCAGAGGGTATACCATTGTTCCCCCGTTGAGTCTAAATCATCCAAGGAATTTCCAAGGAATTCCTTTCAGTTTTTAGGTTGGGTTGGTGCGTTAACAAAAGGGGAGAGTGCAGATCATATGGCAATGATGCACATGTACGTACGGTATGTGTATCACAACAGACCACGTGGATGGACTTTTCCCACCAGCGAAACCGCCCCCCAGTCACAATTAGCTTGCGGTGGGTTTGCGAGTAGTTTGCGACGGATTTTTCGGCCGGCGCCCACGGGACTCCTTGCGGCTGCCGGGTCATTTTTCGGCATCGGGCGGGCATCGAGTTACTTTTAATTCGGTTTGTAAACCTGGTGCGGCGTTTCCCATCGCAAACTAATCGCCACTAAATCGGTCGATGCCGGGCCGATGTACATCGCACACATCGGGCGGGCGCCGGGCCAAATTTTGGACAACCCAGACAATCCATATATCGGCCAGGCGCCGCCCAGTTATATTGACCGAGTAAAAGGTTTATCAAAAATGGATCCAAAAAATGTAAATACATGTACAATGTACTGCAAGTTATGAAAAGGTTAATTCTATAAATTGTGAGCCTTAAAGTGTGACATTGGTGTTTTTGTTACAACCTGGCCAGGAGTATTAAAGGCCAATTAAATGTATATCATTTGCAGTAACAAAATCATCACAGTTACATTTGTCACTGAAAAGCGGATACGACCTTCACAAAGAGTGGCAATTTTAGCGAATCGCCGCACTATGGGCACTGCCATTTTGTCTGATTACTGGGAAAATAATGACATCTTTGTGCATTTTAATTCATTCCTATGACAATACAGTCAACAAAGTTGTACGCAAAAAGTCATTCTAGCCCAGGCAGTATTTAGACAAATGGCGGCGCCCATACCATGTGGCATCGCTGCAATTGTCATTTTTTGTTAAATTGGTATTTTATTTTTAGTGGGTAATATTTTTTTGTTATAGTTGTTATGCACAAGGTTCTCCTTTGGTTATTTAACCTGCACACGGACATCCAGGATTTCGTTGTTCAAACCTATAATAAAAATGGGAGGTAAAGTGTCATGAATTTACGTTTACTGTATGGATGGGATGCGTTTAACCGGTTAACCGAAAGAAAATTAAAAACCGGTTTTTCCGTAAAGTTTAAACAAAACCCAATTTTGAAGAATTTACAATAGTTTTCAGATGGTTGTTTGTAATGACTTCTTGAAATAAGTTTATATGCGGTATAAACACCAGCAACAATCCTTGGTGTCGACCGAACGGTTAACCGATTAACCAACACTTGAAAGAATTACAAACTGGTTTTTGAATTAACCGTAAATTCCCATTCCTAGTTTAGTGTATGAGGTCCCAGAGGGTGTCTGTGCATGGTGATCTTTTCTTATGACATCTTTGAAAAGGTAACATAAATGTCGGCATAGTCGTAAGGTCCGTGACATCGCCAGCCTATACATGCCTTTACGGTTCCCCCATAATTCACTGCGCGCGGAACATGGCACAGTGCATGATGGGATGCAATTCTAGTACACATCGTCTCTGCGCACACAGCTTTATTGCACAAGTGAATGAGAATTGACAGTACTCGGTCGCTTCAAACTTGTATAACGTGACAAATTTGTGTTTATGACAAATTTTCACTGGTAATATAGATCTCGGATACAAATTCAACCTACTGTATGTTTGTTTTGGGATTATATCGTCGTGAAAAACTGACGCGGGTTGTCATAATGTTTATACTCCTATAACGCGATACAATGACAGTGCACAACGCGCCGAGTGTACCGAGAAGATGCCCACGCACTCAACGCGTCTTGCACCGTCATTGTATTCCCATTCACTTGAGCAATAAAGCCGTGAGGGCCGAGGCGATGTGTACTAGAATTGCATACCATCATGCACTGCGCCATCTACCGTGCGCAGTGAATTGTGGGGGAACCGTAAAGTCACGTATTGATGAACAATGGCTTATGAATAAGGTGGCGACATCACACGGACATGGCGACTATGCCAACATTTACTTTACAGATTGAGAATGCGAAATTTAAGAATGATAAACAGAAAAATATGACAAAATATGTTGTAAAAATCTCATCACCCGAAAGGTAAGTGTGAGGGGGTGTGGTACGTCAGAAAAAGTTCTCTGGTCAAGATCCTTTAATCTCGTTCTGCAGCAATCTCAGCTTCTGAGCTCCACTCCTTGCGATTTCTCGGTCGGCCGCTTGATTTATCTTCGCAACATTCTCTACATCGTGTCGCGAGATGACGGTATGGTGGGGTTTGAACTTGACAGCTTCTGAAATAGAAATAAGATTTTATTTATAGCATGAACAAAGGTTTTTTTTTTGTATACATTGAACAAGGAGTTGAATGAAATTACCTCCTGAAATAAACAGATCATTCAGTTCTATAAGCTGTATTTTTTTTGTATACATTGAATAAAGATTTGAATGAAATT
The DNA here is from genome assembly GCA_037783545.1 of Henricia sp. BOLD:AAB3569. Classification (NCBI taxonomy): domain Eukaryota; kingdom Metazoa; phylum Echinodermata; class Asteroidea; order Spinulosida; family Echinasteridae; genus Henricia; species Henricia sp. BOLD:AAB3569. Next base: position 421,548 of record JBBELK010001085.1, on the reverse strand, counting down.
ACCTCCTGGAATCAACAGATCATCAAATTCTAAGATTTCTGTCGCAAATGTTGCATTTCTGAGATAAATAAATAACAAATTACTGCGTAAAGTAATGCACAAAATGACGCAGCGAGCGGTCTGTGCGTAAGTGTAACAACAGAGGGCGCTGCGCGCGCGTGAATGGTTATCTTGTGCACTAACTGAAGGAAATTTTTTAAGAAGAAAGATGTGATAGAAAAGCAACATTTGCGACAAAAGTGTAAGTGGGAAGTATATGTATTGGAATTAGATTATCTATTGATTCCAGGAGGTAATAGTTTCTCTAAAACCAACTCGACCGTTGTAGGCCTACCAACTCGATTTGGCAAACGGTCGAGTTGGCAAACGGTCGAGTTGTCACAAGGATTAAGTTGACAATGAATGATCATGCTAGGCCGGCCTACTCAATTCGTTCCCACTAAAAATTAAAAAGTTAAGATCAATGAACGCAGGTTCACTGTCGATACATCAGCCGAAATAATGAAATCAAATTTTGACAAACTTACAGAGAATTATTGGGCAATGTTGGAAGACGTGCAGGCAGTCATGTCGAAAACTCATCACACTCGCTCGATCTGGGCCGGTTTCCCGCCTGTTGCCGAACAAAGAATTAGACTGGTTCCCGTCCACATATTCCACATAGGACAATAGCAATAGGATCGGGGCGCGCGTGCATAAAACAAATAGTGTGTGATGGTATCCAGTCTCCTGGACTTGTACCCAGACGTGCTTAACATCTCAGTCCAGGATAGGGCCAACGTCTGTGCGTATCACTCCGCGGGTTTTCTTATGGCGTGATCGGGTAAAATGATATACATCGTATCGGGTCAATCGGAGGTTCAATCCCTTCCATATATTATTTTTTTCATGTACTGTTCTGTCTTTTTCTGTTTGCAGTCTCCTAGAATCTTCATTTTTAGTAAAAATAATAAACATTTACCTTTTCTTTGGCCAAATTTCATGAACTGCAACAGTAAATTTGTTTGTACATCGACCGCGATATGATTGCCGCCATGGGCCGTTATTTTTTCTACATTACTTTTTTCTACGTTACAATGACGTTGGGCCGATGATCTGCCAACATTATAAATCAAACAGAAATGCCGACCATGGACGTTGTGCCAACATGGATGTGCCAACACGAAAAGTTGAGCACGGTGCCGACATGAAACACACGTTGGCCCAACATCAAATCTCAACCAATGGCCAACTGCGACGTGTGCCGACGTTCCCGACCAACAGCCAACGTTGGCCCGACGTCGTGGTGTTATCAGGGACACTTTGGTCTGTTTTTTGACACTTTGGTCGTAATTGGTATTTTTGAACTCGCCTTTCGATGCTGATTCCGCAAATAGCACACATGGTCAGTTTCGGCCATTTTGGAAAAAGTGTCATTTTTGACACTTTGGTCTGTTTTTTGACACTTTGGTCGTAATTGGTATTTTTGAACTCGCCTTTCGATGCTGATTCCGAAAATAGCACACATGGTCAGTTTCGGCCATTTTGGGGAAAAAACTGACCACTATTCAATTTTGGTCGGACGGTGTCCAAAGTGGTATTTTTGAACTCGCCTTTCGACGCTGATTCCGAAAATACCACACACGGTCAGTTTCGGCCATTTTGGAAAAAGTGTTATTTTTGACACTTTGGTCTGTTTTTTGACACTTTGGTCGTAATTGGTATTTTTGAACTCGCCTTTCGATGCTGATTCCGAAAATAGAACACACGGTCAGTTTCGGCCATTTTGGAAAAAGTGTTATTTTTGACACTTTGGTCTGTTTTTTGACACTTTGGTCGTAATTGGTATTTTTGAACTCGCCTTTCGATGCTGATTCCGAAAATAGCACACATGGTCAGTTTCGGCCATTTTGGAAAAAAAACTGACCACTATTCAATTTTGGTCGGACGGTGTCCAAAGTGGTATTTTTGAACTCGCCTTTCGACGCTGATTCCGAAAATACCACACACGGTCAGTTTCGGCCATTTTGGAAAAAGTGTTATTTTTGACACTTTGGTCTGTTTTTTGACACTTTGGTCGTAATTGGTATTTTTGAACTCGCCTTTCGATGCTGATTCCGAAAATAGAACACACGGTCAGTTTCGGCCATTTTGGAAAAAAAACTGACCACTATTCAATTTTGGTCGGACGGTGTCCAAAGTGGTATTTTGGAACTCGCCTTTCGACGCTGATTCAGAAAATACCACACACGGTCAGTTTCGGCCATTTTGGAAAAAGTGTTATTTTTGACACTTTGGTCTGTTTTTTGACACTTTGGTCGTAATTGGTATTTTTGAACTCGCCTTTCGATGCTGATTCCGAAAATAGCACACATGGTCAGTTTCGGCCATTTTGGAAAAAAAAACTGACCACTATTCAATTTTGGTCGGACGGTGTCCAAAGTGGTATTTTTGAACTCGCCTTTCGACGCTGATTCCGAAAATACCACACACGGTCAGTTTCGGCCATTTTGGAAAAAGTGTTATTTTTGACACTTTGGTCTGTTTTTTGACACTTTGGTCGTAATTGGTATTTTTGAACTCGCCTTTCGATGCTGATTCCGAAAATAGAACACACGGTCAGTTTCGGCCATTTTGGAAAAAAAACTGACCACTATTCAATTTTGGTCGGACGGTGTCCAAAGTGGTATTTTGGAACTCGCCTTTCGACGCTGATTCAGAAAATACCACACACGGTCAGTTTCGGCCATTTTGGAAAAAGTGTTATTTTTGACACTTTGGTCTGTTTTTTGACACTTTGGTCGTAATTGGTATTTTTGAACTCGCCTTTCGATGCTGATTCCGAAAATAGCACACATGGTCAGTTTCGGCCATTTTGGAAAAAAAACTGACCACTATTCAATTTTGGTCGGACGGTGTCCAAAGTGGTATTTTGGAACTCGCCTTTCGACGCTGATTCAGAAAATACCACACACGGTCAGTTTCGGCCATTTTGGAAAAAGTGTTATTTTTGACACTTTGGTCTGTTTTTTGACACTTTGGTCGTAATTGGTATTTTTGAACTCGCCTTTCGACGCTGATCCCGAAAATAGAACACACGGTCAGTTTCGGCCATTTTGGAAAAAGTGTTATTTTTGACACTTTGGTCTGTTTTTTGACACTTTGGTCGTAATTGGTATTTTTGAACTCGCCTTTCGATGCTGATTCCGAAAATAGCACACACGGTCAGTTTCGGCCATTTTGGAAAAAAAACTGACCACTATTCAATTTTGGTCGGACGGTGTCCAAAGTGGTATTTTTGAACTCGCCTTTCGACGCTGATTCCGAAAATACCACACACGGTCAGTTTCGGCCATTTTGGAAAAAGTGTTATTTTTGACACTTTGGTCTGTTTTTTGACACTTTGGTCGTAATTGGTATTTTTGAACTCGCCTTTCGATGCTGATTCCGAAAATAGCACACATGGTCAGTTTCGGCCATTTTGGAAAAAAAACTGACCACTATTCAATTTTGGTCGGACGGTGTCCAAAGTGGTATTTTGGAACTCGCCTTTCGACGCTGATTCAGAAAATACCACACACGGTCAGTTTCGGCCATTTTGGAAAAAGTGTTATTTTTGACACTTTGGTCTGTTTTTTGACACTTTGGTCGTAATTGGTATTTTTGAACTCGCCTTTCGACGCTGATCCCGAAAATAGAACACACGGTCAGTTTCGGCCATTTTGGAAAAAGTGTTATTTTTGACACTTTGGTCTGTTTTTTGACACTTTGGTCGTAATTGGTATTTTTGAACTCGCCTTTCGTTGCTGATTCCGAAAATAGCACACATGGTCAGTTTCGGCCATTTTGGAAAAAAAACTGACCACTATTCAATTTTGGTCGGACGGTGTCCAAAGTGGTATTTTGGAACTCGCCTTTCGACGCTGATTCCGAAAATACCACACACGGTCAGTTTCGGCCATTTTGGAAAAAGTGTTATTTTTGACACTTTGGTCTGTTTTTTGACACTTTGGTCGTAATTGGTATTTTTGAACTCGCCTTTCGATGCTGATTCCGAAAATAGCACACATGGTCAGTTTCGGCCATTTTGGAAAAAAAAACTGACCACTATTCAATTTTGGTCGGACGGTGTCCAAAGTGGTATTTTTGAACTCGCCTTTCGACGCTGATTCCGAAAATACCACACACGGTCAGTTTCGGCCATTTTGGAAAAAGTGTTATTTTTGACACTTTGGTCTGTTTTTTGACACTTTGGTCGTAATTGGTATTTTTGAACTCGCCTTTCGATGCTGATTCCGAAAATAGAACACACGGTCAGTTTCGGCCATTTTGGAAAAAAAACTGACCACTATTCAATTTTGGTCGGACGGTGTCCAAAGTGGTATTTTGGAACTCGCCTTTCGACGCTGATTCAGAAAATACCACACACGGTCAGTTTCGGCCATTTTGGAAAAAGTGTTATTTTTGACACTTTGGTCTGTTTTTTGACACTTTGGTCGTAATTGGTATTTTTGAACTCGCCTTTCGATGCTGATTCCGAAAATAGCACACATGGTCAGTTTCGGCCATTTTGGAAAAAAAACTGACCACTATTCAATTTTGGTCGGACGGTGTCCAAAGTGGTATTTTGGAACTCGCCTTTCGACGCTGATTCAGAAAATACCACACACGGTCAGTTTCGGCCATTTTGGAAAAAGTGTTATTTTTGACACTTTGGTCTGTTTTTTGACACTTTGGTCGTAATTGGTATTTTTGAACTCGCCTTTCGACGCTGATCCCGAAAATAGAACACACGGTCAGTTTCGGCCATTTTGGAAAAAGTGTTATTTTTGACACTTTGGTCTGTTTTTTGACACTTTGGTCGTAATTGGTATTTTTGAACTCGCCTTTCGATGCTGATTCCGAAAATAGCACACATGGTCAGTTTCGGCCATTTTGGAAAAAAAAACTGACCACTATTCAATTTTGGTCGGACGGTGTCCAAAGTGGTATTTTGGAACTCGCCTTTCGACGCTGATTCCGAAAATACCACACACGGTCAGTTTCGGCCATTTTGGAAAAAGTGTTATTTTTGACACTTTGGTCTGTTTTTTGACACTTTGGTCGTAATTGGTATTTTTGAACTCGCCTTTCGATGCTGATTCCGAAAATAGCACACATGGTCAGTTTCGGCCATTTTGGAAAAAAAACTGACCACTATTCAATTTTGGTCGGACGGTGTCCAAAGTGGTATTTTGGAACTCGCCTTTCGACGCTGATTCAGAAAATACCACACACGGTCAGTTTCGGCCATTTTGGAAAAAGTGTTATTTTTGACACTTTGGTCTGTTTTTTGACACTTTGGTCGTAATTGGTATTTTTGAACTCGCCTTTCGACGCTGATCCCGAAAATAGAACACACGGTCAGTTTCGGCCATTTTGGAAAAAGTGTTATTTTTGACACTTTGGTCTGTTTTTTGACACTTTGGTCGTAATTGGTATTTTTGAACTCGCCTTTCGATGCTGATTCCGAAAATAGCACACACGGTCAGTTTCGGCCATTTTGGAAAAAAAACTGACCACTATTCAATTTTGGTCGGACGGTGTCCAAAGTGGTATTTTTGAACTCGCCTTTCGACGCTGATTCCGAAAATACCACACACGGTCAGTTTCGGCCATTTTGGAAAAAGTGTTATTTTTGACACTTTGGTCTGTTTTTTGACACTTTGGTCGTAATTGGTATTTTTGAACTCGCCTTTCGATGCTGATTCCGAAAATAGAACACACGGTCAGTTTCGGCCATTTTGGAAAAAAAACTGACCACTATTCAATTTTGGTCGGACGGTGTCCAAAGTGGTATTTTGGAACTCGCCTTTCGACGCTGATTCAGAAAATACCACACACGGTCAGTTTCGGCCATTTTGGAAAAAGTGTTATTTTTGACACTTTGGTCTGTTTTTTGACACTTTGGTCGTAATTGGTATTTTTGAACTCGCCTTTCGATGCTGATTCCGAAAATAGCACACATGGTCAGTTTCGGCCATTTTGGAAAAAAAACTGACCACTATTCAATTTTGGTCGGACGGTGTCCAAAGTGGTATTTTGGAACTCGCCTTTCGACGCTGATTCAGAAAATACCACACACGGTCAGTTTCGGCCATTTTGGAAAAAGTGTTATTTTTGACACTTTGGTCTGTTTTTTGACACTTTGGTCGTAATTGGTATTTTTGAACTCGCCTTTCGACGCTGATCCCGAAAATAGAACACACGGTCAGTTTCGGCCATTTTGGAAAAAGTGTTATTTTTGACACTTTGGTCTGTTTTTTGACACTTTGGTCGTAATTGGTATTTTGAACTCGCCTTTCGATGCTGATTCCGAAAATAGCACACATGGTCAGTTTCGGCCATTTTGGAAAAAAAAACTGACCACTATTCAATTTTGGTCGGACGGTGTCCAAAGTGGTATTTTGGAACTCGCCTTTCGACGCTGATTCCGAAAATACCACACACGGTCAGTTTCGGCCATTTTGGAAAAAGTGTTATTTTTGACACTTTGGTCTGTTTTTTGACACTTTGGTCGTAATTGGTATTTTTGAACTCGCCTTTCGATGCTGATTCCGAAAATAGCACACATGGTCAGTTTCGGCCATTTTGGAAAAAAAACTGACCACTATTCAATTTTGGTCGGACGGTGTCCAAAGTGGTATTTTGGAACTCGCCTTTCGACGCTGATTCAGAAAATACCACACACGGTCAGTTTCGGCCATTTTGGAAAAAGTGTTATTTTTGACACTTTGGTCTGTTTTTTGACACTTTGGTCGTAATTGGTATTTTTGAACTCGCCTTTCGACGCTGATCCCGAAAATAGAACACACGGTCAGTTTCGGCCATTTTGGAAAAAGTGTTATTTTTGACACTTTGGTCTGTTTTTTGACACTTTGGTCGTAATTGGTATTTTTGAACTCGCCTTTCGATGCTGATTCCGAAAATAGCACACACGGTCAGTTTCGGCCATTTTGGAAAAAAAACTGACCACTATTCAATTTTGGTCGGACGGTGTCCAAAGTGGTATTTTTGAACTCGCCTTTCGACGCTGATTCCGAAAATACCACACACGGTCAGTTTCGGCCATTTTGGAAAAAAAACTGACCACTATTCAGTTTTGGTCGGACGATGTCCAAAGTGGTATTTTTAAACTCGCCTTTCGACGCTGATTCCGAAAATACCACAGGTGGTCAGTTTCGGCCATTTTGGAAAAAAAACTGACCACTATTCAGTTTTGGTCGGACGATGTCCAAAGTGGTATTTCTGAACTCGCCTCTCGAAGCTGATTCCGAAAATACCACACATGGTCAGTTTCGGCCATTTTGGAAAAAAACTGATAATTGATGCAACTGGAATAATTGATGCAACTGGAATAATTGATGCAACTGGAATAATTGATGCAACTGGAATAATTGATGCAACTGGAATAATTGATGCAACTGGAATAATCGATGCAACTGGAATAATCGATGCAACTGGAATAATCGATGCAACTGGAATAATCGATGCATTTTTAAACTCGCCTTTCGACGCTGATTCCGAAAATACCACACGTGGTCAGTTTCGGCCATTTTGGAAAAAAAACTGACCACTATTCAGTTTTGGTCGGACGATGTCCAAAGTGGTATTTTTTAACTCGCCTTTCGACGCTGATTCCGAAAATACCACACGTGGTCAGTTTCGGCCATTTTGGAAAAAAAATGACCACTATTCAGTTTTGGTCGGACGATGTCCAAAGTGGTATTTTTGAACTCGCCTTTCGACGCTGATTCCGAAAATACCACACGTGGTCAGTTTCGGCCATTTTGGAAAAAAAATGACCACTATTCAGTTTTGGTCGGACGACGTCCAAAGTGGTATTTCTGAACTCGCCTTTCGACGCTGATTCCGAAAATACCACAAGTGGTCAGTTTCGGCCATTTTGGAAAAAAAACTGACCACTATTCAGTTTTGGTCGGACGATGTCCAAAGTGATATTTTTGAACTCGCCTCTCGAAGCTGATTCCGAAAATACCACACATGGTCAGTTTCGGCCACTTTGGAAAAAAACTGATAATTGATGCAACTGGAATAATTGATGCAACTGGAATAATTGATGCAACTGGAATAATTGATGCAACTGGAATAATCGATGCAACTGGAATAATCGATGCAACTGGAATAATCGATGCATTTTTGAACTCGCCTTTCGACGCTGATTCCGAAAATACCACACGTGGTCAATTTCGGCCATTTTGGAAAAAAATGACCACTATTCAGTTTTGGTCGGACGATGTCCAAAGTGGTATTTCTGAACTCGCCTTTCGACGCTGATTCCGAAAATACCACAAGTGGTCAGTTTCGGCCATTTTGGAAAAAAAACTGACCACTATTCAGTTTTGGTCGGACGATGTCTAAAGTGGTATTTTTAAACTCGCCTTTCGACGCTGATTCCGAAAATACCACACGTGGTCAGTTTCGGCCATTTTGGAAAAAAAAATGACCACTATTCAGTTTTGGTCGGACGATGTCCAAAGTGGTATTTTTTAACTCGCCTTTCGACGCTGATTCCGAAAATACCACACGTGGTCAGTTTCGGCCATTTTGGAAAAAAAAATGACCACTATTCAGTTTTGGTCGGACGATGTCCAAAGTGGTATTTTTGAACTCGCCTTTCGACGCTGATTCCGAAAATACCACACGTGGTCAGTTTCGGCCATTTTGGAAAAAAAACTGACCACTATTCAGTTTTGGTCGGACGATGTCTAAAGTGGTATTTTTTAACTCGCCTTTCGACGCTGATTCCGAAAATACCACACGTGGTCAGTTTCGGCCATTTTGGGGAAAAAAATGACCACTATTCAGTTTTGGTCGGACGATGTCCAAAGTGGTATTTTTAAACTCGCCTTTCGACGCTGATTCCGAAAATACCACAGGTGGTCAGTTTCGGCCATTTTGGAAAAAAAACTGACCACTATTCAGTTTTGGTCGGACGATGTCCAAAGTGGTATTTTTGAACTCGCCTCTCGAAGCTGATTCCGAAAATACCACACATGGTCAGTTTCGGCCATTTTGGAAAAAAAATGACCACTATTCAGTTTTGGTCGGACGATGTCCAAAGTGGTATTTCTGAACTCGCCTTTCGACGCTGATTCCGAAAATACCACACGTGGTCAGTTTCGGCCATTTTGGAAAAAAATGATAATTGATGCAACTGGAATAATTGATGCAACTGGAATAATTGATGCAACTGGAATAATTGATGCAACTGGAATAATTGATGCAACTGGAATAATTGATGCAACTGGAATAATCGATGCAACTGGAATAATCGATGCAACTGGAATAATCGATGCAACTGGAATAATCGATGCATTTTTAAACTCGCCTTTCGACGCTGATTCCGAAAATACCACACGTGGTCAGTTTCGGCCATTTTGGAAAAAAAACTGACCACTATTCAGTTTTGGTCGGACGATGTCCAAAGTGGTATTTTTTAACTCGCCTTTCGACGCTGATTCCGAAAATACCACACGTGGTCAGTTTCGGCCATTTTGGAAAAAAAATGACCACTATTCAGTTTTGGTCGGACGATGTCCAAAGTGGTATTTTTGAACTCGCCTTTCGACGCTGATTCCGAAAATACCACACGTGGTCAGTTTCGGCCATTTTGGAAAAAAAACTGACCACTATTCAGTTTTGGTCGGACGATGTCTAAAGTGGTATTTTTTAACTCGCCTTTCGACGCTGATTCCGAAAATACCACACGTGGTCAGTTTCGGCCATTTTGGGAAAAAAAATTACCACTATTCAGTTTTGGTCGGACGATGTCCAAAGTGGTATTTCTGAACTCGCCTTTCGACGCTGATTCCGAAAATACCACAAGTGGTCAGTTTCGGCCAATTTGGAAAAAAAACTGACCACTATTCAGTTTTGGTCGGACGATGTCTAAAGTGGTATTTTTAAACTCGCCTTTCGACGCTGATTCCGAAAATACCACACGTGGTCAGTTTCGGCCATTTTGGAAAAAAAAATGACCACTATTCAGTTTTGGTCGGACGATGTCCAAAGTGGTATTTTTTAACTCGCCTTTCGACGCTGATTCCGAAAATACCACACGTGGTCAGTTTCGGCCATTTTGGAAAAAAAATGACCACTATTCAGTTTTGGTCGGACGATGTCTAAAGTGGTATTTTTGAACTCGCCTTTCGACGCTGATTCCGAAAATACCACACGTGGTCAGTTTCGGCCATTTTGGAAAAAAAACTGACCACTATTCAGTTTTGGTCGGACGATGTCTAAAGTGGTATTTTTTAACTCGCCTTTCGACGCTGATTCCGAAAATACCACACGTGGTCAGTTTCGGCCATTTTGGGAAAAAAAATGACCACTATTCAGTTTTGGTCGGACGATGTCCAAAGTGGTATTTTTAAACTCGCCTTTCGACGCTGATTCCGAAAATACCACAGGTGGTCAGTTTCGGCCATTTTGGAAAAAAAACTGACCACTATTCAGTTTTGGTCGGACGATGTCCAAAGTGGTATTTTTGAACTCGCCTCTCGAAGCTGATTCCGAAAATACCACACATGGTCAGTTTCGGCCATTTTGGAAAAAAAATGACCACTATTCAGTTTTGGTCGGACGATGTCCAAAGTGGTATTTCTGAACTCGCCTTTCGACGCTGATTCCGAAAATACCACACGTGGTCAGTTTCGGCCATTTTGGAAAAAAATGATAATTGATGCAACTGGAATAATTGATGCAACTGGAATAATTGATGCAACTGGAATAATTGATGCAACTGGAATAATTGATGCAACTGGAATAATTGATGCAACTGGAATAATCGATGCAACTGGAATAATCGATGCAACTGGAATAATCGATGCAACTGGAATAATCGATGCATTTTTAAACTCGCCTTTCGACGCTGATTCCGAAAATACCACACGTGGTCAGTTTCGGCCATTTTGGAAAAAAAACTGACCACTATTCAGTTTTGGTCGGACGATGTCCAAAGTGGTATTTTTTAACTCGCCTTTCGACGCTGATTCCGAAAATACCACACGTGGTCAGTTTCGGCCATTTTGGAAAAAAAATGACCACTATTCAGTTTTGGTCGGACGATGTCCAAAGTGGTATTTTTGAACTCGCCTTTCGACGCTGATTCCGAAAATACCACACGTGGTCAGTTTCGGCCATTTTGGAAAAAAAACTGACCACTATTCAGTTTTGGTCGGACGATGTCTAAAGTGGTATTTTTTAACTCGCCTTTCGACGCTGATTCCGAAAATACCACACGTGGTCAGTTTCGGCCATTTTGGGAAAAAAAATTACCACTATTCAGTTTTGGTCGGACGATGTCCAAAGTGGTATTTCTGAACTCGCCTTTCGACGCTGATTCCGAAAATACCACAAGTGGTCAGTTTCGGCCATTTTGGAAAAAAAACTGACCACTATTCAGTTTTGGTCGGACGATGTCTAAAGTGGTATTTTTAAACTCGCCTTTCGACGCTGATTCCGAAAATACCACACGTGGTCAGTTTCGGCCATTTTGGAAAAAAAAATGACCACTATTCAGTTTTGGTCGGACGATGTCCAAAGTGGTATTTTTTAACTCGCCTTTCGACGCTGATTCCGAAAATACCACACGTGGTCAGTTTCGGCCATTTTGGAAAACAAATGACCACTATTCAGTTTTGGTCGGACGATGTCCAAAGTGGTATTTTTGAACTCGCCTTTCGACGCTGATTCCGAAAATACCACACGTGGTCAGTTTCGGCCATTTTGGAAAAAAAACTGACCACTATTCAGTTTTGGTCGGACGATGTCTAAAGTGGTATTTTTTAACTCGCCTTTCGACGCTGATTCCGAAAATACCACACGTGGTCAGTTTCGGCCATTTTGGGAAAAAAAATGACCACTATTCAGTTTTGGTCGGACGATGTCCAAAGTGGTATTTTTAAACTCGCCTTTCGACGCTGATTCCGAAAATACCACAGGTGGTCAGTTTCGGCCATTTTGGAAAAAAAATGACCACTATTCAGTTTTGGTCGGACGATGTCCAAAGTGGTATTTCTGAACTCGCCTTTCGACGCTGATTCCGAAAATACCACACGTGGTCAGTTTCGGCCATTTTGGAAAAAAATGATAATTGATGCAACTGGAATAATTGATGCAACTGGAATAATTGATGCAACTGGAATAATTGATGCAACTGGAATAATTGATGCAACTGGAATAATTGATGCAACTGGAATAATCGATGCAACTGGAATAATCGATGCAACTGGAATAATCGATGCAACTGGAATAATCGATGCATTTTTAAACTCGCCTTTCGACGCTGATTCCGAAAATACCACACGTGGTCAGTTTCGGCCATTTTGGAAAAAAAACTGACCACTATTCAGTTTTGGTCGGACGATGTCCAAAGTGGTATTTTTTAACTCGCCTTTCGACGCTGATTCCGAAAATACCACACGTGGTCAGTTTCGGCCATTTTGGAAAAAAAATGACCACTATTCAGTTTTGGTCGGACGATGTCCAAAGTGGTATTTTTGAACTCGCCTTTCGACGCTGATTCCGAAAATACCACACGTGGTCAGTTTCGGCCATTTTGGAAAAAAAACTGACCACTATTCAGTTTTGGTCGGACGATGTCTAAAGTGGTATTTTTTAACTCGCCTTTCGACGCTGATTCCGAAAATACCACACGTGGTCAGTTTCGGCCATTTTGGGAAAAAAAATTACCACTATTCAGTTTTGGTCGGACGATGTCCAAAGTGGTATTTCTGAACTCGCCTTTCGACGCTGATTCCGAAAATACCACAAGTGGTCAGTTTCGGCCATTTTGGAAAAAAAACTGACCACTATTCAGTTTTGGTCGGACGATGTCTAAAGTGGTATTTTTAAACTCGCCTTTCGACGCTGATTCCGAAAATACCACACGTGGTCAGTTTCGGCCATTTTGGAAAAAAAAATGACCACTATTCAGTTTTGGTCGGACGATGTCCAAAGTGGTATTTTTTAACTCGCCTTTCGACGCTGATTCCGAAAATACCACACGTGGTCAGTTTCGGCCATTTTGGAAAACAAATGACCACTATTCAGTTTTGGTCGGACGATGTCCAAAGTGGTATTTTTGAACTCGCCTTTCGACGCTGATTCCGAAAATACCACACGTGGTCAGTTTCGGCCATTTTGGAAAAAAAACTGACCACTATTCAGTTTTGGTCGGACGATGTATAAAGTGGTATTTTTTAACTCGCCTTTCGACGCTGATTCCGAAAATACCACACGTGGTCAGTTTCGGCCATTTTGGGAAAAAAAATGACCACTATTCAGTTTTGGTCGGACGATGTCCAAAGTGGTATTTTTAAACTCGCCTTTCGACGCTGATTCCGAAAATACCACAGGTGGTCAGTTTCGGCCATTTTGGAAAAAAAATGACCACTATTCAGTTTTGGTCGGACGATGTCCAAAGTGGTATTTCTGAACTCGCCTTTCGACGCTGATTCCGAAAATACCACACGTGGTCAGTTTCGGCCATTTTGGAAAAAAATGATAATTGATGCAACTGGAATAATTGATGCAACTGGAATAATCGATGCAACTGGAATAATCGATGCAACTGGAATAATCGATGCATTTTTAAACTCGCCTTTCGACGCTGATTCCGAAAATACCACACGTGGTCAGTTTCGGCCATTTTGGAAAAAAAATGACCACTATTCAGTTTTGGTCGGACGATGTCCAAAGTGGTATTTTTGAACTCGCCTTTCGACGCTGATTCCGAAAATACCACACGTGGTCAGTTTCGGCCATTTTGGAAAAAAAACTGACCACTATTCAGTTTTGGTCGGACGATGTCTAAAGTGGTATTTTTTAACTCGCCTTTCGACGCTGATTCCGAAAATACCACACGTGGTCAGTTTCGGCCATTTTGGGAAAAAAAATGACCACTATTCAGTTTTGGTCGGACGATGTCCAAAGTGGTATTTTTAAACTCGCCTTTCGACGCTGATTCCGAAAATACCACAGGTGGTCAGTTTCGGCCATTTTGGAAAAAAAACTGACCACTATTCAGTTTTGGTCGGACGATGTCCAAAGTGGTATTTTTGAACTCGCCTCTCGAAGCTGATTCCGAAAATACCACACATGGTCAGTTTCGGCCATTTTGGAAAAAAAATGACCACTATTCAGTTTTGGTCGGACGATGTCCAAAGTGGTATTTCTGAACTCGCCTTTCGACGCTGATTCCGAAAATACCACACGTGGTCAGTTTCGGCCATTTTGGAAAAAACTGATAATTGATGCAACTGGAATAATTGATGCAACTGGAATAATTGATGCAACTGGAATAATTGATGCAACTGGAATAATTGATGCAACTGGAATAATCGATGCAACTGGAATAATCGATGCATTTTTGAACTCGCCTTTCGACGCTGATTCCGAAAATATCACACGTGGTCAGTTTCGGCCATTTTGGGAAAAAAATGACCACTGTTCAGTTTTGGTCGGACGATGTCCAAAGTGATATTTTTGAACTCGCCTCTCGAAGCTGATTCCGAAAATACCACACATGGTCAGTTTCGGCCACTTTGGAAAAAAACTGATAATTGATGCAACTGGAATAATTGATGCAACTGGAATAATTGATGCAACTGGAATAATCGATGCAACTGGAATAATCGATGCAACTGGAATAATCGATGCATTTTTAAACTCGCCTTTCGACGCTGATTCCGAAAATACCACAAGTGGTCAGTTTCGGCCATTTTGGAAAAAAAACTGACCACTATTCAGTTTTGGTCGGACGATGTCTAAAGTGGTATTTTTTAACTCGCCTTTGGACGCTGATTCCGAAAATACCACACGTGGTCAGTTTCGGCCATTTTGGAAAAAAAAACTGACCACTATTCAGTTTTGGTCGGACGATGTCTAAAGTGGTATTTTTGAACTCGCCTCTCGAAGCTGATTCCGAAAATACCACACATGGTCAGTTTCGGCCACTTTGGAAAAAAACTGATAATTGATGCAACTGGAATAATTGATGCAACTGGAATAATTGATGCAACTGGAATAATTGATGCAACTGGAATAATTGATGCAACTGGAATAATTGATGCAACTGGAATAATCGATGCAACTGGAATAATCGATGCATTTTTGAACTCGCCTTTCGACGCTGATTCCGAAAATATCACACGTGGTCAGTTTCGGCCATTTTGGGAAAAAAATGACCACTGTTCAGTTTTGGTCGGACGATGTCCAAAGTGATATTTTTGAACTCGCCTCTCGAAGCTGATTCCGAAAATACCACACATGGTCAGTTTCGGCCACTTTGGAAAAAAACTGATAATTGATGCAACTGGAATAATTGATGCAACTGGAATAATTGATGCAACTGGAATAATTGATGCAACTGGAATAATCGATGCAACTGGAATAATCGATGCAACTGGAATAATCGATGCATTTTTAAACTCGCCTTTCGACGCTGATTCCGAAAATACCACACGTGGTCAGTTTCGGCCATTTTGGAAAAAAAATGACCACTATTCAGTTTTGGTCGGACGATGTCCAAAGTGGTATTTCTGAACTCGCCTTTCGACGCTGATTCCGAAAATACCACAAGTGGTCAGTTTCGGCCATTTTGGAAAAAAAACTTACCACTATTCAGTTTTGGTCGGACGATGTCTAAAGTGGTATTTTTGAACTCGCCTCTCGAAGCTGATTCCGAAAATACCACACATGGTCAGTTTCGGCCATTTTGGAAAAAAAATGACCACTATTCAGTTTTGGTCGGACGATGTCCAAAGTGGTATTTCTGAACTCGCCTTTCGACGCTGATTCCGAAAATACCACACGTGGTCAGTTTCGGCCATTTTGGAAAAAAATGATAATTGATGCAACTGGAATAATTGATGCAACTGGAATAATTGATGCAACTGGAATAATTGATGCAACTGGAATAATTGATGCAACTGGAATAATCGATGCAACTGGAATAATCGATGCATTTTTGAACTCGCCTTTCGACGCTGATTCCGAAAATATCACACGTGGTCAGTTTCGGCCATTTTGGGAAAAAAATGACCACTGTTCAGTTTTGGTCGGACGATGTCCAAAGTGATATTTTTGAACTCGCCTCTCGAAGCTGATTCCGAAAATACCACACATGGTCAGTTTCGGCCACTTTGGAAAAAAACTGATAATTGATGCAACTGGAATAATTGATGCAACTGGAATAATTGATGCAACTGGAATAATTGATGCAACTGGAATAATCGATGCAACTGGAATAATCGATGCAACTGGAATAATCGATGCATTTTTAAACTCGCCTTTCGACGCTGATTCCGAAAATACCACAAGTGGTCAGTTTCGGCCATTTTGGAAAAAAAACTGACCACTATTCAGTTTTGGTCGGACGATGTCTAAAGTGGTATTTTTTAACTCGCCTTTGGACGCTGATTCCGAAAATACCACACGTGGTCAGTTTCGGCCATTTTGGAAAAAAAAACTGACCACTATTCAGTTTTGGTCGGACGATGTCTAAAGTGGTATTTTTGAACTCGCCTCTCGAAGCTGATTCCGAAAATACCACACATGGTCAGTTTCGGCCATTTTGGAAAAAAAATGACCACTATTCAGTTTTGGTCGGACGATGTCCAAAGTGGTATTTCTGAACTCGCCTTTCGACGCTGATTCCGAAAATACCACACGTGGTCAGTTTCGGCCATTTTGGAAAAAAATGATAATTGATGCAACTGGAATAATTGATGCAACTGGAATAATTGATGCAACTGGAATAATTGATGCAACTGGAATAATTGATGCAACTGGAATAATCGATGCAACTGGAATAATCGATGCATTTTTGAACTCGCCTTTCGACGCTGATTCCGAAAATATCACACGTGGTCAGTTTCGGCCATTTTAGGAAAAAAATGACCACTGTTCAGTTTTGGTCGGACGATGTCCAAAGTGATATTTTTGAACTCGCCTCTCGAAGCTGATTCCGAAAATACCACACATGGTCAGTTTCGGCCACTTTGGAAAAAAACTGATAATTGATGCAACTGGAATAATTGATGCAACTGGAATAATTGATGCAACTGGAATAATTGATGCAACTGGAATAATTGATGCAACTGGAATAATCGATGCAACTGGAATAATCGATGCAACTGGAATAATCGATGCATTTTTAAACTCGCCTTTCGACGCTGATTCCGAAAATACCACACGTGGTCAGTTTCGGCCATTTTGGAAAAAAAAATGACCACTATTCAGTTTTGGTCGGACGATGTCCAAAGTGGTATTTTTTAACTCGCCTTTCGACGCTGATTCCGAAAATACCACACGTGGTCAGTTTCGGCCATTTTGGAAAAAAAATGACCACTATTCAGTTTTGGTCGGACGATGTCCAAAGTGGTATTTTTGAACTCGCCTTTCGACGCTGATTCCGAAAATACCACACGTGGTCAGTTTCGGCCATTTTGGAAAAAAAAATGACCACTATTCAGTTTTGGTCGGACGATGTCTAAAGTGGTATTTTTTAACTCGCCTTTCGACGCTGATTCCGAAAATACCACACGTGGTCAGTTTCGGCCATTTTGGGAAAAAAAATGACCACTATTCAGTTTTGGTCGGACGATGTCCAAAGTGGTATTTTTAAACTCGCCTTTCGACGCTGATTCCGAAAATACCACAGGTGGTCAGTTTCGGCCATTTTGGAAAAAAAACTGACCACTATTCAGTTTTGGTCGGACGATGTCCAAAGTGGTATTTTTGAACTCGCCTCTCGAAGCTGATTCCGAAAATACCACACATGGTCAGTTTCGGCCATTTTGGAAAAAAAATGACCACTATTCAGTTTTGGTCGGACGATGTCCAAAGTGGTATTTCTGAACTCGCCTTTCGACGCTGATTCCGAAAATACCACACGTGGTCAGTTTCGGCCATTTTGGAAAAAACTGATAATTGATGCAACTGGAATAATTGATGCAACTGGAATAATTGATGCAACTGGAATAATTGATGCAACTGGAATAATTGATGCAACTGGAATAATCGATGCAACTGGAATAATCGATGCATTTTTGAACTCGCCTTTCGACGCTGATTCCGAAAATATCACACGTGGTCAGTTTCGGCCATTTTGGGAAAAAAATGACCACTGTTCAGTTTTGGTCGGACGATGTCCAAAGTGATATTTTTGAACTCGCCTCTCGAAGCTGATTCCGAAAATACCACACATGGTCAGTTTCGGCCACTTTGGAAAAAAACTGATAATTGATGCAACTGGAATAATTGATGCAACTGGAATAATTGATGCAACTGGAATAATTGATGCAACTGGAATAATCGATGCAACTGGAATAATCGATGCAACTGGAATAATCGATGCATTTTTAAACTCGCCTTTCGACGCTGATTCCGAAAATACCACAAGTGGTCAGTTTCGGCCATTTTGGAAAAAAAACTGACCACTATTCAGTTTTGGTCGGACGATGTCTAAAGTGGTATTTTTTAACTCGCCTTTGGACGCTGATTCCGAAAATACCACACGTGGTCAGTTTCGGCCATTTTGGAAAAAAAAACTGACCACTATTCAGTTTTGGTCGGACGATGTCTAAAGTGGTATTTTTGAACTCGCCTCTCGAAGCTGATTCCGAAAATACCACACATGGTCAGTTTCGGCCACTTTGGAAAAAAACTGATAATTGATGCAACTGGAATAATTGATGCAACTGGAATAATTGATGCAACTGGAATAATTGATGCAACTGGAATAATTGATGCAACTGGAATAATTGATGCAACTGGAATAATCGATGCAACTGGAATAATCGATGCATTTTTGAACTCGCCTTTCGACGCTGATTCCGAAAATATCACACGTGGTCAGTTTCGGCCATTTTGGGAAAAAAATGACCACTGTTCAGTTTTGGTCGGACGATGTCCAAAGTGATATTTTTGAACTCGCCTCTCGAAGCTGATTCCGAAAATACCACACATGGTCAGTTTCGGCCACTTTGGAAAAAAACTGATAATTGATGCAACTGGAATAATTGATGCAACTGGAATAATTGATGCAACTGGAATAATTGATGCAACTGGAATAATCGATGCAACTGGAATAATCGATGCAACTGGAATAATCGATGCATTTTTAAACTCGCCTTTCGACGCTGATTCCGAAAATACCACACGTGGTCAGTTTCGGCCATTTTGGAAAAAAAATGACCACTATTCAGTTTTGGTCGGACGATGTCCAAAGTGGTATTTCTGAACTCGCCTTTCGACGCTGATTCCGAAAATACCACAAGTGGTCAGTTTCGGCCATTTTGGAAAAAAAACTTACCACTATTCAGTTTTGGTCGGACGATGTCTAAAGTGGTATTTTTTAACTCGCCTTTGGACGCTGATTCCGAAAATACCACACGTGGTCAGTTTCGGCCATTTTGGAAAAAAAACTGACCACTATTCAGTTTTGGTCGGACGATGTCTAAAGTGGTATTTTTGAACTCGCCTCTCGAAGCTGATTCCGAAAATACCACACATGGTCAGTTTCGGCCATTTTGGAAAAAAAATGACCACTATTCAGTTTTGGTCGGACGATGTCCAAAGTGGTATTTCTGAACTCGCCTTTCGACGCTGATTCCGAAAATACCACACGTGGTCAGTTTCGGCCATTTTGGAAAAAATGATAATTGATGCAACTGGAATAATTGATGCAACTGGAATAATTGATGCAACTGGAATAATTGATGCAACTGGAATAATTGATGCAACTGGAATAATCGATGCAACTGGAATAATCGATGCAACTGGAATAATCGATGCATTTTTAAACTCGCCTTTCGACGCTGATTCCGAAAATACCACACGTGGTCAGTTTCGGCCATTTTGGAAAAAAAAATGACCACTATTCAGTTTTGGTCGGACGATGTCCAAAGTGGTATTTTTTAACTCGCCTTTCGACGCTGATTCCGAAAATACCACACGTGGTCAGTTTCGGCCATTTTGGAAAAAAAATGACCACTATTCAGTTTTGGTCGGACGATGTCCAAAGTGGTATTTTTGAACTCGCCTTTCGACGCTGATTCCGAAAATACCACACGTGGTCAGTTTCGGCCATTTTGGAAAAAAAAATGACCACTATTCAGTTTTGGTCGGACGATGTCTAAAGTGGTATTTTTTAACTCGCCTTTCGACGCTGATTCCGAAAATACCACACGTGGTCAGTTTCGGCCATTTTGGGAAAAAAAATGACCACTATTCAGTTTTGGTCGGACGATGTCCAAAGTGGTATTTTTAAACTCGCCTTTCGACGCTGATTCCGAAAATACCACAGGTGGTCAGTTTCGGCCATTTTGGAAAAAAAACTGACCACTATTCAGTTTTGGTCGGACGATGTCCAAAGTGGTATTTTTGAACTCGCCTCTCGAAGCTGATTCCGAAAATACCACACATGGTCAGTTTCGGCCATTTTGGAAAAAAAATGACCACTATTCAGTTTTGGTCGGACGATGTCCAAAGTGGTATTTCTGAACTCGCCTTTCGACGCTGATTCCGAAAATACCACACGTGGTCAGTTTCGGCCATTTTGGAAAAAACTGATAATTGATGCAACTGGAATAATTGATGCAACTGGAATAATTGATGCAACTGGAATAATTGATGCAACTGGAATAATTGATGCAACTGGAATAATCGATGCAACTGGAATAATCGATGCATTTTTGAACTCGCCTTTCGACGCTGATTCCGAAAATATCACACGTGGTCAGTTTCGGCCATTTTGGGAAAAAAATGACCACTGTTCAGTTTTGGTCGGACGATGTCCAAAGTGATATTTTTGAACTCGCCTCTCGAAGCTGATTCCGAAAATACCACACATGGTCAGTTTCGGCCACTTTGGAAAAAAACTGATAATTGATGCAACTGGAATAATTGATGCAACTGGAATAATTGATGCAACTGGAATAATTGATGCAACTGGAATAATCGATGCAACTGGAATAATCGATGCAACTGGAATAATCGATGCATTTTTAAACTCGCCTTTCGACGCTGATTCCGAAAATACCACAAGTGGTCAGTTTCGGCCATTTTGGAAAAAAAACTGACCACTATTCAGTTTTGGTCGGACGATGTCTAAAGTGGTATTTTTTAACTCGCCTTTGGACGCTGATTCCGAAAATACCACACGTGGTCAGTTTCGGCCATTTTGGAAAAAAAAATGACCACTATTCAGTTTTGGTCGGACGATGTCTAAAGTGGTATTTTTTAACTCGCCTTTCGACGCTGATTCCGAAAATACCACACGTGGTCAGTTTCGGCCATTTTGGGAAAAAAAATGACCACTATTCAGTTTTGGTCGGACGATGTCCAAAGTGGTATTTTTAAACTCGCCTTTCGACGCTGATTCCGAAAATACCACAGGTGGTCAGTTTCGGCCATTTTGGAAAAAAAACTGACCACTATTCAGTTTTGGTCGGACGATGTCCAAAGTGGTATTTTTGAACTCGCCTCTCGAAGCTGATTCCGAAAATACCACACATGGTCAGTTTCGGCCATTTTGGAAAAAAAATGACCACTATTCAGTTTTGGTCGGACGATGTCCAAAGTGGTATTTCTGAACTCGCCTTTCGACGCTGATTCCGAAAATACCACACGTGGTCAGTTTCGGCCATTTTGGAAAAAACTGATAATTGATGCAACTGGAATAATTGATGCAACTGGAATAATTGATGCAACTGGAATAATTGATGCAACTGGAATAATTGATGCAACTGGAATAATCGATGCAACTGGAATAATCGATGCATTTTTGAACTCGCCTTTCGACGCTGATTCCGAAAATATCACACGTGGTCAGTTTCGGCCATTTTGGGAAAAAAATGACCACTGTTCAGTTTTGGTCGGACGATGTCCAAAGTGATATTTTTGAACTCGCCTCTCGAAGCTGATTCCGAAAATACCACACATGGTCAGTTTCGGCCACTTTGGAAAAAAACTGATAATTGATGCAACTGGAATAATTGATGCAACTGGAATAATTGATGCAACTGGAATAATTGATGCAACTGGAATAATCGATGCAACTGGAATAATCGATGCAACTGGAATAATCGATGCATTTTTAAACTCGCCTTTCGACGCTGATTCCGAAAATACCACAAGTGGTCAGTTTCGGCCATTTTGGAAAAAAAACTGACCACTATTCAGTTTTGGTCGGACGATGTCTAAAGTGGTATTTTTTAACTCGCCTTTGGACGCTGATTCCGAAAATACCACACGTGGTCAGTTTCGGCCATTTTGGAAAAAAAAACTGACCACTATTCAGTTTTGGTCGGACGATGTCTAAAGTGGTATTTTTGAACTCGCCTCTCGAAGCTGATTCCGAAAATACCACACATGGTCAGTTTCGGCCACTTTGGAAAAAAACTGATAATTGATGCAACTGGAATAATTGATGCAACTGGAATAATTGATGCAACTGGAATAATTGATGCAACTGGAATAATTGATGCAACTGGAATAATTGATGCAACTGGAATAATCGATGCAACTGGAATAATCGATGCATTTTTGAACTCGCCTTTCGACGCTGATTCCGAAAATATCACACGTGGTCAGTTTCGGCCATTTTGGGAAAAAAATGACCACTGTTCAGTTTTGGTCGGACGATGTCCAAAGTGATATTTTTGAACTCGCCTCTCGAAGCTGATTCCGAAAATACCACACATGGTCAGTTTCGGCCACTTTGGAAAAAAACTGATAATTGATGCAACTGGAATAATTGATGCAACTGGAATAATTGATGCAACTGGAATAATTGATGCAACTGGAATAATCGATGCAACTGGAATAATCGATGCAACTGGAATAATCGATGCATTTTTAAACTCGCCTTTCGACGCTGATTCCGAAAATACCACACGTGGTCAGTTTCGGCCATTTTGGAAAAAAAATGACCACTATTCAGTTTTGGTCGGACGATGTCCAAAGTGGTATTTCTGAACTCGCCTTTCGACGCTGATTCCGAAAATACCACAAGTGGTCAGTTTCGGCCATTTTGGAAAAAAAATGACCACTGTTCAGTTTTGGTCGGACGATGTCCAAAGTGATATTTTTGAACTCGCCTCTCGAAGCTGATTCCGAAAATACCACACATGGTCAGTTTCGGCCACTTTGGAAAAAAACTGATAATTGATGCAACTGGAATAATTGATGCAACTGGAATAATTGATGCAACTGGAATAATTGATGCAACTGGAATAATCGATGCAACTGGAATAATCGATGCAACTGGAATAATCGATGCATTTTTAAACTCGCCTTTCGACGCTGATTCCGAAAATACCACAAGTGGTCAGTTTCGGCCATTTTGGAAAAAAAACTGACCACTATTCAGTTTTGGTCGGACGATGTCTAAAGTGGTATTTTTTAACTCGCCTTTGGACGCTGATTCCGAAAATACCACACGTGGTCAGTTTCGGCCATTTTGGAAAAAAAAACTGACCACTATTCAGTTTTGGTCGGACGATGTCTAAAGTGGTATTTTTGAACTCGCCTCTCGAAGCTGATTCCGAAAATACCACACATGGTCAGTTTCGGCCACTTTGGAAAAAAACTGATAATTGATGCAACTGGAATAATTGATGCAACTGGAATAATTGATGCAACTGGAATAATTGATGCAACTGGAATAATTGATGCAACTGGAATAATTGATGCAACTGGAATAATCGATGCAACTGGAATAATCGATGCATTTTTGAACTCGCCTTTCGACGCTGATTCCGAAAATATCACACGTGGTCAGTTTCGGCCATTTTGGGAAAAAAATGACCACTGTTCAGTTTTGGTCGGACGATGTCCAAAGTGATATTTTTGAACTCGCCTCTCGAAGCTGATTCCGAAAATACCACACATGGTCAGTTTCGGCCACTTTGGAAAAAAACTGATAATTGATGCAACTGGAATAATTGATGCAACTGGAATAATTGATGCAACTGGAATAATTGATGCAACTGGAATAATCGATGCAACTGGAATAATCGATGCAACTGGAATAATCGATGCATTTTTAAACTCGCCTTTCGACGCTGATTCCGAAAATACCACACGTGGTCAGTTTCGGCCATTTTGGAAAAAAAATGACCACTATTCAGTTTTGGTCGGACGATGTCCAAAGTGGTATTTCTGAACTCCGAAAATACCACAAGTGGTCAGTTTCGGCCATTTTGGAAAAAAAACTTACCACTATTCAGTTTTGGTCGGACGATGTCTAAAGTGGTATTTTTTAACTCGCCTTTGGACGCTGATTCCGAAAATACCACACGTGGTCAGTTTCGGCCATTTTGGAAAAAAAACTGACCACTATTCAGTTTTGGTCGGACGATGTCTAAAGTGGTATTTTTGAACTCGCCTCTCGAAGCTGATTCCGAAAATACCACACATGGTCAGTTTCGGCCATTTTGGAAAAAAAATGACCACTATTCAGTTTTGGTCGGACGATGTCCAAAGTGGTATTTCTGAACTCGCCTTTCGACGCTGATTCCGAAAATACCACACGTGGTCAGTTTCGGCCATTTTGGAAAAAATGATAATTGATGCAACTGGAATAATTGATGCAACTGGAATAATTGATGCAACTGGAATAATTGATGCAACTGGAATAATTGATGCAACTGGAATAATCGATGCAACTGGAATAATCGATGCATTTTTGAACTCGCCTTTCGACGCTGATTCCGAAAATATCACACGTGGTCAGTTTCGGCCATTTTGGGAAAAAAATGACCACTGTTCAGTTTTGGTCGGACGATGTCCAAAGTGATATTTTTGAACTCGCCTCTCGAAGCTGATTCCGAAAATACCACACATGGTCAGTTTCGGCCACTTTGGAAAAAAACTGATAATTGATGCAACTGGAATAATTGATGCAACTGGAATAATTGATGCAACTGGAATAATTGATGCAACTGGAATAATTGATGCAACTGGAATAATCGATGCAACTGGAATAATCGATGCAACTGGAATAATCGATGCATTTTTAAACTCGCCTTTCGACGCTGATTCCGAAAATACCACACGTGGTCAGTTTCGGCTATTTTGGAAAAAAAACTGACCACTATTCAGTTTTGGTCGGACGATGTCCAAAGTGGTATTTTTTAACTCGCCTTTCGACGCTGATTCCGAAAATACCACACGTGGTCAGTTTCGGCCATTTTGGAAAAAAAATGACCACTATTCAGTTTTGGTCGGACGATGTCCAAAGTGGTATTTTTGAACTCGCCTTTCGACGCTGATTCCGAAAATACCACACGTGGTCAGTTTCGGCCATTTTGGAAAAAAAACTGACCACTATTCAGTTTTGGTCGGACGATGTCTAAAGTGGTATTTTTTAACTCGCCTTTCGACGCTGATTCCGAAAATACCACACGTGGTCAGTTTCGGCCATTTTGGGAAAAAAAATGACCACTATTCAGTTTTGGTCGGACGATGTCCAAAGTGGTATTTCTGAACTCGCCTTTCGACGCTGATTCCGAAAATACCACAAGTGGTCAGTTTCGGCCATTTTGGAAAAAAAACTGACCACTATTCAGTTTTGGTCGGACGATGTCTAAAGTGGTATTTTTAAACTCGCCTTTCGACGCTGATTCCGAAAATACCACACGTGGTCAGTTTCGGCCATTTTGGAAAAAAAAATGACCACTATTCAGTTTTGGTCGGACGATGTCCAAAGTGGTATTTTTTAACTCGCCTTTCGACGCTGATTCCGAAAATACCACACGTGGTCAGTTTCGGCCATTTTGGAAAAAAAATGACCACTATTCAGTTTTGGTCGGACGATGTCCAAAGTGGTATTTTTGAACTCGCCTTTCGACGCTGATTCCGAAAATACCACACGTGGTCAGTTTCGGCCATTTTGGAAAAAAAACTGACCACTATTCAGTTTTGGTCGGACGATGTCTAAAGTGGTATTTTTTAACTCGCCTTTCGACGCTGATTCCGAAAATACCACACGTGGTCAGTTTCGGCCATTTTGGGAAAAAAAATGACCACTATTCAGTTTTGGTCGGACGATGTCCAAAGTGGTATTTTTAAACTCGCCTTTCGACGCTGATTCCGAAAATACCACAGGTGGTCAGTTTCGGCCATTTTGGAAAAAAAACTGACCACTATTCAGTTTTGGTCGGACGATGTCCAAAGTGGTATTTTTGAACTCGCCTCTCGAAGCTGATTCCGAAAATACCACACATGGTCAGTTTCGGCCATTTTGGAAAAAAAATGACCACTATTCAGTTTTGGTCGGACGATGTCCAAAGTGGTATTTCTGAACTCGCCTTTCGACGCTGATTCCGAAAATACCACACGTGGTCAGTTTCGGCCATTTTGGAAAAAACTGATAATTGATGCAACTGGAATAATTGATGCAACTGGAATAATTGATGCAACTGGAATAATTGATGCAACTGGAATAATTGATGCAACTGGAATAATCGATGCAACTGGAATAATCGATGCATTTTTGAACTCGCCTTTCGACGCTGATTCCGAAAATATCACACGTGGTCAGTTTCGGCCATTTTGGGAAAAAAATGACCACTGTTCAGTTTTGGTCGGACGATGTCCAAAGTGATATTTTTGAACTCGCCTCTCGAAGCTGATTCCGAAAATACCACACATGGTCAGTTTCGGCCACTTTGGAAAAAAACTGATAATTGATGCAACTGGAATAATTGATGCAACTGGAATAATTGATGCAACTGGAATAATTGATGCAACTGGAATAATCGATGCAACTGGAATAATCGATGCAACTGGAATAATCGATGCATTTTTAAACTCGCCTTTCGACGCTGATTCCGAAAATACCACAAGTGGTCAGTTTCGGCCATTTTGGAAAAAAAACTGACCACTATTCAGTTTTGGTCGGACGATGTCTAAAGTGGTATTTTTTAACTCGCCTTTGGACGCTGATTCCGAAAATACCACACGTGGTCAGTTTCGGCCATTTTGGAAAAAAAAACTGACCACTATTCAGTTTTGGTCGGACGATGTCTAAAGTGGTATTTTTGAACTCGCCTCTCGAAGCTGATTCCGAAAATACCACACATGGTCAGTTTCGGCCACTTTGGAAAAAAACTGATAATTGATGCAACTGGAATAATTGATGCAACTGGAATAATTGATGCAACTGGAATAATTGATGCAACTGGAATAATTGATGCAACTGGAATAATTGATGCAACTGGAATAATCGATGCAACTGGAATAATCGATGCATTTTTGAACTCGCCTTTCGACGCTGATTCCGAAAATACCACACGTGGTCAGTTTCGGCCATTTTGGGAAAAAAAATGACCACTATTCAGTTTTGGTCGGACGATGTCCAAAGTGGTATTTTTAAACTCGCCTTTCGACGCTGATTCCGAAAATACCACAGGTGGTCAGTTTCGGCCATTTTGGAAAAAAAACTGACCACTATTCAGTTTTGGTCGGACGATGTCTAAAGTGGTATTTTTTAACTCGCCTTTCGACGCTGATTCCGAAAATACCACACGTGGTCAGTTTCGGCCATTTTGGAAAAAAAACTGACCACTATTCAGTTTTGGTCGGACGATGTCTAAAGTGGTATTTTTTAACTCGCCTTTCGACGCTGATTCCGAAAATACCACACGTGGTCAGTTTCGGCCATTTTGGGAAAAAAAATGACCACTATTCAGTTTTGGTCGGACGATGTCCAAAGTGGTATTTTTAAACTCGCCTTTCGACGCTGATTCCGAAAATACCACAGGTGGTCAGTTTCGGCCATTTTGGAAAAAAAACTGACCACTATTCAGTTTTGGTCGGACGATGTCCAAAGTGGTATTTTTGAACTCGCCTCTCGAAGCTGATTCCGAAAATACCACACATGGTCAGTTTCGGCCATTTTGGAAAAAAAATGACCACTATTCAGTTTTGGTCGGACGATGTCCAAAGTGGTATTTCTGAACTCGCCTTTCGACGCTGATTCCGAAAATACCACACGTGGTCAGTTTCGGCCATTTTGGAAAAAACTGATAATTGATGCAACTGGAATAATTGATGCAACTGGAATAATTGATGCAACTGGAATAATTGATGCAACTGGAATAATTGATGCAACTGGAATAATCGATGCAACTGGAATAATCGATGCATTTTTGAACTCGCCTTTCGACGCTGATTCCGAAAATATCACACGTGGTCAGTTTCGGCCATTTTGGGAAAAAAATGACCACTGTTCAGTTTTGGTCGGACGATGTCCAAAGTGATATTTTTGAACTCGCCTCTCGAAGCTGATTCCGAAAATACCACACATGGTCAGTTTCGGCCACTTTGGAAAAAAACTGATAATTGATGCAACTGGAATAATTGATGCAACTGGAATAATTGATGCAACTGGAATAATTGATGCAACTGGAATAATTGATGCAACTGGAATAATCGATGCAACTGGAATAATCGATGCATTTTTGAACTCGCCTTTCGACGCTGATTCCGAAAATATCACACGTGGTCAGTTTCGGCCATTTTGGGAAAAAAATGACCACTGTTCAGTTTTGGTCGGACGATGTCCAAAGTGATATTTTTGAACTCGCCTCTCGAAGCTGATTCCGAAAATACCACACATGGTCAGTTTCGGCCACTTTGGAAAAAAACTGATAATTGATGCAACTGGAATAATTGATGCAACTGGAATAATTGATGCAACTGGAATAATTGATGCAACTGGAATAATCGATGCAACTGGAATAATCGATGCAACTGGAATAATCGATGCATTTTTAAACTCGCCTTTCGACGCTGATTCCGAAAATACCACAAGTGGTCAGTTTCGGCCATTTTGGAAAAAAAACTGACCACTATTCAGTTTTGGTCGGACGATGTCTAAAGTGGTATTTTTTAACTCGCCTTTGGACGCTGATTCCGAAAATACCACACGTGGTCAGTTTCGGCCATTTTGGAAAAAAAAACTGACCACTATTCAGTTTTGGTCGGACGATGTCTAAAGTGGTATTTTTGAACTCGCCTCTCGAAGCTGATTCCGAAAATACCACACATGGTCAGTTTCGGCCACTTTGGAAAAAAACTGATAATTGATGCAACTGGAATAATTGATGCAACTGGAATAATTGATGCAACTGGAATAATTGATGCAACTGGAATAATTGATGCAACTGGAATAATTGATGCAACTGGAATAATCGATGCAACTGGAATAATCGATGCATTTTTGAACTCGCCTTTCGACGCTGATTCCGAAAATATCACACGTGGTCAGTTTCGGCCATTTTGGGAAAAAAATGACCACTGTTCAGTTTTGGTCGGACGATGTCCAAAGTGATATTTTTGAACTCGCCTCTCGAAGCTGATTCCGAAAATACCACACATGGTCAGTTTCGGCCACTTTGGAAAAAAACTGATAATTGATGCAACTGGAATAATTGATGCAACTGGAATAATTGATGCAACTGGAATAATTGATGCAACTGGAATAATCGATGCAACTGGAATAATCGATGCAACTGGAATAATCGATGCATTTTTAAACTCGCCTTTCGACGCTGATTCCGAAAATACCACACGTGGTCAGTTTCGGCCATTTTGGAAAAAAAATGACCACTATTCAGTTTTGGTCGGACGATGTCCAAAGTGGTATTTCTGAACTCGCCTTTCGACGCTGATTCCGAAAATACCACAAGTGGTCAGTTTCGGCCATTTTGGAAAAAAAACTTACCACTATTCAGTTTTGGTCGGACGATGTCTAAAGTGGTATTTTTTAACTCGCCTTTGGACGCTGATTCCGAAAATACCACACGTGGTCAGTTTCGGCCATTTTGGAAAAAAAAACTGACCACTATTCAGTTTTGGTCGGACGATGTCTAAAGTGGTATTTTTGAACTCGCCTCTCGAAGCTGATTCCGAAAATACCACACATGGTCAGTTTCGGCCATTTTGGAAAAAAAATGACCACTATTCAGTTTTGGTCGGACGATGTCCAAAGTGGTATTTCTGAACTCGCCTTTCGACGCTGATTCCGAAAATACCACACGTGGTCAGTTTCGGCCATTTTGGAAAAAATGATAATTGATGCAACTGGAATAATTGATGCAACTGGAATAATTGATGCAACTGGAATAATTGATGCAACTGGAATAATTGATGCAACTGGAATAATCGATGCAACTGGAATAATCGATGCATTTTTGAACTCGCCTTTCGACGCTGATTCCGAAAATATCACACGTGGTCAGTTTCGGCCATTTTGGGAAAAAAATGACCACTGTTCAGTTTTGGTCGGACGATGTCCAAAGTGATATTTTTGAACTCGCCTCTCGAAGCTGATTCCGAAAATACCACACATGGTCAGTTTCGGCCACTTTGGAAAAAAACTGATAATTGATGCAACTGGAATAATTGATGCAACTGGAATAATTGATGCAACTGGAATAATTGATGCAACTGGAATAATTGATGCAACTGGAATAATCGATGCAACTGGAATAATCGATGCAACTGGAATAATCGATGCATTTTTAAACTCGCCTTTCGACGCTGATTCCGAAAATACCACACGTGGTCAGTTTCGGCCATTTTGGAAAAAAAACTGACCACTATTCAGTTTTGGTCGGACGATGTCCAAAGTGGTATTTTTTAACTCGCCTTTCGACGCTGATTCCGAAAATACCACACGTGGTCAGTTTCGGCCATTTTGGAAAAAAAATGACCACTATTCAGTTTTGGTCGGACGATGTCCAAAGTGGTATTTTTGAACTCGCCTTTCGACGCTGATTCCGAAAATACCACACGTGGTCAGTTTCGGCCATTTTGGAAAAAAAACTGACCACTATTCAGTTTTGGTCGGACGATGTCTAAAGTGGTATTTTTTAACTCGCCTTTCGACGCTGATTCCGAAAATACCACACGTGGTCAGTTTCGGCCATTTTGGGAAAAAAAATGACCACTATTCAGTTTTGGTCGGACGATGTCCAAAGTGGTATTTCTGAACTCGCCTTTCGACGCTGATTCCGAAAATACCACAAGTGGTCAGTTTCGGCCATTTTGGAAAAAAAACTGACCACTATTCAGTTTTGGTCGGACGATGTCTAAAGTGGTATTTTTAAACTCGCCTTTCGACGCTGATTCCGAAAATACCACACGTGGTCAGTTTCGGCCATTTTGGAAAAAAAAATGACCACTATTCAGTTTTGGTCGGACGATGTCCAAAGTGGTATTTTTTAACTCGCCTTTCGACGCTGATTCCGAAAATACCACACGTGGTCAGTTTCGGCCATTTTGGAAAAAAAATGACCACTATTCAGTTTTGGTCGGACGATGTCCAAAGTGGTATTTTTGAACTCGCCTTTCGACGCTGATTCCGAAAATACCACACGTGGTCAGTTTCGGCCATTTTGGAAAAAAAACTGACCACTATTCAGTTTTGGTCGGACGATGTCTAAAGTGGTATTTTTTAACTCGCCTTTCGACGCTGATTCCGAAAATACCACACGTGGTCAGTTTCGGCCATTTTGGGAAAAAAAATGACCACTATTCAGTTTTGGTCGGACGATGTCCAAAGTGGTATTTTTAAACTCGCCTTTCGACGCTGATTCCGAAAATACCACAGGTGGTCAGTTTCGGCCATTTTGGAAAAAAAACTGACCACTATTCAGTTTTGGTCGGACGATGTCCAAAGTGGTATTTTTGAACTCGCCTCTCGAAGCTGATTCCGAAAATACCACACATGGTCAGTTTCGGCCATTTTGGAAAAAAAATGACCACTATTCAGTTTTGGTCGGACGATGTCCAAAGTGGTATTTCTGAACTCGCCTTTCGACGCTGATTCCGAAAATACCACACGTGGTCAGTTTCGGCCATTTTGGAAAAAAATGATAATTGATGCAACTGGAATAATTGATGCAACTGGAATAATTGATGCAACTGGAATAATTGATGCAACTGGAATAATTGATGCAACTGGAATAATCGATGCAACTGGAATAATCGATGCATTTTTGAACTCGCCTTTCGACGCTGATTCCGAAAATATCACACGTGGTCAGTTTCGGCCATTTTGGGAAAAAAATGACCACTGTTCAGTTTTGGTCGGACGATGTCCAAAGTGATATTTTTGAACTCGCCTCTCGAAGCTGATTCCGAAAATACCACACATGGTCAGTTTCGGCCACTTTGGAAAAAAACTGATAATTGATGCAACTGGAATAATTGATGCAACTGGAATAATTGATGCAACTGGAATAATTGATGCAACTGGAATAATCGATGCAACTGGAATAATCGATGCAACTGGAATAATCGATGCATTTTTAAACTCGCCTTTCGACGCTGATTCCGAAAATACCACACGTGGTCAGTTTCGGCCATTTTGGAAAAAAAATGACCACTATTCAGTTTTGGTCGGACGATGTCCAAAGTGGTATTTCTGAACTCGCCTTTCGACGCTGATTCCGAAAATACCACAAGTGGTCAGTTTCGGCCATTTTGGAAAAAAAACTTACCACTATTCAGTTTTGGTCGGACGATGTCTAAAGTGGTATTTTTTAACTCGCCTTTGGACGCTGATTCCGAAAATACCACACGTGGTCAGTTTCGGCCATTTTGGAAAAAAAAACTGACCACTATTCAGTTTTGGTCGGACGATGTCTAAAGTGGTATTTTTGAACTCGCCTCTCGAAGCTGATTCCGAAAATACCACACATGGTCAGTTTCGGCCATTTTGGAAAAAAAATGACCACTATTCAGTTTTGGTCGGACGATGTCCAAAGTGGTATTTCTGAACTCGCCTTTCGACGCTGATTCCGAAAATACCACACGTGGTCAGTTTCGGCCATTTTGGAAAAAATGATAATTGATGCAACTGGAATAATTGATGCAACTGGAATAATTGATGCAACTGGAATAATTGATGCAACTGGAATAATTGATGCAACTGGAATAATCGATGCAACTGGAATAATCGATGCATTTTTGAACTCGCCTTTCGACGCTGATTCCGAAAATATCACACGTGGTCAGTTTCGGCCATTTTGGGAAAAAAATGACCACTGTTCAGTTTTGGTCGGACGATGTCCAAAGTGATATTTTTGAACTCGCCTCTCGAAGCTGATTCCGAAAATACCACACATGGTCAGTTTCGGCCACTTTGGAAAAAAACTGATAATTGATGCAACTGGAATAATTGATGCAACTGGAATAATTGATGCAACTGGAATAATTGATGCAACTGGAATAATTGATGCAACTGGAATAATCGATGCAACTGGAATAATCGATGCAACTGGAATAATCGATGCATTTTTAAACTCGCCTTTCGACGCTGATTCCGAAAATACCACACGTGGTCAGTTTCGGCCATTTTGGAAAAAAAACTGACCACTATTCAGTTTTGGTCGGACGATGTCCAAAGTGGTATTTTTTAACTCGCCTTTCGACGCTGATTCCGAAAATACCACACGTGGTCAGTTTCGGCCATTTTGGAAAAAAAATGACCACTATTCAGTTTTGGTCGGACGATGTCCAAAGTGGTATTTTTGAACTCGCCTTTCGACGCTGATTCCGAAAATACCACACGTGGTCAGTTTCGGCCATTTTGGAAAAAAAACTGACCACTATTCAGTTTTGGTCGGACGATGTCTAAAGTGGTATTTTTTAACTCGCCTTTCGACGCTGATTCCGAAAATACCACACGTGGTCAGTTTCGGCCATTTTGGGAAAAAAAATGACCACTATTCAGTTTTGGTCGGACGATGTCCAAAGTGGTATTTCTGAACTCGCCTTTCGACGCTGATTCCGAAAATACCACAAGTGGTCAGTTTCGGCCATTTTGGAAAAAAAACTGACCACTATTCAGTTTTGGTCGGACGATGTCTAAAGTGGTATTTTTAAACTCGCCTTTCGACGCTGATTCCGAAAATACCACACGTGGTCAGTTTCGGCCATTTTGGAAAAAAAAATGACCACTATTCAGTTTTGGTCGGACGATGTCCAAAGTGGTATTTTTTAACTCGCCTTTCGACGCTGATTCCGAAAATACCACACGTGGTCAGTTTCGGCCATTTTGGAAAAAAAATGACCACTATTCAGTTTTGGTCGGACGATGTCCAAAGTGGTATTTTTGAACTCGCCTTTCGACGCTGATTCCGAAAATACCACACGTGGTCAGTTTCGGCCATTTTGGAAAAAAAACTGACCACTATTCAGTTTTGGTCGGACGATGTCTAAAGTGGTATTTTTTAACTCGCCTTTCGACGCTGATTCCGAAAATACCACACGTGGTCAGTTTCGGCCATTTTGGGAAAAAAAATGACCACTATTCAGTTTTGGTCGGACGATGTCCAAAGTGGTATTTTTAAACTCGCCTTTCGACGCTGATTCCGAAAATACCACAGGTGGTCAGTTTCGGCCATTTTGGAAAAAAAACTGACCACTATTCAGTTTTGGTCGGACGATGTCCAAAGTGGTATTTTTGAACTCGCCTCTCGAAGCTGATTCCGAAAATACCACACATGGTCAGTTTCGGCCATTTTGGAAAAAAAATGACCACTATTCAGTTTTGGTCGGACGATGTCCAAAGTGGTATTTCTGAACTCGCCTTTCGACGCTGATTCCGAAAATACCACACGTGGTCAGTTTCGGCCATTTTGGAAAAAAATGATAATTGATGCAACTGGAATAATTGATGCAACTGGAATAATTGATGCAACTGGAATAATTGATGCAACTGGAATAATTGATGCAACTGGAATAATCGATGCAACTGGAATAATCGATGCATTTTTGAACTCGCCTTTCGACGCTGATTCCGAAAATATCACACGTGGTCAGTTTCGGCCATTTTGGGAAAAAAATGACCACTGTTCAGTTTTGGTCGGACGATGTCCAAAGTGATATTTTTGAACTCGCCTCTCGAAGCTGATTCCGAAAATACCACACATGGTCAGTTTCGGCCACTTTGGGAAAAAACTGATAATTGATGCAACTGGAATAATTGATGCAACTGGAATAATTGATGCAACTGGAATAATTGATGCAACTGGAATAATCGATGCAACTGGAATAATCGATGCAACTGGAATAATCGATGCATTTTTAAACTCGCCTTTCGACGCTGATTCCGAAAATACCACACGTGGTCAGTTTCGGCCATTTTGGAAAAAAAACTGACCACTATTCAGTTTTGGTCGGACGATGTCCAAAGTGGTATTTTTTAACTCGCCTTTCGACGCTGATTCCGAAAATACCACACGTGGTCAGTTTCGGCCATTTTGGAAAAAAAATGACCACTATTCAGTTTTGGTCGGACGATGTCCAAAGTGGTATTTTTGAACTCGCCTTTCGACGCTGATTCCGAAAATACCACACGTGGTCAGTTTCGGCCATTTTGGAAAAAAAACTGACCACTATTCAGTTTTGGTCGGACGATGTCTAAAGTGGTATTTTTTAACTCGCCTTTCGACGCTGATTCCGAAAATACCACACGTGGTCAGTTTCGGCCATTTTGGGAAAAAAAATGACCACTATTCAGTTTTGGTCGGACGATGTCCAAAGTGGTATTTCTGAACTCGCCTTTCGACGCTGATTCCGAAAATACCACAAGTGGTCAGTTTCGGCCATTTTGGAAAAAAAACTGACCACTATTCAGTTTTGGTCGGACGATGTCTAAAGTGGTATTTTTAAACTCGCCTTTCGACGCTGATTCCGAAAATACCACACGTGGTCAGTTTCGGCCATTTTGGAAAAAAAAATGACCACTATTCAGTTTTGGTCGGACGATGTCCAAAGTGGTATTTTTTAACTCGCCTTTCGACGCTGATTCCGAAAATACCACACGTGGTCAGTTTCGGCCATTTTGGAAAAAAAATGACCACTATTCAGTTTTGGTCGGACGATGTCCAAAGTGGTATTTTTGAACTCGCCTTTCGACGCTGATTCCGAAAATACCACACGTGGTCAGTTTCGGCCATTTTGGAAAAAAAAATGACCACTATTCAGTTTTGGTCGGACGATGTCTAAAGTGGTATTTTTTAACTCGCCTTTCGACGCTGATTCCGAAAATACCACACGTGGTCAGTTTCGGCCATTTTGGGAAAAAAAATGACCACTATTCAGTTTTGGTCGGACGATGTCCAAAGTGGTATTTTTAAACTCGCCTTTCGACGCTGATTCCGAAAATACCACAGGTGGTCAGTTTCGGCCATTTTGGAAAAAAAACTGACCACTATTCAGTTTTGGTCGGACGATGTCCAAAGTGGTATTTTTGAACTCGCCTCTCGAAGCTGATTCCGAAAATACCACACATGGTCAGTTTCGGCCATTTTGGAAAAAAAATGACCACTATTCAGTTTTGGTCGGACGATGTCCAAAGTGGTATTTCTGAACTCGCCTTTCGACGCTGATTCCGAAAATACCACACGTGGTCAGTTTCGGCCATTTTGGAAAAAAATGATAATTGATGCAACTGGAATAATTGATGCAACTGGAATAATTGATGCAACTGGAATAATTGATGCAACTGGAATAATTGATGCAACTGGAATAATCGATGCAACTGGAATAATCGATGCATTTTTGAAC
The DNA here is from genome assembly GCA_037783545.1 of Henricia sp. BOLD:AAB3569. Classification (NCBI taxonomy): domain Eukaryota; kingdom Metazoa; phylum Echinodermata; class Asteroidea; order Spinulosida; family Echinasteridae; genus Henricia; species Henricia sp. BOLD:AAB3569. Next base: position 384,912 of record JBBELK010001085.1, on the reverse strand, counting down.
TCGCCTTTCGACGCTGATTCCGAAAATATCACACGTGGTCAGTTTCGGCCATTTTGGGAAAAAAATGACCACTGTTCAGTTTTGGTCGGACGATGTCCAAAGTGATATTTTTGAACTCGCCTCTCGAAGCTGATTCCGAAAATACCACACATGGTCAGTTTCGGCCACTTTGGGAAAAAACTGATAATTGATGCAACTGGAATAATTGATGCAACTGGAATAATTGATGCAACTGGAATAATTGATGCAACTGGAATAATCGATGCAACTGGAATAATCGATGCAACTGGAATAATCGATGCATTTTTAAACTCGCCTTTCGACGCTGATTCCGAAAATACCACACGTGGTCAGTTTCGGCCATTTTGGAAAAAAAACTGACCACTATTCAGTTTTGGTCGGACGATGTCCAAAGTGGTATTTTTTAACTCGCCTTTCGACGCTGATTCCGAAAATACCACACGTGGTCAGTTTCGGCCATTTTGGAAAAAAAATGACCACTATTCAGTTTTGGTCGGACGATGTCCAAAGTGGTATTTTTGAACTCGCCTTTCGACGCTGATTCCGAAAATACCACACGTGGTCAGTTTCGGCCATTTTGGAAAAAAAACTGACCACTATTCAGTTTTGGTCGGACGATGTCTAAAGTGGTATTTTTTAACTCGCCTTTCGACGCTGATTCCGAAAATACCACACGTGGTCAGTTTCGGCCATTTTGGAAAAAAAATGACCACTATTCAGTTTTGGTCGGACGATGTCCAAAGTGGTATTTTTGAACTCGCCTTTCGACGCTGATTCCGAAAATACCACACGTGGTCAGTTTCGGCCATTTTGGAAAAAAAACTGACCACTATTCAGTTTTGGTCGGACGATGTCCAAAGTGGTATTTTTTAACTCGCCTTTCGACGCTGATTCCGAAAATACCACACGTGGTCAGTTTCGGCCATTTTGGAAAAAAAATGACCACTATTCAGTTTTGGTCGGACGATGTCCAAAGTGGTATTTTTGAACTCGCCTTTCGACGCTGATTCCGAAAATACCACACGTGGTCAGTTTCGGCCATTTTGGAAAAAAAACTGACCACTATTCAGTTTTGGTCGGACGATGTCTAAAGTGGTATTTTTTAACTCGCCTTTCGACGCTGATTCCGAAAATACCACACGTGGTCAGTTTCGGCCATTTTGGGAAAAAAAATGACCACTATTCAGTTTTGGTCGGACGATGTCCAAAGTGGTATTTCTGAACTCGCCTTTCGACGCTGATTCCGAAAATACCACAAGTGGTCAGTTTCGGCCATTTTGGAAAAAAAACTGACCACTATTCAGTTTTGGTCGGACGATGTCTAAAGTGGTATTTTTAAACTCGCCTTTCGACGCTGATTCCGAAAATACCACACGTGGTCAGTTTCGGCCATTTTGGAAAAAAAAATGACCACTATTCAGTTTTGGTCGGACGATGTCCAAAGTGGTATTTTTTAACTCGCCTTTCGACGCTGATTCCGAAAATACCACACGTGGTCAGTTTCGGCCATTTTGGAAAAAAAATGACCACTATTCAGTTTTGGTCGGACGATGTCCAAAGTGGTATTTTTGAACTCGCCTTTCGACGCTGATTCCGAAAATACCACACGTGGTCAGTTTCGGCCATTTTGGAAAAAAAACTGACCACTATTCAGTTTTGGTCGGACGATGTCTAAAGTGGTATTTTTTAACTCGCCTTTCGACGCTGATTCCGAAAATACCACACGTGGTCAGTTTCGGCCATTTTGGGAAAAAAAATGACCACTATTCAGTTTTGGTCGGACGATGTCCAAAGTGGTATTTTTAAACTCGCCTTTCGACGCTGATTCCGAAAATACCACAGGTGGTCAGTTTCGGCCATTTTGGAAAAAAAACTGACCACTATTCAGTTTTGGTCGGACGATGTCCAAAGTGGTATTTTTGAACTCGCCTCTCGAAGCTGATTCCGAAAATACCACACATGGTCAGTTTCGGCCATTTTGGAAAAAAAATGACCACTATTCAGTTTTGGTCGGACGATGTCCAAAGTGGTATTTCTGAACTCGCCTTTCGACGCTGATTCCGAAAATACCACACGTGGTCAGTTTCGGCCATTTTGGAAAAAAATGATAATTGATGCAACTGGAATAATTGATGCAACTGGAATAATTGATGCAACTGGAATAATTGATGCAACTGGAATAATTGATGCAACTGGAATAATCGATGCAACTGGAATAATCGATGCATTTTTGAACTCGCCTTTCGACGCTGATTCCGAAAATATCACACGTGGTCAGTTTCGGCCATTTTGGGAAAAAAATGACCACTGTTCAGTTTTGGTCGGACGATGTCCAAAGTGATATTTTTGAACTCGCCTCTCGAAGCTGATTCCGAAAATACCACACATGGTCAGTTTCGGCCACTTTGGGAAAAAACTGATAATTGATGCAACTGGAATAATTGATGCAACTGGAATAATTGATGCAACTGGAATAATTGATGCAACTGGAATAATCGATGCAACTGGAATAATCGATGCAACTGGAATAATCGATGCATTTTTAAACTCGCCTTTCGACGCTGATTCCGAAAATACCACACGTGGTCAGTTTCGGCCATTTTGGAAAAAAAACTGACCACTATTCAGTTTTGGTCGGACGATGTCCAAAGTGGTATTTTTTAACTCGCCTTTCGACGCTGATTCCGAAAATACCACACGTGGTCAGTTTCGGCCATTTTGGAAAAAAAATGACCACTATTCAGTTTTGGTCGGACGATGTCCAAAGTGGTATTTTTGAACTCGCCTTTCGACGCTGATTCCGAAAATACCACACGTGGTCAGTTTCGGCCATTTTGGAAAAAAAACTGACCACTATTCAGTTTTGGTCGGACGATGTCTAAAGTGGTATTTTTTAACTCGCCTTTCGACGCTGATTCCGAAAATACCACACGTGGTCAGTTTCGGCCATTTTGGAAAAAAAATGACCACTATTCAGTTTTGGTCGGACGATGTCCAAAGTGGTATTTTTGAACTCGCCTTTCGACGCTGATTCCGAAAATACCACACGTGGTCAGTTTCGGCCATTTTGGAAAAAAAACTGACCACTATTCAGTTTTGGTCGGACGATGTCTAAAGTGGTATTTTTTAACTCGCCTTTCGACGCTGATTCCGAAAATACCACACGTGGTCAGTTTCGGCCATTTTGGGAAAAAAAATGACCACTATTCAGTTTTGGTCGGACGATGTCCAAAGTGGTATTTCTGAACTCGCCTTTCGACGCTGATTCCGAAAATACCACAAGTGGTCAGTTTCGGCCATTTTGGAAAAAAAACTGACCACTATTCAGTTTTGGTCGGACGATGTCTAAAGTGGTATTTTTTAACTCGCCTTTCGACGCTGATTCCGAAAATACCACACGTGGTCAGTTTCGGCCATTTTGGGAAAAAAAATGACCACTATTCAGTTTTGGTCGGACGATGTCCAAAGTGGTATTTTTAAACTCGCCTTTCGACGCTGATTCCGAAAATACCACAGGTGGTCAGTTTCGGCCATTTTGGAAAAAAAACTGACCACTATTCAGTTTTGGTCGGACGATGTCCAAAGTGGTATTTTTGAACTCGCCTCTCGAAGCTGATTCCGAAAATACCACACATGGTCAGTTTCGGCCATTTTGGAAAAAAAATGACCACTATTCAGTTTTGGTCGGACGATGTCCAAAGTGGTATTTCTGAACTCGCCTTTCGACGCTGATTCCGAAAATACCACACGTGGTCAGTTTCGGCCATTTTGGAAAAAAATGATAATTGATGCAACTGGAATAATTGATGCAACTGGAATAATTGATGCAACTGGAATAATTGATGCAACTGGAATAATTGATGCAACTGGAATAATCGATGCAACTGGAATAATCGATGCATTTTTGAACTCGCCTTTCGACGCTGATTCCGAAAATATCACACGTGGTCAGTTTCGGCCATTTTGGGAAAAAAATGACCACTGTTCAGTTTTGGTCGGACGATGTCCAAAGTGATATTTTTGAACTCGCCTCTCGAAGCTGATTCCGAAAATACCACACATGGTCAGTTTCGGCCACTTTGGAAAAAAACTGATAATTGATGCAACTGGAATAATTGATGCAACTGGAATAATTGATGCAACTGGAATAATTGATGCAACTGGAATAATCGATGCAACTGGAATAATCGATGCAACTGGAATAATCGATGCATTTTTAAACTCGCCTTTCGACGCTGATTCCGAAAATACCACACGTGGTCAGTTTCGGCCATTTTGGAAAAAAAATGACCACTATTCAGTTTTGGTCGGACGATGTCCAAAGTGGTATTTCTGAACTCGCCTTTCGACGCTGATTCCGAAAATACCACAAGTGGTCAGTTTCGGCCATTTTGGAAAAAAAACTTACCACTATTCAGTTTTGGTCGGACGATGTCTAAAGTGGTATTTTTTAACTCGCCTTTGGACGCTGATTCCGAAAATACCACACGTGGTCAGTTTCGGCCATTTTGGAAAAAAAAACTGACCACTATTCAGTTTTGGTCGGACGATGTCTAAAGTGGTATTTTTGAACTCGCCTCTCGAAGCTGATTCCGAAAATACCACACATGGTCAGTTTCGGCCATTTTGGAAAAAAAATGACCACTATTCAGTTTTGGTCGGACGATGTCCAAAGTGGTATTTCTGAACTCGCCTTTCGACGCTGATTCCGAAAATACCACACGTGGTCAGTTTCGGCCATTTTGGAAAAAATGATAATTGATGCAACTGGAATAATTGATGCAACTGGAATAATTGATGCAACTGGAATAATTGATGCAACTGGAATAATTGATGCAACTGGAATAATCGATGCAACTGGAATAATCGATGCATTTTTGAACTCGCCTTTCGACGCTGATTCCGAAAATATCACACGTGGTCAGTTTCGGCCATTTTGGGAAAAAAATGACCACTGTTCAGTTTTGGTCGGACGATGTCCAAAGTGATATTTTTGAACTCGCCTCTCGAAGCTGATTCCGAAAATACCACACATGGTCAGTTTCGGCCACTTTGGAAAAAAACTGATAATTGATGCAACTGGAATAATTGATGCAACTGGAATAATTGATGCAACTGGAATAATTGATGCAACTGGAATAATTGATGCAACTGGAATAATCGATGCAACTGGAATAATCGATGCAACTGGAATAATCGATGCATTTTTAAACTCGCCTTTCGACGCTGATTCCGAAAATACCACACGTGGTCAGTTTCGGCCATTTTGGAAAAAAAACTGACCACTATTCAGTTTTGGTCGGACGATGTCCAAAGTGGTATTTTTTAACTCGCCTTTCGACGCTGATTCCGAAAATACCACACGTGGTCAGTTTCGGCCATTTTGGAAAAAAAATGACCACTATTCAGTTTTGGTCGGACGATGTCCAAAGTGGTATTTTTGAACTCGCCTTTCGACGCTGATTCCGAAAATACCACACGTGGTCAGTTTCGGCCATTTTGGAAAAAAAACTGACCACTATTCAGTTTTGGTCGGACGATGTCTAAAGTGGTATTTTTTAACTCGCCTTTCGACGCTGATTCCGAAAATACCACACGTGGTCAGTTTCGGCCATTTTGGGAAAAAAAATGACCACTATTCAGTTTTGGTCGGACGATGTCCAAAGTGGTATTTCTGAACTCGCCTTTCGACGCTGATTCCGAAAATACCACAAGTGGTCAGTTTCGGCCATTTTGGAAAAAAAACTGACCACTATTCAGTTTTGGTCGGACGATGTCTAAAGTGGTATTTTTAAACTCGCCTTTCGACGCTGATTCCGAAAATACCACACGTGGTCAGTTTCGGCCATTTTGGAAAAAAAAATGACCACTATTCAGTTTTGGTCGGACGATGTCCAAAGTGGTATTTTTTAACTCGCCTTTCGACGCTGATTCCGAAAATACCACACGTGGTCAGTTTCGGCCATTTTGGAAAAAAAATGACCACTATTCAGTTTTGGTCGGACGATGTCCAAAGTGGTATTTTTGAACTCGCCTTTCGACGCTGATTCCGAAAATACCACACGTGGTCAGTTTCGGCCATTTTGGAAAAAAAACTGACCACTATTCAGTTTTGGTCGGACGATGTCTAAAGTGGTATTTTTTAACTCGCCTTTCGACGCTGATTCCGAAAATACCACACGTGGTCAGTTTCGGCCATTTTGGGAAAAAAAATGACCACTATTCAGTTTTGGTCGGACGATGTCCAAAGTGGTATTTTTAAACTCGCCTTTCGACGCTGATTCCGAAAATACCACAGGTGGTCAGTTTCGGCCATTTTGGAAAAAAAACTGACCACTATTCAGTTTTGGTCGGACGATGTCCAAAGTGGTATTTTTGAACTCGCCTCTCGAAGCTGATTCCGAAAATACCACACATGGTCAGTTTCGGCCATTTTGGAAAAAAAATGACCACTATTCAGTTTTGGTCGGACGATGTCCAAAGTGGTATTTCTGAACTCGCCTTTCGACGCTGATTCCGAAAATACCACACGTGGTCAGTTTCGGCCATTTTGGAAAAAAATGATAATTGATGCAACTGGAATAATTGATGCAACTGGAATAATTGATGCAACTGGAATAATTGATGCAACTGGAATAATTGATGCAACTGGAATAATCGATGCAACTGGAATAATCGATGCATTTTTGAACTCGCCTTTCGACGCTGATTCCGAAAATATCACACGTGGTCAGTTTCGGCCATTTTGGGAAAAAAATGACCACTGTTCAGTTTTGGTCGGACGATGTCCAAAGTGATATTTTTGAACTCGCCTCTCGAAGCTGATTCCGAAAATACCACACATGGTCAGTTTCGGCCACTTTGGGAAAAAACTGATAATTGATGCAACTGGAATAATTGATGCAACTGGAATAATTGATGCAACTGGAATAATTGATGCAACTGGAATAATCGATGCAACTGGAATAATCGATGCAACTGGAATAATCGATGCATTTTTAAACTCGCCTTTCGACGCTGATTCCGAAAATACCACACGTGGTCAGTTTCGGCCATTTTGGAAAAAAAACTGACCACTATTCAGTTTTGGTCGGACGATGTCCAAAGTGGTATTTTTTAACTCGCCTTTCGACGCTGATTCCGAAAATACCACACGTGGTCAGTTTCGGCCATTTTGGAAAAAAAATGACCACTATTCAGTTTTGGTCGGACGATGTCCAAAGTGGTATTTTTGAACTCGCCTTTCGACGCTGATTCCGAAAATACCACACGTGGTCAGTTTCGGCCATTTTGGAAAAAAAACTGACCACTATTCAGTTTTGGTCGGACGATGTCTAAAGTGGTATTTTTTAACTCGCCTTTCGACGCTGATTCCGAAAATACCACACGTGGTCAGTTTCGGCCATTTTGGAAAAAAAATGACCACTATTCAGTTTTGGTCGGACGATGTCCAAAGTGGTATTTTTGAACTCGCCTTTCGACGCTGATTCCGAAAATACCACACGTGGTCAGTTTCGGCCATTTTGGAAAAAAAACTGACCACTATTCAGTTTTGGTCGGACGATGTCTAAAGTGGTATTTTTTAACTCGCCTTTCGACGCTGATTCCGAAAATACCACACGTGGTCAGTTTCGGCCATTTTGGGAAAAAAAATGACCACTATTCAGTTTTGGTCGGACGATGTCCAAAGTGGTATTTCTGAACTCGCCTTTCGACGCTGATTCCGAAAATACCACAAGTGGTCAGTTTCGGCCATTTTGGAAAAAAAACTGACCACTATTCAGTTTTGGTCGGACGATGTCTAAAGTGGTATTTTTTAACTCGCCTTTCGACGCTGATTCCGAAAATACCACACGTGGTCAGTTTCGGCCATTTTGGGAAAAAAAATGACCACTATTCAGTTTTGGTCGGACGATGTCCAAAGTGGTATTTTTAAACTCGCCTTTCGACGCTGATTCCGAAAATACCACAGGTGGTCAGTTTCGGCCATTTTGGAAAAAAAACTGACCACTATTCAGTTTTGGTCGGACGATGTCCAAAGTGGTATTTTTGAACTCGCCTCTCGAAGCTGATTCCGAAAATACCACACATGGTCAGTTTCGGCCATTTTGGAAAAAAAATGACCACTATTCAGTTTTGGTCGGACGATGTCCAAAGTGGTATTTCTGAACTCGCCTTTCGACGCTGATTCCGAAAATACCACACGTGGTCAGTTTCGGCCATTTTGGAAAAAAATGATAATTGATGCAACTGGAATAATTGATGCAACTGGAATAATTGATGCAACTGGAATAATTGATGCAACTGGAATAATTGATGCAACTGGAATAATCGATGCAACTGGAATAATCGATGCATTTTTGAACTCGCCTTTCGACGCTGATTCCGAAAATATCACACGTGGTCAGTTTCGGCCATTTTGGGAAAAAAATGACCACTGTTCAGTTTTGGTCGGACGATGTCCAAAGTGATATTTTTGAACTCGCCTCTCGAAGCTGATTCCGAAAATACCACACATGGTCAGTTTCGGCCACTTTGGAAAAAAACTGATAATTGATGCAACTGGAATAATTGATGCAACTGGAATAATTGATGCAACTGGAATAATTGATGCAACTGGAATAATCGATGCAACTGGAATAATCGATGCAACTGGAATAATCGATGCATTTTTAAACTCGCCTTTCGACGCTGATTCCGAAAATACCACACGTGGTCAGTTTCGGCCATTTTGGAAAAAAAACTGACCACTATTCAGTTTTGGTCGGACGATGTCCAAAGTGGTATTTTTTAACTCGCCTTTCGACGCTGATTCCGAAAATACCACACGTGGTCAGTTTCGGCCATTTTGGAAAAAAAATGACCACTATTCAGTTTTGGTCGGACGATGTCCAAAGTGGTATTTTTGAACTCGCCTTTCGACGCTGATTCCGAAAATACCACACGTGGTCAGTTTCGGCCATTTTGGGAAAAAATGACCACTATTCAGTTTTGGTCGGACGATGTCCAAAGTGGTATTTTTAAACTCGCCTTTCGACGCTGATTCCGAAAATACCACAGGTGGTCAGTTTCGGCCATTTTGGAAAAAAAACTGACCACTATTCAGTTTTGGTCGGACGATGTCCAAAGTGGTATTTTTGAACTCGCCTCTCGAAGCTGATTCCGAAAATACCACACATGGTCAGTTTCGGCCATTTTGGAAAAAAAATGACCACTATTCAGTTTTGGTCGGACGATGTCCAAAGTGGTATTTCTGAACTCGCCTTTCGACGCTGATTCCGAAAATACCACACGTGGTCAGTTTCGGCCATTTTGGAAAAAACTGATAATTGATGCAACTGGAATAATTGATGCAACTGGAATAATTGATGCAACTGGAATAATTGATGCAACTGGAATAATTGATGCAACTGGAATAATCGATGCAACTGGAATAATCGATGCATTTTTGAACTCGCCTTTCGACGCTGATTCCGAAAATATCACACGTGGTCAGTTTCGGCCATTTTGGGAAAAAAATGACCACTGTTCAGTTTTGGTCGGACGATGTCCAAAGTGATATTTTTGAACTCGCCTCTCGAAGCTGATTCCGAAAATACCACACATGGTCAGTTTCGGCCACTTTGGAAAAAAACTGATAATTGATGCAACTGGAATAATTGATGCAACTGGAATAATTGATGCAACTGGAATAATTGATGCAACTGGAATAATCGATGCAACTGGAATAATCGATGCAACTGGAATAATCGATGCATTTTTAAACTCGCCTTTCGACGCTGATTCCGAAAATACCACAAGTGGTCAGTTTCGGCCATTTTGGAAAAAAAACTGACCACTATTCAGTTTTGGTCGGACGATGTCTAAAGTGGTATTTTTTAACTCGCCTTTGGACGCTGATTCCGAAAATACCACACGTGGTCAGTTTCGGCCATTTTGGAAAAAAAACTGACCACTATTCAGTTTTGGTCGGACGATGTCTAAAGTGGTATTTTTGAACTCGTCTCTCGGAGCTGATTCCGAAAATACCACACATGGTCAGTTTCGGCCACTTTGGAAAAAAACTGATAATTGATGCAACTGGAATAATTGATGCAACTGGAATAATTGATGCAACTGGAATAATTGATGCAACTGGAATAATTGATGCAACTGGAATAATTGATGCAACTGGAATAATCGATGCAACTGGAATAATCGATGCATTTTTGAACTCGCCTTTCGACGCTGATTCCGAAAATATCACACGTGGTCAGTTTCGGCCATTTTGGGAAAAAAATGACCACTGTTCAGTTTTGGTCGGACGATGTCCAAAGTGATATTTTTGAACTCGCCTCTCGAAGCTGATTCCGAAAATACCACACATGGTCAGTTTCGGCCACTTTGGAAAAAAACTGATAATTGATGCAACTGGAATAATTGATGCAACTGGAATAATTGATGCAACTGGAATAATTGATGCAACTGGAATAATCGATGCAACTGGAATAATCGATGCAACTGGAATAATCGATGCATTTTTAAACTCGCCTTTCGACGCTGATTCCGAAAATACCACACGTGGTCAGTTTCGGCCATTTTGGAAAAAAAATGACCACTATTCAGTTTTGGTCGGACGATGTCCAAAGTGGTATTTCTGAACTCGCCTTTCGACGCTGATTCCGAAAATACCACAAGTGGTCAGTTTCGGCCATTTTGGAAAAAAAACTGACCACTATTCAGTTTTGGTCGGACGATGTCTAAAGTGGTATTTTTTAACTCGCCTTTCGACGCTGATTCCGAAAATACCACACGTGGTCAGTTTCGGCCATTTTGGAAAAAAAATGACCACTATTCAGTTTTGGTCGGACGATGTCCAAAGTGGTATTTTTGAACTCGCCTTTCGACGCTGATTCCGAAAATACCACACGTGGTCAGTTTCGGCCATTTTGGAAAAAAAACTGACCACTATTCAGTTTTGGTCGGACGATGTCTAAAGTGGTATTTTTTAACTCGCCTTTCGACGCTGATTCCGAAAATACCACACGTGGTCAGTTTCGGCCATTTTGGGAAAAAAAATGACCACTATTCAGTTTTGGTCGGACGATGTCCAAAGTGGTATTTCTGAACTCGCCTTTCGACGCTGATTCCGAAAATACCACAAGTGGTCAGTTTCGGCCATTTTGGAAAAAAAACTGACCACTATTCAGTTTTGGTCGGACGATGTCTAAAGTGGTATTTTTTAACTCGCCTTTCGACGCTGATTCCGAAAATACCACACGTGGTCAGTTTCGGCCATTTTGGGAAAAAAAATGACCACTATTCAGTTTTGGTCGGACGATGTCCAAAGTGGTATTTTTAAACTCGCCTTTCGACGCTGATTCCGAAAATACCACAGGTGGTCAGTTTCGGCCATTTTGGAAAAAAAACTGACCACTATTCAGTTTTGGTCGGACGATGTCCAAAGTGGTATTTTTGAACTCGCCTCTCGAAGCTGATTCCGAAAATACCACACATGGTCAGTTTCGGCCATTTTGGAAAAAAAATGACCACTATTCAGTTTTGGTCGGACGATGTCCAAAGTGGTATTTCTGAACTCGCCTTTCGACGCTGATTCCGAAAATACCACACGTGGTCAGTTTCGGCCATTTTGGAAAAAAATGATAATTGATGCAACTGGAATAATTGATGCAACTGGAATAATTGATGCAACTGGAATAATTGATGCAACTGGAATAATTGATGCAACTGGAATAATCGATGCAACTGGAATAATCGATGCATTTTTGAACTCGCCTTTCGACGCTGATTCCGAAAATATCACACGTGGTCAGTTTCGGCCATTTTGGGAAAAAAATGACCACTGTTCAGTTTTGGTCGGACGATGTCCAAAGTGATATTTTTGAACTCGCCTCTCGAAGCTGATTCCGAAAATACCACACATGGTCAGTTTCGGCCACTTTGGAAAAAAACTGATAATTGATGCAACTGGAATAATTGATGCAACTGGAATAATTGATGCAACTGGAATAATTGATGCAACTGGAATAATCGATGCAACTGGAATAATCGATGCAACTGGAATAATCGATGCATTTTTAAACTCGCCTTTCGACGCTGATTCCGAAAATACCACACGTGGTCAGTTTCGGCCATTTTGGAAAAAAAACTGACCACTATTCAGTTTTGGTCGGACGATGTCCAAAGTGGTATTTTTTAACTCGCCTTTCGACGCTGATTCCGAAAATACCACACGTGGTCAGTTTCGGCCATTTTGGAAAAAAAATGACCACTATTCAGTTTTGGTCGGACGATGTCCAAAGTGGTATTTTTGAACTCGCCTTTCGACGCTGATTCCGAAAATACCACACGTGGTCAGTTTCGGCCATTTTGGGAAAAAATGACCACTATTCAGTTTTGGTCGGACGATGTCCAAAGTGGTATTTTTAAACTCGCCTTTCGACGCTGATTCCGAAAATACCACAGGTGGTCAGTTTCGGCCATTTTGGAAAAAAAACTGACCACTATTCAGTTTTGGTCGGACGATGTCCAAAGTGGTATTTTTGAACTCGCCTCTCGAAGCTGATTCCGAAAATACCACACATGGTCAGTTTCGGCCATTTTGGAAAAAAAATGACCACTATTCAGTTTTGGTCGGACGATGTCCAAAGTGGTATTTCTGAACTCGCCTTTCGACGCTGATTCCGAAAATACCACACGTGGTCAGTTTCGGCCATTTTGGAAAAAACTGATAATTGATGCAACTGGAATAATTGATGCAACTGGAATAATTGATGCAACTGGAATAATTGATGCAACTGGAATAATTGATGCAACTGGAATAATCGATGCAACTGGAATAATCGATGCATTTTTGAACTCGCCTTTCGACGCTGATTCCGAAAATATCACACGTGGTCAGTTTCGGCCATTTTGGGAAAAAAATGACCACTGTTCAGTTTTGGTCGGACGATGTCCAAAGTGATATTTTTGAACTCGCCTCTCGAAGCTGATTCCGAAAATACCACACATGGTCAGTTTCGGCCACTTTGGAAAAAAACTGATAATTGATGCAACTGGAATAATTGATGCAACTGGAATAATTGATGCAACTGGAATAATTGATGCAACTGGAATAATCGATGCAACTGGAATAATCGATGCAACTGGAATAATCGATGCATTTTTAAACTCGCCTTTCGACGCTGATTCCGAAAATACCACAAGTGGTCAGTTTCGGCCATTTTGGAAAAAAAACTGACCACTATTCAGTTTTGGTCGGACGATGTCTAAAGTGGTATTTTTTAACTCGCCTTTGGACGCTGATTCCGAAAATACCACACGTGGTCAGTTTCGGCCATTTTGGAAAAAAAACTGACCACTATTCAGTTTTGGTCGGACGATGTCTAAAGTGGTATTTTTGAACTCGTCTCTCGGAGCTGATTCCGAAAATACCACACATGGTCAGTTTCGGCCACTTTGGAAAAAAACTGATAATTGATGCAACTGGAATAATTGATGCAACTGGAATAATTGATGCAACTGGAATAATTGATGCAACTGGAATAATTGATGCAACTGGAATAATTGATGCAACTGGAATAATCGATGCAACTGGAATAATCGATGCATTTTTGAACTCGCCTTTCGACGCTGATTCCGAAAATATCACACGTGGTCAGTTTCGGCCATTTTGGGAAAAAAATGACCACTGTTCAGTTTTGGTCGGACGATGTCCAAAGTGATATTTTTGAACTCGCCTCTCGAAGCTGATTCCGAAAATACCACACATGGTCAGTTTCGGCCACTTTGGAAAAAAACTGATAATTGATGCAACTGGAATAATTGATGCAACTGGAATAATTGATGCAACTGGAATAATTGATGCAACTGGAATAATCGATGCAACTGGAATAATCGATGCAACTGGAATAATCGATGCATTTTTAAACTCGCCTTTCGACGCTGATTCCGAAAATACCACACGTGGTCAGTTTCGGCCATTTTGGAAAAAAAATGACCACTATTCAGTTTTGGTCGGACGATGTCCAAAGTGGTATTTCTGAACTCGCCTTTCGACGCTGATTCCGAAAATACCACAAGTGGTCAGTTTCGGCCATTTTGGAAAAAAAACTGACCACTATTCAGTTTTGGTCGGACGATGTCTAAAGTGGTATTTTTTAACTCGCCTTTGGACGCTGATTCCGAAAATACCACACGTGGTCAGTTTCGGCCATTTTGGAAAAAAAAACTGACCACTATTCAGTTTTGGTCGGACGATGTCTAAAGTGGTATTTTTGAACTCGCCTCTCGAAGCTGATTCCGAAAATACCACACATGGTCAGTTTCGGCCACTTTGGAAAAAAACTGATAATTGATGCAACTGGAATAATTGATGCAACTGGAATAATTGATGCAACTGGAATAATTGATGCAACTGTAATAATTGATGCAACTGGAATAATCGATGCAACTGGAATAATCGATGCAACTGGAATAATCGATGCATTTTTGAACTCGCCTTTCGACGCTGATTCCGAAAATATCACACGTGGTCAGTTTCGGCCATTTTGGGAAAAAAATGACCACTGTTCAGTTTTGGTCGGACGATGTCCAAAGTGATATTTTTGAACTCGCCTCTCGAAGCTGATTCCGCAAATACCACACATGGTCAGTTTCGGCCACTTTGGAAAAAAACTGATAATTGATGCAACTGGAATAATTGATGCAACTGGAATAATTGATGCAACTGGAATAATTGATGCAACTGGAATAATCGATGCAACTGGAATAATCGATGCAACTGGAATAATCGATGCATTTTTAAACTCGCCTTTCGACGCTGATTCCGAAAATACCACAAGTGGTCAGTTTCGGCCATTTTGGAAAAAAAACTGACCACTATTCAGTTTTGGTCGGACGATGTCTAAAGTGGTATTTTTTAACTCGCCTTTGGACGCTGATTCCGAAAATACCACACGTGGTCAGTTTCGGCCATTTTGGAAAAAAAACTGACCACTATTCAGTTTTGGTCGGACGATGTCTAAAGTGGTATTTTTGAACTCGTCTCTCGAAGCTGATTCCGAAAATACCACACATGGTCAGTTTCGGCCATTTTGGGAAAAAAATGACCACTGTTCAGTTTTGGTCGGACGATGTCCAAAGTGATATTTTTGAACTCGCCTCTCGAAGCTGATTCCGAAAATACCACACATGGTCAGTTTCGGCCATTTTGGACAAAAAACTGACCACTATTCAGTTTTGGTCGGACGATGTCCAAAGTGGTATTTTTGAACTCGCCTTTCGACGCTGATTCCGAAAATACCACACGTGGTCAGTTTCGGCCATTTTGGGAAAAAAAATGACCACTATTCAGTTTTGGTCGGACGATGTCCAAAGTGGTATTTTTAAACTCGCCTTTCGACGCTGATTCCGAAAATACCACAGGTGGTCAGTTTCGGCCATTTTGGAAAAAAAACTGACCACTATTCAGTTTTGGTCGGACGATGTCCAAAGTGGTATTTTTGAACTCGCCTCTCGAAGCTGATTCCGAAAATACCACACATGGTCAGTTTCGGCCATTTTGGAAAAAAAATGACCACTATTCAGTTTTGGTCGGACGATGTCCAAAGTGGTATTTCTGAACTCGCCTTTCGACGCTGATTCCGAAAATACCACACGTGGTCAGTTTCGGCCATTTTGGAAAAAACTGATAATTGATGCAACTGGAATAATTGATGCAACTGGAATAATTGATGCAACTGGAATAATTGATGCAACTGGAATAATTGATGCAACTGGAATAATCGATGCAACTGGAATAATCGATGCATTTTTGAACTCGCCTTTCGACGCTGATTCCGAAAATATCACACGTGGTCAGTTTCGGCCATTTTGGGAAAAAAATGACCACTGTTCAGTTTTGGTCGGACGATGTCCAAAGTGATATTTTTGAACTCGCCTCTCGAAGCTGATTCCGAAAATACCACACATGGTCAGTTTCGGCCACTTTGGAAAAAAACTGATAATTGATGCAACTGGAATAATTGATGCAACTGGAATAATTGATGCAACTGGAATAATTGATGCAACTGGAATAATCGATGCAACTGGAATAATCGATGCAACTGGAATAATCGATGCATTTTTAAACTCGCCTTTCGACGCTGATTCCGAAAATACCACAAGTGGTCAGTTTCGGCCATTTTGGAAAAAAAACTGACCACTATTCAGTTTTGGTCGGACGATGTCTAAAGTGGTATTTTTTAACTCGCCTTTGGACGCTGATTCCGAAAATACCACACGTGGTCAGTTTCGGCCATTTTGGAAAAAAAACTGACCACTATTCAGTTTTGGTCGGACGATGTCTAAAGTGGTATTTTTGAACTCGTCTCTCGAAGCTGATTCCGAAAATACCACACATGGTCAGTTTCGGCCACTTTGGAAAAAAACTGATAATTGATGCAACTGGAATAATTGATGCAACTGGAATAATTGATGCAACTGGAATAATTGATGCAACTGGAATAATTGATGCAACTGGAATAATTGATGCAACTGGAATAATCGATGCAACTGGAATAATCGATGCATTTTTGAACTCGCCTTTCGACGCTGATTCCGAAAATATCACACGTGGTCAGTTTCGGCCATTTTGGGAAAAAAATGACCACTGTTCAGTTTTGGTCGGACGATGTCCAAAGTGATATTTTTGAACTCGCCTCTCGAAGCTGATTCCGAAAATACCACACATGGTCAGTTTCGGCCATTTTGGAAAAAAAATGACCACTATTCAGTTTTGGTCGGACGATGTCCAAAGTGGTATTTCTGAACTCGCCTTTCGACGCTGATTCCGAAAATACCACACGTGGTCAGTTTCGGCCATTTTGGAAAAAACTGATAATTGATGCAACTGGAATAATTGATGCAACTGGAATAATTGATGCAACTGGAATAATTGATGCAACTGGAATAATTGATGCAACTGGAATAATCGATGCAACTGGAATAATCGATGCATTTTTGAACTCGCCTTTCGACGCTGATTCCGAAAATATCACACGTGGTCAGTTTCGGCCATTTTGGGAAAAAAATGACCACTGTTCAGTTTTGGTCGGACGATGTCCAAAGTGATATTTTTGAACTCGCCTCTCGAAGCTGATTCCGAAAATACCACACATGGTCAGTTTCGGCCACTTTGGAAAAAAACTGATAATTGATGCAACTGGAATAATTGATGCAACTGGAATAATTGATGCAACTGGAATAATTGATGCAACTGGAATAATCGATGCAACTGGAATAATCGATGCAACTGGAATAATCGATGCATTTTTAAACTCGCCTTTCGACGCTGATTCCGAAAATACCACAAGTGGTCAGTTTCGGCCATTTTGGAAAAAAAACTGACCACTATTCAGTTTTGGTCGGACGATGTCTAAAGTGGTATTTTTTAACTCGCCTTTGGACGCTGATTCCGAAAATACCACACGTGGTCAGTTTCGGCCATTTTGGAAAAAAAACTGACCACTATTCAGTTTTGGTCGGACGATGTCTAAAGTGGTATTTTTGAACTCGTCTCTCGAAGCTGATTCCGAAAATACCACACATGGTCAGTTTCGGCCACTTTGGAAAAAAACTGATAATTGATGCAACTGGAATAATTGATGCAACTGGAATAATTGATGCAACTGGAATAATTGATGCAACTGGAATAATTGATGCAACTGGAATAATTGATGCAACTGGAATAATCGATGCAACTGGAATAATCGATGCATTTTTGAACTCGCCTTTCGACGCTGATTCCGAAAATATCACACGTGGTCAGTTTCGGCCATTTTGGGAAAAAAATGACCACTGTTCAGTTTTGGTCGGACGATGTCCAAAGTGATATTTTTGAACTCGCCTCTCGAAGCTGATTCCGAAAATACCACACATGGTCAGTTTCGGCCACTTTGGAAAAAAACTGATAATTGATGCAACTGGAATAATTGATGCAACTGGAATAATTGATGCAACTGGAATAATTGATGCAACTGGAATAATCGATGCAACTGGAATAATCGATGCAACTGGAATAATCGATGCATTTTTAAACTCGCCTTTCGACGCTGATTCCGAAAATACCACACGTGGTCAGTTTCGGCCATTTTGGAAAAAAAATGACCACTATTCAGTTTTGGTCGGACGATGTCCAAAGTGGTATTTCTGAACTCGCCTTTCGACGCTGATTCCGAAAATACCACAAGTGGTCAGTTTCGGCCATTTTGGAAAAAAAAACTGACCACTATTCAGTTTTGGTCGGACGATGTCTAAAGTGGTATTTTTTAACTCGCCTTTGGACGCTGATTCCGAAAATACCACACGTGGTCAGTTTCGGCCATTTTGGAAAAAAAACTGACCACTATTCAGTTTTGGTCGGACGATGTCTAAAGTGGTATTTTTGAACTCGCCTCTCGAAGCTGATTCCGAAAATACCACACATGGTCAGTTTCGGCCACTTTGGAAAAAAACTGATAATTGATGCAACTGGAATAATTGATGCAACTGGAATAATTGATGCAACTGGAATAATTGATGCAACTGGAATAATTGATGCAACTGGAATAATCGATGCAACTGGAATAATCGATGCAACTGGAATAATCGATGCATTTTTGAACTCGCCTTTCGACGCTGATTCCGAAAATACCACAAGTGGTCAGTTTCGGCCATTTTGGAAAAAAAACTGACCACTATTCAGTTTTGGTCGGACGATGTCTAAAGTGGTATTTTTTAACTCGCCTTTGGACGCTGATTCCGAAAATACCACACGTGGTCAGTTTCGGCCATTTTGGAAAAAAAAACTGACCACTATTCAGTTTTGGTCGGACGATGTCTAAAGTGGTATTTTTGAACTCGCCTCTCGAAGCTGATTCCGAAAATACCACACATGGTCAGTTTCGGCCACTTTGGAAAAAAACTGATAATTGATGCAACTGGAATAATTGATGCAACTGGAATAATTGATGCAACTGGAATAATTGATGCAACTGGAATAATTGATGCAACTGGAATAATCGATGCAACTGGAATAATCGATGCAACTGGAATAATCGATGCATTTTTGAACTCGCCTTTCGACGCTGATTCCGAAAATATCACACGTGGTCAGTTTCGGCCATTTTGGAAAAAAAACTGACCACTATTCAGTTTTGGTCGGACGATGTCCAAAGTGGTATTTTTTAACTCGCCTCTCGAAGCTGATTCCGAAAATACCACACATGGTCAGTTTCGGCCATTTTGGAAAAAAAATGACCACTATTCAGTTTTGGTCGGACGATGTCCAAAGTGGTATTTCTGAACTCGCCTTTCGACGCTGATTCCGAAAATACCACACGTGGTCAGTTTCGGCCATTTTGGAAAAAACTGATAATTGATGCAACTGGAATAATTGATGCAACTGGAATAATTGATGCAACTGGAATAATTGATGCAACTGGAATAATTGATGCAACTGGAATAATCGATGCAACTGGAATAATCGATGCATTTTTGAACTCGCCTTTCGACGCTGATTCCGAAAATATCACACGTGGTCAGTTTCGGCCATTTTGGGAAAAAAATGACCACTGTTCAGTTTTGGTCGGACGATGTCCAAAGTGATATTTTTGAACTCGCCTCTCGAAGCTGATTCCGAAAATACCACACATGGTCAGTTTCGGCCACTTTGGAAAAAAACTGATAATTGATGCAACTGGAATAATTGATGCAACTGGAATAATTGATGCAACTGGAATAATTGATGCAACTGGAATAATCGATGCAACTGGAATAATCGATGCAACTGGAATAATCGATGCATTTTTAAACTCGCCTTTCGACGCTGATTCCGAAAATACCACAAGTGGTCAGTTTCGGCCATTTTGGAAAAAAAACTGACCACTATTCAGTTTTGGTCGGACGATGTCTAAAGTGGTATTTTTTAACTCGCCTTTGGACGCTGATTCCGAAAATACCACACGTGGTCAGTTTCGGCCATTTTGGAAAAAAAACTGACCACTATTCAGTTTTGGTCGGACGATGTCTAAAGTGGTATTTTTGAACTCGTCTCTCGAAGCTGATTCCGAAAATACCACACATGGTCAGTTTCGGCCACTTTGGAAAAAAACTGATAATTGATGCAACTGGAATAATTGATGCAACTGGAATAATTGATGCAACTGGAATAATTGATGCA
Source organism: Henricia sp. BOLD:AAB3569 (assembly GCA_037783545.1). Lineage (NCBI taxonomy): Eukaryota > Metazoa > Echinodermata > Asteroidea > Spinulosida > Echinasteridae > Henricia > Henricia sp. BOLD:AAB3569. The sequence continues at coordinate 364,691 of JBBELK010001085.1, read as the reverse complement.
ACTGGAATAATTGATGCAACTGGAATAATTGATGCAACTGGAATAATCGATGCAACTGGAATAATCGATGCATTTTTGAACTCGCCTTTCGACGCTGATTCCGAAAATATCACACGTGGTCAGTTTCGGCCATTTTGGGAAAAAAATGACCACTGTTCAGTTTTGGTCGGACGATGTCCAAAGTGATATTTTTGAACTCGCCTCTCGAAGCTGATTCCGAAAATACCACACATGGTCAGTTTCGGCCATTTTGGAAAAAAAATGACCACTATTCAGTTTTGGTCGGACGATGTCCAAAGTGGTATTTCTGAACTCGCCTTTCGACGCTGATTCCGAAAATACCACACGTGGTCAGTTTCGGCCATTTTGGAAAAAACTGATAATTGATGCAACTGGAATAATTGATGCAACTGGAATAATTGATGCAACTGGAATAATTGATGCAACTGGAATAATTGATGCAACTGGAATAATCGATGCAACTGGAATAATCGATGCATTTTTGAACTCGCCTTTCGACGCTGATTCCGAAAATATCACACGTGGTCAGTTTCGGCCATTTTGGGAAAAAAATGACCACTGTTCAGTTTTGGTCGGACGATGTCCAAAGTGATATTTTTGAACTCGCCTCTCGAAGCTGATTCCGAAAATACCACACATGGTCAGTTTCGGCCACTTTGGAAAAAAACTGATAATTGATGCAACTGGAATAATTGATGCAACTGGAATAATTGATGCAACTGGAATAATTGATGCAACTGGAATAATCGATGCAACTGGAATAATCGATGCAACTGGAATAATCGATGCATTTTTAAACTCGCCTTTCGACGCTGATTCCGAAAATACCACAAGTGGTCAGTTTCGGCCATTTTGGAAAAAAAACTGACCACTATTCAGTTTTGGTCGGACGATGTCTAAAGTGGTATTTTTTAACTCGCCTTTGGACGCTGATTCCGAAAATACCACACGTGGTCAGTTTCGGCCATTTTGGAAAAAAAACTGACCACTATTCAGTTTTGGTCGGACGATGTCTAAAGTGGTATTTTTGAACTCGTCTCTCGAAGCTGATTCCGAAAATACCACACATGGTCAGTTTCGGCCACTTTGGAAAAAAACTGATAATTGATGCAACTGGAATAATTGATGCAACTGGAATAATTGATGCAACTGGAATAATTGATGCAACTGGAATAATTGATGCAACTGGAATAATTGATGCAACTGGAATAATCGATGCAACTGGAATAATCGATGCATTTTTGAACTCGCCTTTCGACGCTGATTCCGAAAATATCACACGTGGTCAGTTTCGGCCATTTTGGGAAAAAAATGACCACTGTTCAGTTTTGGTCGGACGATGTCCAAAGTGATATTTTTGAACTCGCCTCTCGAAGCTGATTCCGAAAATACCACACATGGTCAGTTTCGGCCACTTTGGAAAAAAACTGATAATTGATGCAACTGGAATAATTGATGCAACTGGAATAATTGATGCAACTGGAATAATTGATGCAACTGGAATAATCGATGCAACTGGAATAATCGATGCAACTGGAATAATCGATGCATTTTTAAACTCGCCTTTCGACGCTGATTCCGAAAATACCACACGTGGTCAGTTTCGGCCATTTTGGAAAAAAAATGACCACTATTCAGTTTTGGTCGGACGATGTCCAAAGTGGTATTTCTGAACTCGCCTTTCGACGCTGATTCCGAAAATACCACAAGTGGTCAGTTTCGGCCATTTTGGAAAAAAAAACTGACCACTATTCAGTTTTGGTCGGACGATGTCTAAAGTGGTATTTTTTAACTCGCCTTTGGACGCTGATTCCGAAAATACCACACGTGGTCAGTTTCGGCCATTTTGGAAAAAAAACTGACCACTATTCAGTTTTGGTCGGACGATGTCTAAAGTGGTATTTTTGAACTCGCCTCTCGAAGCTGATTCCGAAAATACCACACATGGTCAGTTTCGGCCACTTTGGAAAAAAACTGATAATTGATGCAACTGGAATAATTGATGCAACTGGAATAATTGATGCAACTGGAATAATTGATGCAACTGGAATAATTGATGCAACTGGAATAATCGATGCAACTGGAATAATCGATGCAACTGGAATAATCGATGCATTTTTGAACTCGCCTTTCGACGCTGATTCCGAAAATACCACAAGTGGTCAGTTTCGGCCATTTTGGAAAAAAAACTGACCACTATTCAGTTTTGGTCGGACGATGTCTAAAGTGGTATTTTTTAACTCGCCTTTGGACGCTGATTCCGAAAATACCACACGTGGTCAGTTTCGGCCATTTTGGAAAAAAAAACTGACCACTATTCAGTTTTGGTCGGACGATGTCTAAAGTGGTATTTTTGAACTCGCCTCTCGAAGCTGATTCCGAAAATACCACACATGGTCAGTTTCGGCCACTTTGGAAAAAAACTGATAATTGATGCAACTGGAATAATTGATGCAACTGGAATAATTGATGCAACTGGAATAATTGATGCAACTGGAATAATTGATGCAACTGGAATAATCGATGCAACTGGAATAATCGATGCAACTGGAATAATCGATGCATTTTTGAACTCGCCTTTCGACGCTGATTCCGAAAATATCACACGTGGTCAGTTTCGGCCATTTTGGAAAAAAAACTGACCACTATTCAGTTTTGGTCGGACGATGTCTAAAGTGGTATTTTTTAACTCGCCTTTCGACGCTGATTCCGAAAATACCACACGTGGTCAGTTTCGGCCATTTTGGGAAAAAAAATGACCACTATTCAGTTTTGGTCGGACGATGTCCAAAGTGGTATTTCTGAACTCGCCTTTCGACGCTGATTCCGAAAATACCACAAGTGGTCAGTTTCGGCCATTTTGGAAAAAAAACTGACCACTATTCAGTTTTGGTCGGACGATGTCTAAAGTGGTATTTTTAAACTCGCCTTTCGACGCTGATTCCGAAAATACCACACGTGGTCAGTTTCGGCCATTTTGGAAAAAAAAATGACCACTATTCAGTTTTGGTCGGACGATGTGCAAAGTGGTATTTTTTAACTCGCCTTTCGACGCTGATTCCGAAAATACCACACGTGGTCAGTTTCGGCCATTTTGGGAAAAAAATGACCACTATTCAGTTTTGGTCGGACGATGTCCAAAGTGGTATTTTTGAACTCGCCTTTCGACGCTGATTCCGAAAATACCACACGTGGTCAGTTTCGGCCATTTTGGAAAAAAAACTGACCACTATTCAGTTTTGGTCGGACGATGTCTAAAGTGGTATTTTTTAACTCGCCTTTCGACGCTGATTCCGAAAATACCACACGTGGTCAGTTTCGGCCATTTTGGGAAAAAAAATGACCACTATTCAGTTTTGGTCGGACGATGTCCAAAGTGGTATTTTTAAACTCGCCTTTCGACGCTGATTCCGAAAATACCACAGGTGGTCAGTTTCGGCCATTTTGGAAAAAAAACTGACCACTATTCAGTTTTGGTCGGACGATGTCCAAAGTGGTATTTTTGAACTCGCCTCTCGAAGCTGATTCCGAAAATACCACACATGGTCAGTTTCGGCCATTTTGGAAAAAAAATGACCACTATTCAGTTTTGGTCGGACGATGTCCAAAGTGGTATTTCTGAACTCGCCTTTCGACGCTGATTCCGAAAATACCACACGTGGTCAGTTTCGGCCATTTTGGAAAAAAATGATAATTGATGCAACTGGAATAATTGATGCAACTGGAATAATTGATGCAACTGGAATAATTGATGCAACTGGAATAATCGATGCAACTGGAATAATTGATGCAACTGGAATAATTGATGCAACTGGAATAATCGATGCAACTGGAATAATCGATGCAACTGGAATAATCGATGCATTTTTAAACTCGCCTTTCGACGCTGATTCCGAAAATACCACACGTGGTCAGTTTCGGCCATTTTGGAAAAAAAACTGACCACTATTCAGTTTTGGTCGGACGATGTCCAAAGTGGTATTTTTTAACTCGCCTTTCGACGCTGATTCCGAAAATACCACACGTGGTCAGTTTCGGCCATTTTGGAAAAAAAATGACCACTATTCAGTTTTGGTCGGACGATGTCCAAAGTGGTATTTTTGAACTCGCCTTTCGACGCTGATTCCGAAAATACCACACGTGGTCAGTTTCGGCCATTTTGGAAAAAAAACTGACCACTATTCAGTTTGGTCGGACGATGTCTAAAGTGGTATTTTTTAACTCGCCTTTCGACGCTGATTCCGAAAATACCACACGTGGTCAGTTTCGGCCATTTTGGGAAAAAAAATGACCACTATTCAGTTTTGGTCGGACGATGTCCAAAGTGGTATTTTTAAACTCGCCTTTCGACGCTGATTCCGAAAATACCACAGGTGGTCAGTTTCGGCCATTTTGGAAAAAAAACTGACCACTATTCAGTTTTGGTCGGACGATGTCCAAAGTGGTATTTTTGAACTCGCCTCTCGACGCTGATTCCGAAAATACCACACGTGGTCAGTTTCGGCCATTTTGGAAAAAAATGATAATTGATGCAACTGGAATAATTGATGCAACTGGAATAATTGATGCAACTGGAATAATTGATGCAACTGGAATAATCGATGCAACTGGAATAATTGATGCAACTGGAATAATCGATGCAACTGGAATAATCGATGCAACTGGAATAATCGATGCATTTTTAAACTCGCCTTTCGACGCTGATTCCGAAAATACCACACGTGGTCAGTTTCGGCCATTTTGGAAAAAAAATGACCACTATTCAGTTTTGGTCGGACGATGTCCAAAGTGGTATTTCTGAACTCGCCTTTCGACGCTGATTCCGAAAATACCACAAGTGGTCAGTTTCGGCCATTTTGGAAAAAAAACTGACCACTATTCAGTTTTGGTCGGACGATGTCTAAAGTGGTATTTTTTAACTCGCCTTTGGACGCTGATTCCGAAAATACCACACGTGGTCAGTTTCGGCCATTTTGGAAAAAAAAACTGACCACTATTCAGTTTTGGTCGGACGATGTCTAAAGTGGTATTTTTGAACTCGCCTCTCGAAGCTGATTCCGAAAATACCACACATGGTCAGTTTCGGCCACTTTGGAAAAAAACTGATAATTGATGCAACTGGAATAATTGATGCAACTGGAATAATTGATGCAACTGGAATAATTGATGCAACTGTAATAATTGATGCAACTGGAATAATCGATGCAACTGGAATAATCGATGCAACTGGAATAATCGATGCATTTTTGAACTCGCCTTTCGACGCTGATTCCGAAAATATCACACGTGGTCAGTTTCGGCCATTTTGGGAAAAAAATGACCACTGTTCAGTTTTGGTCGGACGATGTCCAAAGTGATATTTTTGAACTCGCCTCTCGAAGCTGATTCCGCAAATACCACACATGGTCAGTTTCGGCCACTTTGGAAAAAAACTGATAATTGATGCAACTGGAATAATTGATGCAACTGGAATAATTGATGCAACTGGAATAATTGATGCAACTGGAATAATCGATGCAACTGGAATAATCGATGCAACTGGAATAATCGATGCATTTTTAAACTCGCCTTTCGACGCTGATTCCGAAAATACCACAAGTGGTCAGTTTCGGCCATTTTGGAAAAAAAACTGACCACTATTCAGTTTTGGTCGGACGATGTCTAAAGTGGTATTTTTTAACTCGCCTTTGGACGCTGATTCCGAAAATACCACACGTGGTCAGTTTCGGCCATTTTGGAAAAAAAACTGACCACTATTCAGTTTTGGTCGGACGATGTCTAAAGTGGTATTTTTGAACTCGTCTCTCGAAGCTGATTCCGAAAATACCACACATGGTCAGTTTCGGCCATTTTGGGAAAAAAATGACCACTGTTCAGTTTTGGTCGGACGATGTCCAAAGTGATATTTTTGAACTCGCCTCTCGAAGCTGATTCCGAAAATACCACACATGGTCAGTTTCGGCCATTTTGGACAAAAAACTGACCACTATTCAGTTTTGGTCGGACGATGTCCAAAGTGGTATTTTTGAACTCGCCTTTCGACGCTGATTCCGAAAATACCACACGTGGTCAGTTTCGGCCATTTTGGGAAAAAAAATGACCACTATTCAGTTTTGGTCGGACGATGTCCAAAGTGGTATTTTTAAACTCGCCTTTCGACGCTGATTCCGAAAATACCACAGGTGGTCAGTTTCGGCCATTTTGGAAAAAAAACTGACCACTATTCAGTTTTGGTCGGACGATGTCCAAAGTGGTATTTTTGAACTCGCCTCTCGAAGCTGATTCCGAAAATACCACACATGGTCAGTTTCGGCCATTTTGGAAAAAAAATGACCACTATTCAGTTTTGGTCGGACGATGTCCAAAGTGGTATTTCTGAACTCGCCTTTCGACGCTGATTCCGAAAATACCACACGTGGTCAGTTTCGGCCATTTTGGAAAAAACTGATAATTGATGCAACTGGAATAATTGATGCAACTGGAATAATTGATGCAACTGGAATAATTGATGCAACTGGAATAATTGATGCAACTGGAATAATCGATGCAACTGGAATAATCGATGCATTTTTGAACTCGCCTTTCGACGCTGATTCCGAAAATATCACACGTGGTCAGTTTCGGCCATTTTGGGAAAAAAATGACCACTGTTCAGTTTTGGTCGGACGATGTCCAAAGTGATATTTTTGAACTCGCCTCTCGAAGCTGATTCCGAAAATACCACACATGGTCAGTTTCGGCCACTTTGGAAAAAAACTGATAATTGATGCAACTGGAATAATTGATGCAACTGGAATAATTGATGCAACTGGAATAATTGATGCAACTGGAATAATCGATGCAACTGGAATAATCGATGCAACTGGAATAATCGATGCATTTTTAAACTCGCCTTTCGACGCTGATTCCGAAAATACCACAAGTGGTCAGTTTCGGCCATTTTGGAAAAAAAACTGACCACTATTCAGTTTTGGTCGGACGATGTCTAAAGTGGTATTTTTTAACTCGCCTTTGGACGCTGATTCCGAAAATACCACACGTGGTCAGTTTCGGCCATTTTGGAAAAAAAACTGACCACTATTCAGTTTTGGTCGGACGATGTCTAAAGTGGTATTTTTGAACTCGTCTCTCGAAGCTGATTCCGAAAATACCACACATGGTCAGTTTCGGCCATTTTGGAAAAAAACTGATAATTGATGCAACTGGAATAATTGATGCAACTGGAATAATTGATGCAACTGGAATAATTGATGCAACTGGAATAATTGATGCAACTGGAATAATTGATGCAACTGGAATAATCGATGCAACTGGAATAATCGATGCATTTTTGAACTCGCCTTTCGACGCTGATTCCGAAAATATCACACGTGGTCAGTTTCGGCCATTTTGGGAAAAAAATGACCACTGTTCAGTTTTGGTCGGACGATGTCCAAAGTGATATTTTTGAACTCGCCTCTCGAAGCTGATTCCGAAAATACCACACATGGTCAGTTTCGGCCATTTTGGAAAAAAAATGACCACTATTCAGTTTTGGTCGGACGATGTCCAAAGTGGTATTTCTGAACTCGCCTTTCGACGCTGATTCCGAAAATACCACACGTGGTCAGTTTCGGCCATTTTGGAAAAAACTGATAATTGATGCAACTGGAATAATTGATGCAACTGGAATAATTGATGCAACTGGAATAATTGATGCAACTGGAATAATTGATGCAACTGGAATAATCGATGCAACTGGAATAATCGATGCATTTTTGAACTCGCCTTTCGACGCTGATTCCGAAAATATCACACGTGGTCAGTTTCGGCCATTTTGGGAAAAAAATGACCACTGTTCAGTTTTGGTCGGACGATGTCCAAAGTGATATTTTTGAACTCGCCTCTCGAAGCTGATTCCGAAAATACCACACATGGTCAGTTTCGGCCACTTTGGAAAAAAACTGATAATTGATGCAACTGGAATAATTGATGCAACTGGAATAATTGATGCAACTGGAATAATTGATGCAACTGGAATAATCGATGCAACTGGAATAATCGATGCAACTGGAATAATCGATGCATTTTTAAACTCGCCTTTCGACGCTGATTCCGAAAATACCACAAGTGGTCAGTTTCGGCCATTTTGGAAAAAAAACTGACCACTATTCAGTTTTGGTCGGACGATGTCTAAAGTGGTATTTTTTAACTCGCCTTTGGACGCTGATTCCGAAAATACCACACGTGGTCAGTTTCGGCCATTTTGGAAAAAAAACTGACCACTATTCAGTTTTGGTCGGACGATGTCTAAAGTGGTATTTTTGAACTCGTCTCTCGAAGCTGATTCCGAAAATACCACACATGGTCAGTTTCGGCCACTTTGGAAAAAAACTGATAATTGATGCAACTGGAATAATTGATGCAACTGGAATAATTGATGCAACTGGAATAATTGATGCAACTGGAATAATTGATGCAACTGGAATAATTGATGCAACTGGAATAATCGATGCAACTGGAATAATCGATGCATTTTTGAACTCGCCTTTCGACGCTGATTCCGAAAATATCACACGTGGTCAGTTTCGGCCATTTTGGGAAAAAAATGACCACTGTTCAGTTTTGGTCGGACGATGTCCAAAGTGATATTTTTGAACTCGCCTCTCGAAGCTGATTCCGAAAATACCACACATGGTCAGTTTCGGCCACTTTGGAAAAAAACTGATAATTGATGCAACTGGAATAATTGATGCAACTGGAATAATTGATGCAACTGGAATAATTGATGCAACTGGAATAATCGATGCAACTGGAATAATCGATGCAACTGGAATAATCGATGCATTTTTAAACTCGCCTTTCGACGCTGATTCCGAAAATACCACACGTGGTCAGTTTCGGCCATTTTGGAAAAAAAATGACCACTATTCAGTTTTGGTCGGACGATGTCCAAAGTGGTATTTCTGAACTCGCCTTTCGACGCTGATTCCGAAAATACCACAAGTGGTCAGTTTCGGCCATTTTGGAAAAAAAAACTGACCACTATTCAGTTTTGGTCGGACGATGTCTAAAGTGGTATTTTTTAACTCGCCTTTGGACGCTGATTCCGAAAATACCACACGTGGTCAGTTTCGGCCATTTTGGAAAAAAAACTGACCACTATTCAGTTTTGGTCGGACGATGTCTAAAGTGGTATTTTTGAACTCGTCTCTCGAAGCTGATTCCGAAAATACCACACATGGTCAGTTTCGGCCACTTTGGAAAAAAACTGATAATTGATGCAACTGGAATAATTGATGCAACTGGAATAATTGATGCAACTGGAATAATTGATGCAACTGGAATAATTGATGCAACTGGAATAATTGATGCAACTGGAATAATCGATGCAACTGGAATAATCGATGCATTTTTGAACTCGCCTTTCGACGCTGATTCCGAAAATATCACACGTGGTCAGTTTCGGCCATTTTGGGAAAAAAATGACCACTGTTCAGTTTTGGTCGGACGATGTCCAAAGTGATATTTTTGAACTCGCCTCTCGAAGCTGATTCCGAAAATACCACACATGGTCAGTTTCGGCCATTTTGGAAAAAAAATGACCACTATTCAGTTTTGGTCGGACGATGTCCAAAGTGGTATTTCTGAACTCGCCTTTCGACGCTGATTCCGAAAATACCACACGTGGTCAGTTTCGGCCATTTTGGAAAAAACTGATAATTGATGCAACTGGAATAATTGATGCAACTGGAATAATTGATGCAACTGGAATAATTGATGCAACTGGAATAATTGATGCAACTGGAATAATCGATGCAACTGGAATAATCGATGCATTTTTGAACTCGCCTTTCGACGCTGATTCCGAAAATATCACACGTGGTCAGTTTCGGCCATTTTGGGAAAAAAATGACCACTGTTCAGTTTTGGTCGGACGATGTCCAAAGTGATATTTTTGAACTCGCCTCTCGAAGCTGATTCCGAAAATACCACACATGGTCAGTTTCGGCCACTTTGGAAAAAAACTGATAATTGATGCAACTGGAATAATTGATGCAACTGGAATAATTGATGCAACTGGAATAATTGATGCAACTGGAATAATCGATGCAACTGGAATAATCGATGCAACTGGAATAATCGATGCATTTTTAAACTCGCCTTTCGACGCTGATTCCGAAAATACCACAAGTGGTCAGTTTCGGCCATTTTGGAAAAAAAACTGACCACTATTCAGTTTTGGTCGGACGATGTCTAAAGTGGTATTTTTTAACTCGCCTTTGGACGCTGATTCCGAAAATACCACACGTGGTCAGTTTCGGCCATTTTGGAAAAAAAACTGACCACTATTCAGTTTTGGTCGGACGATGTCTAAAGTGGTATTTTTGAACTCGTCTCTCGAAGCTGATTCCGAAAATACCACACATGGTCAGTTTCGGCCACTTTGGAAAAAAACTGATAATTGATGCAACTGGAATAATTGATGCAACTGGAATAATTGATGCAACTGGAATAATTGATGCAACTGGAATAATTGATGCAACTGGAATAATTGATGCAACTGGAATAATCGATGCAACTGGAATAATCGATGCATTTTTGAACTCGCCTTTCGACGCTGATTCCGAAAATATCACACGTGGTCAGTTTCGGCCATTTTGGGAAAAAAATGACCACTGTTCAGTTTTGGTCGGACGATGTCCAAAGTGATATTTTTGAACTCGCCTCTCGAAGCTGATTCCGAAAATACCACACATGGTCAGTTTCGGCCACTTTGGAAAAAAACTGATAATTGATGCAACTGGAATAATTGATGCAACTGGAATAATTGATGCAACTGGAATAATTGATGCAACTGGAATAATCGATGCAACTGGAATAATCGATGCAACTGGAATAATCGATGCATTTTTAAACTCGCCTTTCGACGCTGATTCCGAAAATACCACACGTGGTCAGTTTCGGCCATTTTGGAAAAAAAATGACCACTATTCAGTTTTGGTCGGACGATGTCCAAAGTGGTATTTCTGAACTCGCCTTTCGACGCTGATTCCGAAAATACCACAAGTGGTCAGTTTCGGCCATTTTGGAAAAAAAAACTGACCACTATTCAGTTTTGGTCGGACGATGTCTAAAGTGGTATTTTTTAACTCGCCTTTGGACGCTGATTCCGAAAATACCACACGTGGTCAGTTTCGGCCATTTTGGAAAAAAAACTGACCACTATTCAGTTTTGGTCGGACGATGTCTAAAGTGGTATTTTTGAACTCGCCTCTCGAAGCTGATTCCGAAAATACCACACATGGTCAGTTTCGGCCACTTTGGAAAAAAACTGATAATTGATGCAACTGGAATAATTGATGCAACTGGAATAATTGATGCAACTGGAATAATTGATGCAACTGGAATAATTGATGCAACTGGAATAATCGATGCAACTGGAATAATCGATGCAACTGGAATAATCGATGCATTTTTGAACTCGCCTTTCGACGCTGATTCCGAAAATACCACAAGTGGTCAGTTTCGGCCATTTTGGAAAAAAAACTGACCACTATTCAGTTTTGGTCGGACGATGTCTAAAGTGGTATTTTTTAACTCGCCTTTGGACGCTGATTCCGAAAATACCACACGTGGTCAGTTTCGGCCATTTTGGAAAAAAAAACTGACCACTATTCAGTTTTGGTCGGACGATGTCTAAAGTGGTATTTTTGAACTCGCCTCTCGAAGCTGATTCCGAAAATACCACACATGGTCAGTTTCGGCCACTTTGGAAAAAAACTGATAATTGATGCAACTGGAATAATTGATGCAACTGGAATAATTGATGCAACTGGAATAATTGATGCAACTGGAATAATTGATGCAACTGGAATAATCGATGCAACTGGAATAATCGATGCAACTGGAATAATCGATGCATTTTTGAACTCGCCTTTCGACGCTGATTCCGAAAATATCACACGTGGTCAGTTTCGGCCATTTTGGAAAAAAAACTGACCACTATTCAGTTTTGGTCGGACGATGTCTAAAGTGGTATTTTTTAACTCGCCTTTCGACGCTGATTCCGAAAATACCACACGTGGTCAGTTTCGGCCATTTTGGGAAAAAAAATGACCACTATTCAGTTTTGGTCGGACGATGTCCAAAGTGGTATTTCTGAACTCGCCTTTCGACGCTGATTCCGAAAATACCACAAGTGGTCAGTTTCGGCCATTTTGGAAAAAAAACTGACCACTATTCAGTTTTGGTCGGACGATGTCTAAAGTGGTATTTTTAAACTCGCCTTTCGACGCTGATTCCGAAAATACCACACGTGGTCAGTTTCGGCCATTTTGGAAAAAAAAATGACCACTATTCAGTTTTGGTCGGACGATGTGCAAAGTGGTATTTTTTAACTCGCCTTTCGACGCTGATTCCGAAAATACCACACGTGGTCAGTTTCGGCCATTTTGGGAAAAAAATGACCACTATTCAGTTTTGGTCGGACGATGTCCAAAGTGGTATTTTTGAACTCGCCTTTCGACGCTGATTCCGAAAATACCACACGTGGTCAGTTTCGGCCATTTTGGAAAAAAAACTGACCACTATTCAGTTTTGGTCGGACGATGTCTAAAGTGGTATTTTTTAACTCGCCTTTCGACGCTGATTCCGAAAATACCACACGTGGTCAGTTTCGGCCATTTTGGGAAAAAAAATGACCACTATTCAGTTTTGGTCGGACGATGTCCAAAGTGGTATTTTTAAACTCGCCTTTCGACGCTGATTCCGAAAATACCACAGGTGGTCAGTTTCGGCCATTTTGGAAAAAAAACTGACCACTATTCAGTTTTGGTCGGACGATGTCCAAAGTGGTATTTTTGAACTCGCCTCTCGAAGCTGATTCCGAAAATACCACACATGGTCAGTTTCGGCCATTTTGGAAAAAAAATGACCACTATTCAGTTTTGGTCGGACGATGTCCAAAGTGGTATTTCTGAACTCGCCTTTCGACGCTGATTCCGAAAATACCACACGTGGTCAGTTTCGGCCATTTTGGAAAAAAATGATAATTGATGCAACTGGAATAATTGATGCAACTGGAATAATTGATGCAACTGGAATAATTGATGCAACTGGAATAATCGATGCAACTGGAATAATTGATGCAACTGGAATAATTGATGCAACTGGAATAATCGATGCAACTGGAATAATCGATGCAACTGGAATAATCGATGCATTTTTAAACTCGCCTTTCGACGCTGATTCCGAAAATACCACACGTGGTCAGTTTCGGCCATTTTGGAAAAAAAACTGACCACTATTCAGTTTTGGTCGGACGATGTCCAAAGTGGTATTTTTTAACTCGCCTTTCGACGCTGATTCCGAAAATACCACACGTGGTCAGTTTCGGCCATTTTGGAAAAAAAATGACCACTATTCAGTTTTGGTCGGACGATGTCCAAAGTGGTATTTTTGAACTCGCCTTTCGACGCTGATTCCGAAAATACCACACGTGGTCAGTTTCGGCCATTTTGGAAAAAAAACTGACCACTATTCAGTTTGGTCGGACGATGTCTAAAGTGGTATTTTTTAACTCGCCTTTCGACGCTGATTCCGAAAATACCACACGTGGTCAGTTTCGGCCATTTTGGGAAAAAAAATGACCACTATTCAGTTTTGGTCGGACGATGTCCAAAGTGGTATTTTTAAACTCGCCTTTCGACGCTGATTCCGAAAATACCACAGGTGGTCAGTTTCGGCCATTTTGGAAAAAAAACTGACCACTATTCAGTTTTGGTCGGACGATGTCCAAAGTGGTATTTTTGAACTCGCCTCTCGACGCTGATTCCGAAAATACCACACGTGGTCAGTTTCGGCCATTTTGGAAAAAAATGATAATTGATGCAACTGGAATAATTGATGCAACTGGAATAATTGATGCAACTGGAATAATTGATGCAACTGGAATAATCGATGCAACTGGAATAATTGATGCAACTGGAATAATCGATGCAACTGGAATAATCGATGCAACTGGAATAATCGATGCATTTTTAAACTCGCCTTTCGACGCTGATTCCGAAAATACCACACGTGGTCAGTTTCGGCCATTTTGGAAAAAAAATGACCACTATTCAGTTTTGGTCGGACGATGTCCAAAGTGGTATTTCTGAACTCGCCTTTCGACGCTGATTCCGAAAATACCACAAGTGGTCAGTTTCGGCCATTTTGGAAAAAAAACTGACCACTATTCAGTTTTGGTCGGACGATGTCTAAAGTGGTATTTTTTAACTCGCCTTTGGACGCTGATTCCGAAAATACCACACGTGGTCAGTTTCGGCCATTTTGGAAAAAAAAACTGACCACTATTCAGTTTTGGTCGGACGATGTCTAAAGTGGTATTTTTGAACTCGCCTCTCGAAGCTGATTCCGAAAATACCACACATGGTCAGTTTCGGCCACTTTGGAAAAAAACTGATAATTGATGCAACTGGAATAATTGATGCAACTGGAATAATTGATGCAACTGGAATAATTGATGCAACTGTAATAATTGATGCAACTGGAATAATCGATGCAACTGGAATAATCGATGCAACTGGAATAATCGATGCATTTTTGAACTCGCCTTTCGACGCTGATTCCGAAAATATCACACGTGGTCAGTTTCGGCCATTTTGGGAAAAAAATGACCACTGTTCAGTTTTGGTCGGACGATGTCCAAAGTGATATTTTTGAACTCGCCTCTCGAAGCTGATTCCGCAAATACCACACATGGTCAGTTTCGGCCACTTTGGAAAAAAACTGATAATTGATGCAACTGGAATAATTGATGCAACTGGAATAATTGATGCAACTGGAATAATTGATGCAACTGGAATAATCGATGCAACTGGAATAATCGATGCAACTGGAATAATCGATGCATTTTTAAACTCGCCTTTCGACGCTGATTCCGAAAATACCACAAGTGGTCAGTTTCGGCCATTTTGGAAAAAAAACTGACCACTATTCAGTTTTGGTCGGACGATGTCTAAAGTGGTATTTTTTAACTCGCCTTTGGACGCTGATTCCGAAAATACCACACGTGGTCAGTTTCGGCCATTTTGGAAAAAAAACTGACCACTATTCAGTTTTGGTCGGACGATGTCTAAAGTGGTATTTTTGAACTCGTCTCTCGAAGCTGATTCCGAAAATACCACACATGGTCAGTTTCGGCCATTTTGGGAAAAAAATGACCACTGTTCAGTTTTGGTCGGACGATGTCCAAAGTGATATTTTTGAACTCGCCTCTCGAAGCTGATTCCGAAAATACCACACATGGTCAGTTTCGGCCATTTTGGACAAAAAACTGACCACTATTCAGTTTTGGTCGGACGATGTCCAAAGTGGTATTTTTGAACTCGCCTTTCGACGCTGATTCCGAAAATACCACACGTGGTCAGTTTCGGCCATTTTGGGAAAAAAAATGACCACTATTCAGTTTTGGTCGGACGATGTCCAAAGTGGTATTTTTAAACTCGCCTTTCGACGCTGATTCCGAAAATACCACAGGTGGTCAGTTTCGGCCATTTTGGAAAAAAAACTGACCACTATTCAGTTTTGGTCGGACGATGTCCAAAGTGGTATTTTTGAACTCGCCTCTCGAAGCTGATTCCGAAAATACCACACATGGTCAGTTTCGGCCATTTTGGAAAAAAAATGACCACTATTCAGTTTTGGTCGGACGATGTCCAAAGTGGTATTTCTGAACTCGCCTTTCGACGCTGATTCCGAAAATACCACACGTGGTCAGTTTCGGCCATTTTGGAAAAAACTGATAATTGATGCAACTGGAATAATTGATGCAACTGGAATAATTGATGCAACTGGAATAATTGATGCAACTGGAATAATTGATGCAACTGGAATAATCGATGCAACTGGAATAATCGATGCATTTTTGAACTCGCCTTTCGACGCTGATTCCGAAAATATCACACGTGGTCAGTTTCGGCCATTTTGGGAAAAAAATGACCACTGTTCAGTTTTGGTCGGACGATGTCCAAAGTGATATTTTTGAACTCGCCTCTCGAAGCTGATTCCGAAAATACCACACATGGTCAGTTTCGGCCACTTTGGAAAAAAACTGATAATTGATGCAACTGGAATAATTGATGCAACTGGAATAATTGATGCAACTGGAATAATTGATGCAACTGGAATAATCGATGCAACTGGAATAATCGATGCAACTGGAATAATCGATGCATTTTTAAACTCGCCTTTCGACGCTGATTCCGAAAATACCACAAGTGGTCAGTTTCGGCCATTTTGGAAAAAAAACTGACCACTATTCAGTTTTGGTCGGACGATGTCTAAAGTGGTATTTTTTAACTCGCCTTTGGACGCTGATTCCGAAAATACCACACGTGGTCAGTTTCGGCCATTTTGGAAAAAAAACTGACCACTATTCAGTTTTGGTCGGACGATGTCTAAAGTGGTATTTTTGAACTCGTCTCTCGAAGCTGATTCCGAAAATACCACACATGGTCAGTTTCGGCCACTTTGGAAAAAAACTGATAATTGATGCAACTGGAATAATTGATGCAACTGGAATAATTGATGCAACTGGAATAATTGATGCAACTGGAATAATTGATGCAACTGGAATAATTGATGCAACTGGAATAATCGATGCAACTGGAATAATCGATGCATTTTTGAACTCGCCTTTCGACGCTGATTCCGAAAATATCACACGTGGTCAGTTTCGGCCATTTTGGGAAAAAAATGACCACTGTTCAGTTTTGGTCGGACGATGTCCAAAGTGATATTTTTGAACTCGCCTCTCGAAGCTGATTCCGAAAATACCACACATGGTCAGTTTCGGCCATTTTGGAAAAAAAATGACCACTATTCAGTTTTGGTCGGACGATGTCCAAAGTGGTATTTCTGAACTCGCCTTTCGACGCTGATTCCGAAAATACCACACGTGGTCAGTTTCGGCCATTTTGGAAAAAACTGATAATTGATGCAACTGGAATAATTGATGCAACTGGAATAATTGATGCAACTGGAATAATTGATGCAACTGGAATAATTGATGCAACTGGAATAATCGATGCAACTGGAATAATCGATGCATTTTTGAACTCGCCTTTCGACGCTGATTCCGAAAATATCACACGTGGTCAGTTTCGGCCATTTTGGGAAAAAAATGACCACTGTTCAGTTTTGGTCGGACGATGTCCAAAGTGATATTTTTGAACTCGCCTCTCGAAGCTGATTCCGAAAATACCACACATGGTCAGTTTCGGCCACTTTGGAAAAAAACTGATAATTGATGCAACTGGAATAATTGATGCAACTGGAATAATTGATGCAACTGGAATAATTGATGCAACTGGAATAATCGATGCAACTGGAATAATCGATGCAACTGGAATAATCGATGCATTTTTAAACTCGCCTTTCGACGCTGATTCCGAAAATACCACAAGTGGTCAGTTTCGGCCATTTTGGAAAAAAAACTGACCACTATTCAGTTTTGGTCGGACGATGTCTAAAGTGGTATTTTTTAACTCGCCTTTGGACGCTGATTCCGAAAATACCACACGTGGTCAGTTTCGGCCATTTTGGAAAAAAAACTGACCACTATTCAGTTTTGGTCGGACGATGTCTAAAGTGGTATTTTTGAACTCGTCTCTCGAAGCTGATTCCGAAAATACCACACATGGTCAGTTTCGGCCACTTTGGAAAAAAACTGATAATTGATGCAACTGGAATAATTGATGCAACTGGAATAATTGATGCAACTGGAATAATTGATGCAACTGGAATAATTGATGCAACTGGAATAATTGATGCAACTGGAATAATCGATGCAACTGGAATAATCGATGCATTTTTGAACTCGCCTTTCGACGCTGATTCCGAAAATATCACACGTGGTCAGTTTCGGCCATTTTGGGAAAAAAATGACCACTGTTCAGTTTTGGTCGGACGATGTCCAAAGTGATATTTTTGAACTCGCCTCTCGAAGCTGATTCCGAAAATACCACACATGGTCAGTTTCGGCCACTTTGGAAAAAAACTGATAATTGATGCAACTGGAATAATTGATGCAACTGGAATAATTGATGCAACTGGAATAATTGATGCAACTGGAATAATCGATGCAACTGGAATAATCGATGCAACTGGAATAATCGATGCATTTTTAAACTCGCCTTTCGACGCTGATTCCGAAAATACCACACGTGGTCAGTTTCGGCCATTTTGGAAAAAAAATGACCACTATTCAGTTTTGGTCGGACGATGTCCAAAGTGGTATTTCTGAACTCGCCTTTCGACGCTGATTCCGAAAATACCACAAGTGGTCAGTTTCGGCCATTTTGGAAAAAAAAACTGACCACTATTCAGTTTTGGTCGGACGATGTCTAAAGTGGTATTTTTTAACTCGCCTTTGGACGCTGATTCCGAAAATACCACACGTGGTCAGTTTCGGCCATTTTGGAAAAAAAACTGACCACTATTCAGTTTTGGTCGGACGATGTCTAAAGTGGTATTTTTGAACTCGCCTCTCGAAGCTGATTCCGAAAATACCACACATGGTCAGTTTCGGCCACTTTGGAAAAAAACTGATAATTGATGCAACTGGAATAATTGATGCAACTGGAATAATTGATGCAACTGGAATAATTGATGCAACTGGAATAATTGATGCAACTGGAATAATCGATGCAACTGGAATAATCGATGCAACTGGAATAATCGATGCATTTTTGAACTCGCCTTTCGACGCTGATTCCGAAAATACCACAAGTGGTCAGTTTCGGCCATTTTGGAAAAAAAACTGACCACTATTCAGTTTTGGTCGGACGATGTCTAAAGTGGTATTTTTTAACTCGCCTTTGGACGCTGATTCCGAAAATACCACACGTGGTCAGTTTCGGCCATTTTGGAAAAAAAAACTGACCACTATTCAGTTTTGGTCGGACGATGTCTAAAGTGGTATTTTTGAACTCGCCTCTCGAAGCTGATTCCGAAAATACCACACATGGTCAGTTTCGGCCACTTTGGAAAAAAACTGATAATTGATGCAACTGGAATAATTGATGCAACTGGAATAATTGATGCAACTGGAATAATTGATGCAACTGGAATAATTGATGCAACTGGAATAATCGATGCAACTGGAATAATCGATGCAACTGGAATAATCGATGCATTTTTGAACTCGCCTTTCGACGCTGATTCCGAAAATATCACACGTGGTCAGTTTCGGCCATTTTGGAAAAAAAACTGACCACTATTCAGTTTTGGTCGGACGATGTCTAAAGTGGTATTTTTTAACTCGCCTTTCGACGCTGATTCCGAAAATACCACACGTGGTCAGTTTCGGCCATTTTGGGAAAAAAAATGACCACTATTCAGTTTTGGTCGGACGATGTCCAAAGTGGTATTTCTGAACTCGCCTTTCGACGCTGATTCCGAAAATACCACAAGTGGTCAGTTTCGGCCATTTTGGAAAAAAAACTGACCACTATTCAGTTTTGGTCGGACGATGTCTAAAGTGGTATTTTTAAACTCGCCTTTCGACGCTGATTCCGAAAATACCACACGTGGTCAGTTTCGGCCATTTTGGAAAAAAAAATGACCACTATTCAGTTTTGGTCGGACGATGTGCAAAGTGGTATTTTTTAACTCGCCTTTCGACGCTGATTCCGAAAATACCACACGTGGTCAGTTTCGGCCATTTTGGGAAAAAAATGACCACTATTCAGTTTTGGTCGGACGATGTCCAAAGTGGTATTTTTGAACTCGCCTTTCGACGCTGATTCCGAAAATACCACACGTGGTCAGTTTCGGCCATTTTGGAAAAAAAACTGACCACTATTCAGTTTTGGTCGGACGATGTCTAAAGTGGTATTTTTTAACTCGCCTTTCGACGCTGATTCCGAAAATACCACACGTGGTCAGTTTCGGCCATTTTGGGAAAAAAAATGACCACTATTCAGTTTTGGTCGGACGATGTCCAAAGTGGTATTTTTAAACTCGCCTTTCGACGCTGATTCCGAAAATACCACAGGTGGTCAGTTTCGGCCATTTTGGAAAAAAAACTGACCACTATTCAGTTTTGGTCGGACGATGTCCAAAGTGGTATTTTTGAACTCGCCTCTCGAAGCTGATTCCGAAAATACCACACATGGTCAGTTTCGGCCATTTTGGAAAAAAAATGACCACTATTCAGTTTTGGTCGGACGATGTCCAAAGTGGTATTTCTGAACTCGCCTTTCGACGCTGATTCCGAAAATACCACACGTGGTCAGTTTCGGCCATTTTGGAAAAAAATGATAATTGATGCAACTGGAATAATTGATGCAACTGGAATAATTGATGCAACTGGAATAATTGATGCAACTGGAATAATCGATGCAACTGGAATAATTGATGCAACTGGAATAATTGATGCAACTGGAATAATCGATGCAACTGGAATAATCGATGCAACTGGAATAATCGATGCATTTTTAAACTCGCCTTTCGACGCTGATTCCGAAAATACCACACGTGGTCAGTTTCGGCCATTTTGGAAAAAAAACTGACCACTATTCAGTTTTGGTCGGACGATGTCCAAAGTGGTATTTTTTAACTCGCCTTTCGACGCTGATTCCGAAAATACCACACGTGGTCAGTTTCGGCCATTTTGGAAAAAAAATGACCACTATTCAGTTTTGGTCGGACGATGTCCAAAGTGGTATTTTTGAACTCGCCTTTCGACGCTGATTCCGAAAATACCACACGTGGTCAGTTTCGGCCATTTTGGAAAAAAAACTGACCACTATTCAGTTTGGTCGGACGATGTCTAAAGTGGTATTTTTTAACTCGCCTTTCGACGCTGATTCCGAAAATACCACACGTGGTCAGTTTCGGCCATTTTGGGAAAAAAAATGACCACTATTCAGTTTTGGTCGGACGATGTCCAAAGTGGTATTTTTAAACTCGCCTTTCGACGCTGATTCCGAAAATACCACAGGTGGTCAGTTTCGGCCATTTTGGAAAAAAAACTGACCACTATTCAGTTTTGGTCGGACGATGTCCAAAGTGGTATTTTTGAACTCGCCTCTCGACGCTGATTCCGAAAATACCACACGTGGTCAGTTTCGGCCATTTTGGAAAAAAATGATAATTGATGCAACTGGAATAATTGATGCAACTGGAATAATTGATGCAACTGGAATAATTGATGCAACTGGAATAATCGATGCAACTGGAATAATTGATGCAACTGGAATAATCGATGCAACTGGAATAATCGATGCAACTGGAATAATCGATGCAACTGGAATAATCGATGCATTTTTAAACTCGCCTTTCGACGCTGATTCCGAAAATACCACACGTGGTCAGTTTCGGCCATTTTGGAAAAAAAACTGACCACTATTCAGTTTTGGTCGGACGATGTCCAAAGTGGTATTTTTTAACTCGCCTTTCGACGCTGATTCCGAAAATACCACACGTGGTCAGTTTCGGCCATTTTGGAAAAAAAATGACCACTATTCAGTTTTGGTCGGACGATGTCCAAAGTGGTATTTTTGAACTCGCCTTTCGACGCTGATTCCGAAAATACCACACGTGGTCAGTTTCGGCCATTTTGGAAAAAAAACTGACCACTATTCAGTTTGGTCGGACGATGTCTAAAGTGGTATTTTTTAACTCGCCTTTCGACGCTGATTCCGAAAATACCACACGTGGTCAGTTTCGGCCATTTTGGGAAAAAAAATGACCACTATTCAGTTTTGGTCGGACGATGTCCAAAGTGGTATTTTTAAACTCGCCTTTCGACGCTGATTCCGAAAATACCACAGGTGGTCAGTTTCGGCCATTTTGGAAAAAAAACTGACCACTATTCAGTTTTGGTCGGACGATGTCCAAAGTGGTATTTTTGAACTCGCCTCTCGAAGCTGATTCCGAAAATACCACACATGGTCAGTTTCGGCCATTTTGGAAAAAAAATGACCACTATTCAGTTTTGGTCGGACGATGTCCAAAGTGGTATTTCTGAACTCGCCTTTCGACGCTGATTCCGAAAATACCACACGTGGTCAGTTTCGGCCATTTTGGAAAAAAATGATAATTGATGCAACTGGAATAATTGATGCAACTGGAATAATTGATGCAACTGGAATAATCGATGCAACTGGAATAATCGATGCATTTTTGAACTCGCCTTTCGACGCTGATTCCGAAAATATCACACGTGGTCAGTTTCGGCCATTTTGGGAAAAAAATGACCACTGTTCAGTTTTGGTCGGACGATGTCCAAAGTGATATTTTTGAACTCGCCTCTCGAAGCTGATTCCGAAAATACCACACATGGTCAGTTTCGGCCACTTTGGGAAAAAACTGATAATTGATGCAACTGGAATAATTGATGCAACTGGAATAATTGATGCAACTGGAATAATTGATGCAACTGGAATAATCGATGCAACTGGAATAATCGATGCAACTGGAATAATCGATGCATTTTTAAACTCGCCTTTCGACGCTGATTCCGAAAATACCACACGTGGTCAGTTTCGGCCATTTTGGAAAAAAACTGACCACTATTCAGTTTTGGTCGGACGATGTCCAAAGTGGTATTTTTTAACTCGCCTTTCGACGCTGATTCCGAAAATACCACACGTGGTCAGTTTCGGCCATTTTGGAAAAAAAATGACCACTATTCAGTTTTGGTCGGACGATGTCCAAAGTGGTATTTTTGAACTCGCCTTTCGACGCTGATTCCGAAAATACCACACGTGGTCAGTTTCGGCCATTTTGGAAAAAAAACTGACCACTATTCAGTTTTGGTCGGACGATGTCTAAAGTGGTATTTTTTAACTGGCCTTTCGACGCTGATTCCGAAAATACCACACGTGGTCAGTTTCGGCCATTTTGGAAAAAAAATGACCACTATTCAGTTTTGGTCGGACGATGTCCAAAGTGGTATTTTTGAACTCGCCTTTCGACGCTGATTCCGAAAATACCACACGTGGTCAGTTTCGGCCATTTTGGAAAAAAAACTGACCACTATTCAGTTTTGGTCGGACGATGTCTAAAGTGGTATTTTTTAACTCGCCTTTCGACGCTGATTCCGAAAATACCACACGTGGTCAGTTTCGGCCATTTTGGGAAAAAAAATGACCACTATTCAGTTTTGGTCGGACGATGTCCAAAGTGGTATTTCTGAACTCGCCTTTCGACGCTGATTCCGAAAATACCACAAGTGGTCAGTTTCGGCCATTTTGGAAAAAAAACTGACCACTATTCAGTTTTGGTCGGACGATGTCTAAAGTGGTATTTTTTAACTCGCCTTTCGACGCTGATTCCGAAAATACCACACGTGGTCAGTTTCGGCCATTTTGGGAAAAAAAATGACCACTATTCAGTTTTGGTCGGACGATGTCCAAAGTGGTATTTTTAAACTCGCCTTTCGACGCTGATTCCGAAAATACCACAGGTGGTCAGTTTCGGCCATTTTGGAAAAAAAACTGACCACTATTCAGTTTTGGTCGGACGATGTCCAAAGTGGTATTTTTGAACTCGCCTCTCGAAGCTGATTCCGAAAATACCACACATGGTCAGTTTCGGCCATTTTGGAAAAAAAATGACCACTATTCAGTTTTGGTCGGACGATGTCCAAAGTGGTATTTCTGAACTCGCCTTTCGACGCTGATTCCGAAAATACCACACGTGGTCAGTTTCGGCCATTTTGGAAAAAAATGATAATTGATGCAACTGGAATAATTGATGCAACTGGAATAATTGATGCAACTGGAATAATTGATGCAACTGGAATAATTGATGCAACTGGAATAATCGATGCAACTGGAATAATCGATGCATTTTTGAACTCGCCTTTCGACGCTGATTCCGAAAATATCACACGTGGTCAGTTTCGGCCATTTTGGGAAAAAAATGACCACTGTTCAGTTTTGGTCGGACGATGTCCAAAGTGATATTTTTGAACTCGCCTCTCGAAGCTGATTCCGAAAATACCACACATGGTCAGTTTCGGCCACTTTGGAAAAAAACTGATAATTGATGCAACTGGAATAATTGATGCAACTGGAATAATTGATGCAACTGGAATAATTGATGCAACTGGAATAATCGATGCAACTGGAATAATCGATGCAACTGGAATAATCGATGCATTTTTAAACTCGCCTTTCGACGCTGATTCCGAAAATACCACACGTGGTCAGTTTCGGCCATTTTGGAAAAAAAACTGACCACTATTCAGTTTTGGTCGGACGATGTCCAAAGTGGTATTTTTTAACTCGCCTTTCGACGCTGATTCCGAAAATACCACACGTGGTCAGTTTCGGCCATTTTGGAAAAAAAATGACCACTATTCAGTTTTGGTCGGACGATGTCCAAAGTGGTATTTTTGAACTCGCCTTTCGACGCTGATTCCGAAAATACCACACGTGGTCAGTTTCGGCCATTTTGGGAAAAAAAATGACCACTATTCAGTTTTGGTCGGACGATGTCCAAAGTGGTATTTTTAAACTCGCCTTTCGACGCTGATTCCGAAAATACCACAGGTGGTCAGTTTCGGCCATTTTGGAAAAAAACTGACCACTATTCAGTTTTGGTCGGACGATGTCCAAAGTGGTATTTTTGAACTCGCCTCTCGAAGCTGATTCCGAAAATACCACACATGGTCAGTTTCGGCCATTTTGGAAAAAAAATGACCACTATTCAGTTTTGGTCGGACGATGTCCAAAGTGGTATTTCTGAACTCGCCTTTCGACGCTGATTCCGAAAATACCACACGTGGTCAGTTTCGGCCATTTTGGAAAAAAATGATAATTGATGCAACTGGAATAATTGATGCAACTGGAATAATTGATGCAACTGGAATAATTGATGCAACTGGAATAATTGATGCAACTGGAATAATCGATGCAACTGGAATAATCGATGCATTTTTGAACTCGCCTTTCGACGCTGATTCCGAAAATACCACGCATGGTCAGTTTCGGCCATTTTGGAAAAGTGTCGACATTGACACTTTGGTCCAAAGTGGTATTTTCGAACTCGCCTGTCGACGCTGATTCCGAAAATACCACGCATGGTCAGTTTCGGCCATTTTGGAAAAGTGTCGACATTGACACTTTGGTCGAAATTGGTATTTTTGAACTCGCCTTCCGACGCTGACTCCGAAAATACCACGCATGGTCAGTTTCGGCCATTTTGGACAAAGTGTCAATTTTGACACTTTGGTCGAAATTGGTATTTTCGAGCTCGCCTTTCGACGCTGATTCCGAAAATACCACGCATGGTCAGTTTCGGCCATTTTGGACAAAGTGTCAATTTTGACACTTTGGTCGAAATTGGTATTTTTGAACTCGCCTTTCGACGCTGATTCCGAAAATACCACGCATGGTCAGTTTCGGCCATTTTGGACAAAGTGTCAATTTTGACACTTTGGTCGAAATTGGTATTTTTGAACTCGCCTTTCGACGCTGATTCCGAAAATACCACGCATGGTCAGTTTCGGCCATTTTGGAAAAAGTGTCGACTTTGACACTTTGGTCGAAATTGGTATTTTTGAACTCGCCTTTCGACGCTGATTCCGAAAATACCACGCATGGTCAGTTTCGGCCATTTTGGACAAAAAATGACCACCCTTCAGTTTTGGCCGGACGGTGTCCAAAGTGGTATTTTTGAACTCGCCTGTCGACGCTGATTCCGAAAATACCACACACGGTCAGTTTCGGCCATTTTTGACAAAAAATGACCACCCTTCAGTTTTGGCCGGACGGTGTCCAAAGTGGTATTTTTGAACTCGCCTGTCGACGCTGATTCCGAAAATACCACACACGGTCAGTTTCGGCCATTTTGGACAAAAAATGACCACCCTTCAGTTTTGGCCGGACGGTGTCCAAATTGTTATTTTTGAACTCGCCTGTCGACGCTGATTCCGAAAATACCACACACGGTCAGTTTCGGCCATTTTGGACAAAAAATGACCACCCTTCAGTTTTGGCCGGACGGTGTCCAAAGTGGTATTTTTGAACTCGCCTGTCGACACTGATTCCGAAAATACCACACACGGTCAGTTTCGGCCATTTTGGACAAAAAATGACCACCCTTCAGTTTTGGCCGGACGGTGTCCAAAGTGGTATTTTTGAACTCGCCTGTCGACGCTGATTCCGAAAATACCACACACGGTCAGTTTCGGCCATTTTGGACAAAAAATGATCACCCTTCAGTTTTGGCCGGACGGTGTCCAAAGTGGTATTTTTGAACTCGCCTGTCGACGCTGATTCCGAAAATACCACACACGGTCAGTTTCGGCCATTTTGGACAAAAAATGACCACCCTTCAGTTTTGGCCGGACGGTGTCCAAAGTGGTATTTTTGAACTCGCCTGTCGACGCTGATTCCGAAAATACCACGCATGGTCAGTTTCGGCCATTTTGGAAAAGTGTCGACTTTGACACTTTGGTCGAAATTGGTATTTTTGAACTCGCCTTCCGACGCTGACTCCGAAAATACCACGCATGGTCAGTTTCGGCAATTTTGGAAAAGTGTCGACTTTGACACTTTGGTCGAAATTGGTATTTTTGAACTCGCCTTCCGACGCTGACTCCGAAAATACCACGCATGGTCAGTTTCGGCCATTTTGGAAAAAGTGTCGACTTTGACACTTTGGTCGAAATTGGTATTTTTGAACTCGCCTTTCGACGCTGACTCCGAAAATACCACGCATGGTCAGTTTCGGCCATTTTGGAAAAGTGTCGACATTGACACTTTGGTCCAAAGTGGTATTTTCGAACTCGCCTGTCGACGCTGATTCCGAAAATACCACGCATGGTCAGTTTCGGCCATTTTGGAAAAGTGTCGACATTGACACTTTGGTCGAAATTGGTATTTTTGAACTCGCCTTCCGACGCTGACTCCGAAAATACCACGCATGGTCAGTTTCGGCCATTTTGGAAAAAGTGTCGACTTTGACACTTTGGTCGAAATTGGTATTTTTGAACTCGCCTTTCGACGCTGACTCCGAAAATACCACGCATGGTCAGTTTCGGCCATTTTGGAAAAGTGTCGACATTGACACTTTGGTCCAAAGTGGTATTTTCGAACTCGCCTGTCGACGCTGATTCCGAAAATACCACGCATGGTCAGTTTCGGCCATTTTGGAAAAGTGTCGACATTGACACTTTGGTCGAAATTGGTATTTTTGAACTCGCCTTCCGACGCTGACTCCGAAAATACCACGCATGGTCATTTTCGGCCCTTTTGGAAAAAGTGTCGACTTTGACACTTTGGTCGAAATTGTTATTTTTGAACTCGCCTTCCGACGCTGACTCCGAAAATACCACGCATGGTCAGTTTCGGCCATTTTGGAAAAGTGTCGACTTTGACACTTTGGTCAAAATTGGTATTTTTGAACTCGCCTTCCGACGCTGACTCCGAAAATACCACGCATGGTCAGTTTCGGCCATTTTGGAAAAAGTGTCGACTTTGACACTTTGGTCGAAATTGGTATTTTTGAACTCGCCTTTCGACGCTGACTCCGAAAATACCACGCATGGTCAGTTTCGGCCATTTTGGAAAAGTGTCGACATTGACACTTTGGTCCAAAGTGGTATTTTCGAACTCGCCTGTCGACGCTGATTCCGAAAATACCACGCATGGTCAGTTTCGGCCATTTTGGAAAAGTGTCGACATTGACACTTTGGTCGAAATTGGTATTTTTGAACTCGCCTTCCGACGCTGACTCCGAAAATACCACGCATGGTCAGTTTCGGCCATTTTGGAAAAAGTGTCGACTTTGACACTTTGGTCGAAATTGGTATTTTTGAACTCGCCTTTCGACGCTGACTCCGAAAATACCACGCATGGTCAGTTTCGGCCATTTTGGAAAAAGTGTCGACTTTGACACTTTGGTCGAAATTGGTATTTTTGAACTCGCCTTTCGACGCTGACTCCGAAAATACCACGCATGGTCAGTTTCGGCCATTTTGGAAAAGTGTCGACATTGACACTTTGGTCCAAAGTGGTATTTTCGAACTCGCCTGTCGACGCTGATTCCGAAAATACCACGCATGGTCAGTTTCGGCCATTTTGGAAAAGTGTCGACATTGACACTTTGGTCGAAATTGGTATTTTTGAACTCGCCTTCCGACGCTGACTCCGAAAATACCACGCATGGTCAGTTTCGGCCATTTTGGAAAAAGTGTCGACTTTGACACTTTGGTCGAAATTGGTATTTTTGAACTCGCCTTTCGACGCTGACTCCGAAAATACCACGCATGGTCAGTTTCGGCCATTTTGGAAAAGTGTCGACATTGACACTTTGGTCCAAAGTGGTATTTTCGAACTCGCCTGTCGACGCTGATTCCGAAAATACCACGCATGGTCAGTTTCGGCCATTTTGGAAAAGTGTCGACATTGACACTTTGGTCGAAATTGGTATTTTTGAACTCGCCTTCCGACGCTGACTCCGAAAATACCACGCATGGTCAGTTTCGGCCATTTTGGAAAAGTGTCGACTTTGACACTTTGGTCGAAATTGGTATTTTTGAACTCGCCTTCCGACGCTGACTCCGAAAATACCACGCATGGTCAGTTTCGGCCCTTTTGGAAAAAGTGTCGACTTTGACACTTTGGTCGAAATTGTTATTTTTGAACTCGCCTTCCGACGCTGACTCCGAAAATACCACGCATGGTCAGTTTCGGCCATTTTGGAAAAGTGTCGACTTTGACACTTTGGTCGAAATTGGTATTTTTGAACTCGCCTTCCGACGCTGACTCCGAAAATACCACGCATGGTCAGTTTCGGCCCTTTTGGAAAAAGTGTCGACTTTGACACTTTGGTCGAAATTGTTATTTTTGAACTCGCCTTCCGACGCTGACTCCGAAAATACCACGCATGGTCAGTTTCGGCCATTTTGGACAAAGTGTCAATTTTGACACTTTGGTCGAAATTGGTATTTTTGAACTCACCTTTCGACGCTGATTCCGAAAATACCACGCATGGTCAGTTTCGGCCATTTTGGACAAAGTGTCAATTTTGACACTTTGGTCGAAATTGGTTTTTTCGAGCTCGCCTTTCGACGCTGATTCCGAAAATACCACGCATGGTCAGTTTCGGCCATTTTGGACAAAGTGTCAATTTTGACACTTTGGTCGAAATTGGTATTTTCGAGCTCGCCTTTCGACGCTGATTCCGAAAATACCACGCATGGTCAGTTTCGGCCATTTTGGACAAAGTGTCAATTTTGACACTTTGGTCGAAATTGGTATTTTCGAACTCGCCTTTCGACGCTGATTCCAAAAATACCACGCATGGTCAGTTTCGGCCATTTTGGACAAAGTGTCAATTTTGACACTTTGGTCGAAATTGGTATTTTTGAACTCGTCTTTCGACGCTGATTCCGAAAATACCACGCATGGTCAGTTTCGGCCATTTTGGACAAAGTGTCAATTTTGACACTTTGGTCGAAATTGGTATTTTTGAACTCGCCTTTCGACGCTGATTCCGAAAATACCACGCATGGTCAGTTTCGGCCATTTTGGACAAAGTGTCAATTTTGACACTTTGGTCGAAATTGGTGTTGTTGTTGTTGTATATTTTATGGCATCTTCGGCAACTAAGGCCCTTTATGCCATCAACTATACGGTTTTAGCTTTAACTATACTATATTATCAACTTGAGATGACGAAGAAGGAGTTGCAGTTTTAGAAGTGAGAGGAAAACTCCCAGGGAAATGCCCCAGGGGAAAACTCACGCGGTCAAGTAGGGACTGCAAACCCAATCCACATACACGCCCCGGATTCGAACCCGGGACCCCAGAGGTGAAAGGCGAGGAAAGAACCCGTACGCCAACCCGACCGCCCTCGAAATTGGTATTTTCGAACTCGCCTTTCGACGCTGATTCCGAAAATACCACGCATGGTCAGTTTCGGCCATTTTGGACAAAGTGTCAATTTTGACACTTTGGTCGAAATTGGTATTTTCGAACTCGCCTTTCGACGCTGATTCCAAAAATACCACGAATGGTCAGTTTCGGCCATTTTGGACAAAGTGTCAATTTTGACACTTTGGTCGAAATTGGTATTTTCGAACTCGCCTTTCGACGCTGATTCCGAAAATACCACGCATGGTCAGTTTCGGCCATTTTGGACAAAGTGTCAATTTTGACACTTTGGTCGAAATTGGTATTTTCGAACTCGCCTTTCGACGCTGATTCCAAAAATACCACGAATGGTCAGTTTCGGCCATTTTGGACAAAGTGTGAATTTTGACACTTTGGTCGAAATTGGTATTTTCGAACTCGCCTTTCGACGCTGATTCCGAAAATACCACGCATGGTCAGTTTCGGCCATTTTGGACAAAGTGTCAATTTTGACACTTTGGTCGAAATTGGTATTTTCGAACTCGCCTTTCGACGCTGATTCCGAAAATACCACGCATGGTCAGTTTCGGCCATTTTGGACAAAGTGTCAATTTTGACACTTTGGTCGAAATTGGTATTTTCGAACTCGCCTTTCGACGCTGATTCCGAAAATACCACGCATGGTCAGTTTCGGCCATTTTGGGAAAAGTGTCAATTTTGACACTTTGGTCGAAATTGGTATTTTTGAACTCGCCTTTCGACGCTGATTCCTCAATTAATGAAGAAAAAACTACATAAAACAAACTTAAAATAAATAATCCTGGCAATGATGGGCAACTTAATCAAGAAAACAACGTCAGACTGTACCGCGACTTCGACGTCAGACTGTACCGCGACTTAACACAACTGCGTGGGTTCGAGAGTTAGACCGTGCCTATAGGTCTTTCCTCAATTAATGAAGAAAAAACTACGAGAGAGGAGATTCGAACCCGAAATCTCTCGATTAATAGTCCCACGTCTTAACTACCAAACGACTCGACAAACCCTTAAATTGTCTTTCTTATATCCCTTTTATTTGTTGTTGTTGTTGTTGTATATTTTATGGCATCTTCGGCAACTAAGGCCCTTTATGCCATCAACTATACGGTTTTAGCTTTAACTATACTATATTATCAACTTGAGATGACGAAGAAGGAGTTGCAGTTTTAGAAGTGGGAGGAAAACCCCCAGAGAAATGCCCCAGGGGAAAACCCACGCGGTCAAGTAGGGACTGCAAACCCAATCCACATACATGCCCCGGATTCGAACCCGGGACCCCAGAGGTGAAAGGCGAGGAAAGAACCCGTACGCCAACCCGACCGCCCCTTTTATTTAATAACTCCTGAGGGCGCTATATAGAAAATATGAATATTCATTTACAATGCACCAATTAAAAGCAGAGAATATTCTCAATAGCCTTTACCATCATGGGAAACAAAATTACGCAGCCGGGCGTTATCACTATTCTTTATCGCTAATTTAGGACTGCCCACGTGACGTGCTCTCAGCCAATAGGCCGTATTCCTGAACGCGTGAGGGCGCTCGAACACGGTGATTTGAGGGAAAATGTCCATAGATGACAGTAGAAAAGTGGGGGTACGTGCATACGTCACGGACGTATATATAATTTATATACGTCCGTGGCATACGTACGTATACGTGAGGAAAAGTCACGTACGCGGAGCGCGCAGGCCTGTGGCGCGCGCACAGATTTCCATTCAAAATAAACGTTTGAAAGGCGTGCGCGCGCAGCGTTTTTTGTGTTCGAACATAACGCGCGATGGACGCGGACCACTTGACAGCGCCCTCACGCGTTCAGGAATACGGCCTAGGGATGCGTAAACTGTCCAAGGTATTTATGAATGATCTTTATCGAGATGAACTCCATTGGAGGAAATATGACGAGAGCCGATATTGTAATTATTAATGAAACCCCATCCAGATTGTACTGCAATATACGTTCCAACTCCCGGTTTGAGGTCTCGATGTTTGCGTTATGGTCGCGTGATGCATACTTTCGATGAAAAAAAAGTTGACAATATTGTAAAGTTGGCGATTCTTGATTCTTGATTTTAGCCACTAATGGTCACTGGACTGTCTTCACTGTTATTAATGCCGACATTCAAGATGATGTTCTTTGGAGTGTGCTTCTTGGTCAAATCTGTTTGTTTGGCTGCGATGTCTTCAACCTTGGCACCGGGGTACAACAACCTTTGTGGTTTTTACTCAGACGGTTTGCCTTTATTTTCTTTATCATCGAGTCACCAATGATAAGGGTGTTGACATGGGACTCGAATTGTTATTGTTGGCATCTTCAATATTCCTTAAGTTGGTCAGTTATGGTGGCGTTATAGGAGGACTTGAATTATTCAGCGCCAGCTCATTGACATATCGGTCAATGACCTCTCGGCTGTTATGTGGGTTCTTCTTCGTCATTAAAAAGCTCAGTTGCTGGTAGACTTGAGGTCAAATATCTAGACAGTCGTATTTGGTCCGCCTGACGCCTATAATCCCCACACGCAACAGTCGTTGTTATGAATAGTGTAACTAGAGGTCGATTAGACTTGTTCCCAGTCCATTCACGACTACGCTGCTGCCGTTTACTTATTTTTTTTAAATATTTATTTATATACCACATCCAACAGCGGAGAACCGCCAATTACAGGAATGGGGGCAAGTGTGGTTGAGTGCCTTGCTCAAGGGCACAGGAATCGAACCTACATTCTAGTATATACTAGCACAGGAACTTAAGTTCGACGCATGGATTTCAACCTAATCGTTCTTGTATCACTCAATTAACCACTCTCTTTAATACATGGTCCCAGGCACTGGATGTTTCTAAACCACATAGGATTGACGCCATCTTTCTTGACTGGTCAAAAGCATTTGACAGGTGTGACCATGCAATTCTTCACAATAGGCTATACACAGATACGGCATATGTGGAAATCTGCTCTCCTGGATCGGCAGCTTCCTCTTTAACAGACAACAACGGGTTCTCTTTTCAGGGGCCAAATCTAACTGGGTACCGGTTACTTCGGGCGTACCTCAAGGCTCTGTTCTTGGCCCGGTACTCTTCAATTTATTTACAGCCGACCTCCCTAACCATGTCCAGTCGTCTCTACCGCAATATATGCAGATGACACTGTTTTATATAGAATAATTAAATGTACAGATGATAGTGTTGTTTTACAGAATGATCTCAACTCAATTACAAAGTGGTGTGCGGAAAACCATATGCAGTTGAACTCGGATAAATGTAAAGTTATGCACATATCTCGCTCTAGGAAACAATGTTTAACTCAATACTTTCTTTCTGACTCTGTCCCTATACAGGTTATCACTTCCTACAAATACCTTGGTATCATCCTTTCTAATGACCTAACCTGGAACAAACATGTAAAGATGATCCGTGCCAAATGCTCCAAATTGGCTGGTTTTATTCGCCGAACTGTTAAATCCCGAAATGCAGAAGTTCTTCTGAAACTGTTTTCTTCCCTCTGTAGACCTGTTCTAGAATATGGATCACCAGTATGGCTACCGCACCAGAGAAACCATCACATCCAGTGTCTTGAAGCTGTTCAACGTCGCTTCACAAAATCATGCCTTCCCTATAACATTGCTACTTCACTCTCCTATGAAGAACGCCTGAAGAAACTCAACTTTCCTCCTCTCTACAATAGACTTATTTATTTGAGTGTTTCTTTTGTGGTTAAATGTCTGTATAAACATAACAACATCCCTTCTTCTTTTCTCCCACAGCCAAACACTAGGAAAACGGACGTCTTGCTCTTCAAGCACCAATACAACCGTACTAACTGTGCAAAATTCCCTCTCCTAAATGCTTCCTAAATGCCCTACGTGATTACCTTCTCAACCAAGACCCCATCTCACACTCTTTTTAGAATGTACCCATCCTGCAAATTCTTTCATTATCTTATCATAAAAAAAAATAAAAAAAGATGACTTATCCAAGATTTATGATTTGTATTTATAATTTGCAATTACTATATTGACTTTTCTTAACTGTTTATAATTATAATAAATCCAGACAAACTTGTAAATTAGTTTTTAATTTGTGTAAATACCATATACATGTACTTATATATTTATGTTTAATTTGTTGTCATCCAATCAGTTTGGAGAGCCCCCTGACAGTTTCTTTTGGGCATTCCGGCGGGATCTAATTGGATGTTGTTTTTGTTTATTTTAATTTGCAGTTTTGTTTTGTTTGTTTGTTTTCCTTTATTATTTATTATGATCATTATCTGTCTGTAGTTCTGTGACATTAAGTGTATATCCCGGAAAATGAAATAAATACTAAATACTAGACCGCTCGGCCATATACACCGGTCTAGTTACAGACTTGACATCAAGTCTAAGTTGCTGGGGGCGAAAAGCGATTGTTAAGTGGAACACTTGGCTTTGCGGTTGACAGCTCTATTGTGGGCGATCGACTCCGTTGGACTCGCACAATGGTTGCTTTTTCTGGTCTCCATTCATCAACTCGGGAGAAAGATGCGCTTCATCCGTGCATCCTTTGTTGTTGACCAAGGCGAAGGTAGCCTATACGAGGTAGGTCGGCGTTTGTGTTAGGTAACGAGTCGGAAGTATAGAGGCGAGTTACGGTCCGGTTGAGGAGAGCACTCCGGTCAGGAATGAGGATGTGGTTCGGTCCGATGTTCAGGGAGAGGAGGTGAAAACATCGTCTGGAGGGATCCGATCGTTGAAGGATCGTTTTGAGAAAGGAAAAGTCAGCAACATCGATGTCACCCCGGTGAAGCCAGTTATCGATATTCATCCGCTTGAGGAGTATGACTCAGGGAACTTTGATAAGAGAGGTTTCTGAAAGCACTCCGGTGGTACGGGATGACGTGGTAACTTAATCCTCAGAAAAAGTGGAGGATTCGTTTATATCCACGGGGGAGCTCGGTCCCTGAAAGCCAGATTTGAGAAAGGAAATGTGTCGAACATTGAGGAGAAATCAAAGGAGAAGATGGAGATGACACCTAAAAAATTGGAGGATTATGATGAAGGGGGCGATGGTGCGGATGGAGGAGTGTCTGAAAGCACTCCAATCCAACGAGACGACGTCGTGAAAGAAGGGAAGGGCGATGAAGATCCAGGTATCAAGACAGGCGCTGCTCGAAACCTCAAGAACTTATTTGAGAAAGGAGAGGTCCACAACATCGAGGAGATTTATGATAGTATCTCGTTTTAAATAGGTGTTACCCAAGACCAGGAGCCAATTTCTTAAAGCTGTTTTGCAGAAAAATTAGTTTGCTTTATAAAAATGTGTTAATACAGTAAAATCTCGTTAAGTCGAAACTCAACTAAGGGAATGTACGAAAACTTCGAGGTATCCAGAGTTCGAGTTAAACGGAGGTCCCGATTTGCTCCTTCCATTCGAGTTCCAACGCTCGAAATATGTGCACCGTATCGCTGGCTACTGCACTATACTAGCCATAAATGTATATGGCTTGGACTCGATATTTAGCCCTTTTTGAGTCTTTTCCAAGCTAGAAAATCAGCAGATATCACATGATTTCTTGTATTTATTGAAGGTGTATTTTCTGTGATTGTATTTTGTACAACAATTAATGCTTTAAAAAATCCAACGTACGAAGTGTTTTGTGTCTTCTTTTGGGATTCTCGGCGAGCGTAGGCATAACGTACACCATCCTGAGATCTCAGGGAATTTTTACTCTGCAAAGCGACGTGACAATACCCTGAGGAAATACACGCAAATCTGTGGAGCGAGCCGGCTGTTGTCTTGAGCCAACTCACGCCCGAGTCATTTTGATGTAATTTAATCAATGTTATGCCGAAAAGAAACAATTTCTATACTTTACAGAAATTGTATTGGGTTCCGTTCTTTATGACTGTCCCATACCTACCAAACTTTCATACGACGCGAACCTTATATTTACTCCGCAGTTTTTCAAATTAATAACAGGGATATGCTGACGAATGTAATGGAACGGATTCCCCAATATGCTTTAAATAGCAGCCAATCGCCGACGCGGACAACGGCCAGCATTACCGGGTACATGTATCACATGCATGCACGGTGTTTACAATCTGCGCGCGTTACATTTGAATGCCTGCAATCGTGCTGCACAATGCACTGCAAGCGTCCTGATTGGTCCAGCAGAGGCGACAAGATTTCTGTCGCTAGTCCCACCGCCAAATGGGGCCTTTTTCAACAGGGCCACTGTATACGCAGGAGTTAGGGAGTGCGTTAAAGGGGCACTGTTGCAAGAGGATGAACGTACACATGCACGAAATGCAGTTTACGTGTCGGTGCTTTCCTGTGTCAATAGAGGGCGCACTATTGTCCACTGGCACTGCTTGCAAGGCAAGCGGCAACTTTCATGTTTTAGTCGGCCCGGCGGTATCAATCGGGCACAAACGAAACCACGCATGGCGTGCCGCTTGCGGAATCGATCATTGCATCAATGTTCGTGGCTGTTGAATGCTACCACACGCGCGAAATGTGCCAAACCACGCACGGACATCAATAGACCGATCCAGTAAGCTCCGCCCATTTTGGAATTGACCAATCACAGCCTCAGGTTCAGGTAACCAAAATCTTTGGTTACCTGAGTCCTCAAAAAAATTAAATTGTGTGCACGGATCGAGCTACGGCAAATGCAGCACGAGTGTCGCAAAAACACCATAAACATCATTTTTATCAGCACAGAGGACCCTAGCCGGTTTAAAACGGATTGTATAAGACTATCCTAACCTACTTGTAATCCCTTCATAAATGTGTTTTTGTGTAAACGGGAAAAACTCACCAAAATTAGCTTGTCGTTTTGCCATGTTTTGCATTCACTGCGTTCTAGATGTGTGTCGAGATGTTTTTGCTTGATCGCTCGCGTTACGCGTAATGCAGGCGTGTTGTACATGCACGCACACGACCGGATACTTAAGTGCACATTTTGCTTTCGAGCGTGCAGTTTCTGTGTGCGTGTGCGTGTTTCAATACGCGCTGACCAGGGCGCAGACGTACGCTGACGCACGGCACGGCCACGCGACTCTACTGCACACGTGCATCGCACGTGTGGCATATGTTAATTGCTAGGCAATTATAAATGGGCGGAGCTTACTGGATCGGTCTATTGGCCCCGGTACCATTCAGGCGTTCCAGCTATAGGAAGGCCCGATTCATTGCGGTTACGAGTTCGATTGCTTGCATGTTTGCATTTCTTTAATTACTTGCTCGATGAAAAGAGAAGTTGAAATTGGCAGTAGTGACACATGAAGAGCTTTTCACACTTCTTTGTGATCGTGTCAGAATAAGCGGCTTCTTTTGGGACTAGCTGACAAAAATTTCGAGCTAAACGGAGTAACTCGTGTTGGAAGTTCGAGTTACGGGAGTATTCGTGTGCACAAAATTCTATTCAAGTTATGTCGGGAATGTGCGATCACTTCGAGGTAAACGGAGTTTCGAGTTATCCGGTTTCGACTTAAAGGCAGTATACATCTGATCATTGGTAATTCGAAAATCAGAAATGTTCACAGATTTACGCCTAACTTACACAATATAAACATGATGACCGTAGAAAACTTCCCGTGAAATGATTTTGTCTAAACAAAGTGCTATAGTCTTTGAGAAATGAGCAAAAGAAATAGTTTTCGTCTCATGAGACGAAAATTCGGTTTTTTTTAAACATTTCGTTCAATGCTGCCCTCACACGACCGATTAATACTAATAGCGATGAAATTACAACCTCGTCCCCTGGATCACGAGGATTTCTACCACCCCGGGGACGATGTTGTCAGGTTGTAACTTTGTAAATGCCTTTCTCCAAATTTAAACTTGGGCTAAGGCTCCGGCTCTATATGGCCGTACACCTTTTCGCAAATACTTCTGCAACAGTACTGAAATGCGGGAAGGATAGTTATTCAACAACCTTCGCCCAATGTTACTCTGTCTTTTGTCCAAGTTCACTCAAGCAGTATTTGTGAAAAAGTTACAGTTGAAGCCCGAACCTCAACCTCAGTCTAAGTCGAGATTTGGAAAAAGGCAATTGTTTATTCGCGAATGGGCCGTGTTGCTGAACAAATCGGGAGCTAGTAGAAATGGAAAAGGAGCGGCGAAAATCAGGAAGACCAAAGCAAGGCAAAGCAAACAGACAGCGCCAAAAAAAACGCTCAAAGTCTGCCTCAAACCGCCTCAGTCGAGAAAACAAGCGGCTTTTGACGGACAACATATAGCACTCCCAGTTTCCATGCTGCATCGCCAGATCGCTGGAGGCAGGAGGAGGATAAAAGCTCTCGATCATGTCCAATGCCGAATGCGAATCTATATGATCATGTAGGCCTAGGCCTAGCATGCCTAGCCAGAATGCTTCTGGCCGGATATGCATGATAAGTAAGTAAAGTACATGTATGATCTAGCTAAGATAATGTCAGCTCTTTTTTATCATTTTTCATTGGGATGTGGTCTTTTCACGTGTAGAGCTGAGAGAAGTTTAGACCCGTGAACGTGGCGTTGTAAACTACGCCACGTTCTTGTGTCATTTTGAACCTGGCGAAGTTCAAAATGTTACACACACTGGATGTTATTTTGCCCATGTAATAAGTACTCACATATGAAGCTGTCTTGAAATCTGTTTGTACGTCAAAACTTGCATTTGACGAAATTTGAGGAAAATTCTGGCCCCAGTTCATGAAGTCCTGTTGCTACTGCGAGCCGCCATTTTCTCCAAACTGACGCATGCGCATTGCGTTATATTGTGCTGCCCGTTTCGTATGATCCGACGGCTGTTTACTGTCGCAGCTAAAAGAGACATCGTTTTAGATAAGTTTCAAGTCCTTTCTTCTCTCACCGCACCGCGCACGGGCGCACTACTCGCCGCGACGCGAAAATTATTTGGCGAGACTGAAATTGAGAGAAAATCTTATTGTTAAGCATGCGCTATATATAGTGCACGCGCACACGTGACCCGAGCAGCCAATCGTCTGCGGGGTTTTTTTTCGGGGTTGCGACATGAAACAGCCGTCGATCTGTTGCACGCAAATGACCCGGTTACTCGTCCGGGGTCAGATGTCAGGCTCCCTTGTCAGGTTAAAATCTAATTCTACACGTTCGTATGGGTCTTTACCGATGGGCAAATTTCGTCGAAATTACACAGCCTGAACAATCGGACGGGAAAATTTAGATTTCTAGGTGAGTACTCAACACCCATACGGAATTATGGATGGCGGATCGATTTTCGCTAGGTTCAAAATGACACAAGAACGTGGCGTTGTATACAACGCCACGTTCACGGGTCTAAGAGAAGTTATGAACATGAACCCGCCATCGCAAAACAAATGTGTCATTTTCTCACCGTGACACACTATAATTCCCCCTAAAACTCACCCAAACCTTGCCAGGCATAACCACTACGCAGGTCCTTGAGGGAAATAACCAGCCACGATGATTATTTTGCCAACAATACCAGCAAAACAAACCGGTATGCTCACAGCCTAGCCGTTTTTGTCTTGTTCAAAAACAACCAAGTGTCTAGTCTGTGTACAAAGGAATACCAATGCGCATTGGTTACCAGACTTGACCTTAAGGTCAAGTCTGGTAACCAATGCGCATTGGTATTCCTTTGTACACAGACTAGGCAGATAGACTTTTTAAACACAACATGACAACGGTTAGGCTGTGAGCATACCGGTTTGTTTTGCTGGAATTGTTGCCAAAATAATCATCGTGGCTGGTTATTTCCCTCAAGGACCTGCGTAGTGGTTATGCCTGGCAAGGTTTGGGTGAGTTTTAGGGGGAATTAGTGTGTCACGGTGAGAAAATGACACATTTGTTTTGCGATGGCGGGTTCATGTTCATAACTTCTCTCAGCTCTACACGTGAAAAGACCACATCCCAATGAAAAATGATAAAAAAAGAGCTGAGATTATCTTAGCTATGTATGATCATGATATAGCCTATAGGCTAGTCGTATTTTATAATTTGGAAAGAATGAACCTTATCGACGTTCTCAATGCATTATGGGATTGGATGACAAAATTGCCCGGCCAAATGTGCATAAACCTATGAGGCGGACACCAACTCGGCAACTTTTTTACTCATTTTCACGAAAACCATATCAAACATTCTGACAAACATGTACCTTCTGCGGGAACACCACAACACCTGTGACCACCCCAGCTCCTCAATTCCAACAATATCATACCTGGGGCACTCTTGTCAATGCAATGGTGCAGTCCCTAGATGGGGCGGCCTCATCCAATGATTGTGCCACCACAACAGCTAAACGAGAGCTACCGCCAGGAAGCCGACTCTCTCAGTTGGATCCTACCTTTGACGAAACCACTGGCCTTATCAGAGTTGGTGGGCGAACCGTTCCTGGAGCAGATGATCGCATCCGAGCAGCCAAGGTGCAAGTAAAAGACCGCGAGTACACGAAAGCTGTCGCCCGCCTACCTAACTGTGACGACCACGGTTAAACTCCAATAGGACCAATTTCTAGTCTTGCATGACTTTCTCTAAGTTTGCAAATTTGTTTAACAAATTTGGGGGCGGCTGTCAGAAAGTCTCAGAGTTCCTTTATGGTCCAACCACAGAGCGCCCTCATTCAAGCAGTTAATCCTTATAGCACTTTGCACTCACTGCCATTCATTGTGCTGACACCAGCAAGATACAACACACCCTTTTGTCTTAGCCATACGTGTAGTACCACACATACCAAATTCTTGTACAATCTTTACCGTTTATGACGATTTTACCTGATATCTGTACCGTGCGTCATTTAAGAACAATCACGGTTACCACGGTTAACACGGTCACGGTTACTACGGTTACCCAGTTACATGGTTAATGCTACACGGTTAAATACGTTGTTATTATCACCTTTTACCATCCACGGTTTCTACATCACGTCATCTCCAAATAAATTACCATACAGTCCGATGCCTTATATGAACTTGTGACCTCTCCTGAACTTATTACCCCGTGCATCCATGCACCTTGTTTTCAGTACCCCTTAAATTTCTGTAGCTTAACCAGAGGCTTATGATGAATCCTCAATGTCTTATAATGTAGAATAATTTACTCGTGTTAATGGCTTTGTGTGTGCGCAGTTGAACAACTTGACGCAGTGGATCGTCTCATCTCAAGCATGGATCTTATGAAAGAAGAAACGTAAGGCAAAATTGGTCTTCAATCCATACTACCAGCGACTCTGTCAGGTATGTTTTCACATTCATCAAGAGAAGGGAACCAGTGTAAATTGTGCAATAACAATGACTTGAAATACCAATTGGGCATGATTGAGACTAAAAGTGCACACCAGAAATTGTCTATTTTGCCAATTTAACAATTATGTATGCTTTTGACCTTTATGACGGTGCACCCATCTTTGTCTTGTTCCCCATAGTATCGGTACATGTCGAGCAAGATCAGTGCATCTGCATGCCCTGTCGATAACGCATGTAATCTACCGTTCTTGCTTTGAGAACACCACTGTCCGTGCTGCATGTTTTCTTAAGTGCTCTACGCGTGTCATTGTGATGCCACAATGAACAATTTCAACATGGGGCCAAACTATTTTTCTGCAAGCCTCGCTTTAAACAGGAAAAAAGGCAACATGGCTGCACCGTGATCCCGAAACAGAAATGTTGCAAATGCGAGAAATCATCGGGGATTCCCTTCGTATATGCTCGGTATGCGCTATGCAACACACGCCGTATCGGCACGGCGCTGGACGGATTGAGTGTGCTGCACTGCGAGTCCGTGTACACGGACTCCCCCACCAATATAAATTTTTAAAAATCGTTTTAAATAATGCATATCGTCAGAAATGATGCTTTATTTTCAGTTCCTATTTAAAAGGTTTGAATTGCACAATGTTGTGATATTTTAGAGGATGTTTTTCAAGATGCGCTATTTCAGAAACGGCAGGAATGTGTTGTGAAACTCAACAGTT
The DNA here is from genome assembly GCA_037783545.1 of Henricia sp. BOLD:AAB3569. Taxonomy (NCBI): domain Eukaryota; kingdom Metazoa; phylum Echinodermata; class Asteroidea; order Spinulosida; family Echinasteridae; genus Henricia; species Henricia sp. BOLD:AAB3569. The sequence goes on along the minus strand of JBBELK010001085.1, from coordinate 322,832 downwards.
TTACCAGGGGAGTCCGCACTCACGGACTTGCAGTGCAGCACACTCAATCCGTCCAGCGCCGTGCCGATACGGCGTGTGTTGCATAGCGCATACCGAGCTGCGAGCGTGGTACTCGGACTCTACCGATACGAAGGGAATCCCCAAAGATTTCTCGCATTTGCAACATTTCTGTTTCGGGACATGTTTGTCAGAATGTTTGATATGTGTCAAAGATAAAGTGGTGGGAGGTTGATTCTTGAACTCTTTTTGGTTTTCGTGAAAATGAGTAAAAAAGTTGCCGAGTTGGTGTCCGCCTCATAGGTTTATGCACATTTGGCCGGGCAATTTTGTCATCCAATCCCATAATGCATTGAGAACGTCGATAAGGTTTATTCCGTTAACTGGTCTCCACTTATTCTCCATGCATATACTGACTTGATAACCTAACCAATGCTGGTGTGGGTAATTTGTGGAACTTTGCAGAACTCTGCAGACAGATCAACTCGTACGCAAGCCAACTCGTACGCGTACCAACTCGTACGCAAGTTGGTCAACTCGTACACACACGTACTCCTACGCACACCAACTCCTACGCACACCAACTCGTACACGTACCAACTCGTACTCATCGTTATTTTAACAGGATAATACTAGTTCATAGCCTACGTACATTCACAAAGTACAAACAAAATCAAATTGTTTTCCCCTGCAGACTGCAATCATGAACCAATTGAAGAAAATACTTATTTCTGCCTTTTCTGACCAGCTCCACTCCTTTTACAAGTTTTAGAGGCAGTTGTTGTTCATGGAATTCGCATTTAGTTTGTGGTTTTATAGGTCTACTATGCAAATACTAAAATTGCCGATTTATTTTATTTTATTTTTTAAGGAACGGAGATTTTATTGTAAAGAAATTGCCAAAACCTTTTCAAATGTATTTCGGCAGTAAAACCAAATTCTTGGGAAAAAGAAAAACTGCCCTCCAGGGCCACAATATATCCAAAATAGATTTCTTCAAAAAAACAATCGGTTCTTTCAAAACCAGGGCTGCCCAATGCCCCAAAACCCCTCGATTCTCAAAAACAATGACTTAGATTTCTGTAAATGCCCGGCAAAATTTTTCTTTAAAAAGGGTTGTGAAAGTCGGACCCTCCGGATCTTTGTTAAAAATTGATATTTAACGAACAGAAAGTACCTAGTTTGACTTCTAAATACGCTTACATACCTTTTACCACCATGTATTGCACAAATTTGTAATCATACACCACATCGACTATCCACAAAGTGCAGGACACTAAGAAAAAAGAAATTGGTTTTTTTCCACGCCGGATCTTTAAAAATAAGGCCTGTACATGGCGGTAAAAGGTATGAAAGCGTATTAAGAAGTCAAACTAGGCACTTTCTGTTCATTAAATAGCCATTTTTGAAAAAGATCTGGAAGGATCCGGAGGGTCCGTTTTTCACCCACACCCGTTAAAAACTGTTTACACATCTTGCTACAGTACAAACATGTTTGGGGCCACGATAAGGATTTCGATATTTGCACAACGGAGATTAGCTACATCATTGTACATGTGCTTGCCGGTCCGGCGTATGAGTTGGTCGGCGTACGGGTTGGTCGACGCACGAGTTGGCCCACGTACGAGTTGGTTGCGTACGAGTTGACCTGTATCCCTCAGAAATCAGAATAACATAAAACATTAGGCTAGAATTGCCACCTGGACAACTCGGTCTGTCATTTTGAGACGAGTGATTCAAGCACATAGGCTGTTTAGGAAAAGTGAAATTAAAAGGTAAATTATCTGTTTGCTAATGCAGACCAAGGGCACTATGAGATATCATTGTGATCCATAGAAATACTGTATAGGTAAGGCAATCTAAACATGATGGTAGTAAAGTTCCCCTGAAATGGTTTTGTCTAAAGTGCTTTTGTTTTGAGGAATTAGTAACACAATTTGCCTTACACGAGCAGACATTTGCCCCAAAACCCCTTCGCTCTGGACCACTTCGCTCCAAAAGCCACCACCAAAACACAACGTGCACAGGCCTGCCCTTATTGGTTCAGGAAAGAGTAGTTGTGGTCAAGTGACAGTAATGTTTTTTTGTGTTAAGTTGAATGTTAATTAATCTTTTAGAAAACCACCTTCAGTTACTAATTTCCCACAAGATTTTTGACTGAAATAAAACCATGTGTAAATTTTCTTGCTAACTCATGAACAAAAATTGGGGTCACTACAGTTGATGTACACTATCTTTAGTGGGATTAAAAGACTGGGAAAAAAGCAATTGTGCGACATAATCTCCAAGTGTGATTGATGATGTGCAAGCATTTCTTCCTCCATGGTGCAAGTCAGCTCAGCATCGGCATTCCAAGAAAGGAAAAAAAAAAGTTTATGGTTCAAGAATTTAGGTGTACCGTACATGTAGCCACCATCCTATTTAGGCTACTTGCATGCTGGACTGCACAGAATAGCAGTCAAAACAACAAGGTACTGCATTGGGGGGGGGGGGGGGGTGGGGGGGGGGGGGGGGGGGGGTAGGGCTACTGTTATTCAAATTTGGGCACCCTTGTAAGGAAAATTAGTTACTTTCATTTTGTGTACATGTATATATATTGAGATATTTTTATGTACGAGTTTGTAATTTTTACATAATCAGCATCGACTACAAACAGGATGAAGAATTTCTTTACTTTAGTTTGACCCTACCAATTCGGACAAAGGACAACTGGATGAGTCATGGCATCCTGTAGTTTCCTACAAGAGCAAGTAGGTTGAAAATGCAACTTATTCCGATGTTAAGAGAATGTTAATAATTTACATGCTGACTTGTGCTACATGTACAATCCAATTGAAAGATGCACACCAATATATGATGTTATTACATCATATATTGGCTGAAAGATTTGTGCATTTTTTGCAACATATACATGTATTACAAAATTAATATGTTGGTATGTAATATGGGTCATTCTATAAATTTGGGGTCCAACGTGTGACTTTTTCTGTCCCCGTTACACCTGACATACTGCTATTTGCCATACAAGTATCATTAAAAATGCCTTCAAAACATGTTTTTATGAATAATACTTTAAGTAATCACTCTTTGAAATCTTGAGCATTTAAAGAATATGTCCTGAATTTACAAACTACAACATTTTACAAGATGTCAGATGTAACGGGGACAGAAAAATTGGACCCCAAATTTATAGAATGACCCATATGTTAATAGAATAAAATTTTTAGGTGACGATGGAGGTTTGAATGATGTTTAGGATGTTGTAGATGGTGTATGGTCCGCAACATAAAAATATGTTCTCTTTATCAGAAAAAACTGATGGCCTGGAGTTTATCGCAGGGGATGAGGAGATTCATGGGAGAGTGCAAGAAGACTTCAAGGAAGCAGAAGAAGAGGACGTGCCATCCTTCACACGGAGCGGGCTTCATAAAGTTGCACCTTCAGTCAAGGAAGCTGAATCTACACAGCTTTACATCATAACTGAGACAAGGCTGAGAGATTTGGCACTGGAGGCAAGGTTCCACTGTCAGTCTTGCCAACAGCCAAATGACATCAACATAGCCAAGTCAGGAACGTCTGCACACGGGTTGGTAATTGCTCCATTTCACTTGTTTTGTACTTTGTATTAAAACGGTTTCTGCTTTTATTACATATGGCTGATACTCAGTGGGTCTTTCACATTGTCAATTCGGGTCCATTTACAAAAAAGCAATATTTTGTATATTCTGAAGAAAATAGCAATTCAACTTTTTCTCTGCAAACGGTGTTTAAATAATATCGGCTTCCTAAAGAGACTTCAACCTCGGGTATTTGTTTTCAAATCAGATGAACACAGTACACCAATGAACACACCAATGTCGACCGATCTGTCACTAAAATGCCCTCTCGGACAGAAATGCTTGGTGGTGCTCTTAGGCATACAAAAAAAAAATGTTATGTTGGCGTAACCCGACCGACCCTAAAAATACGGCCGACCCTGGATATTTTTATTTTTTTCAAGGGAAGAAATTTAATGATTAAAATCTATATAAATGAGTTATAAATACGTTTGAAACCATTTCTGACCGTTTCTCATTGTTGTAATGACTTGTCTGACGCTGGCGCGCGTGGAACTTTGGAGTGCACATTGTTGCACCAACGATCGAACATGCAGCAGAAGATTGCGCAGGCTCTACAACAATGTACATGTACATATACAGGTGTGATATCGATACGGAGATAGATGCACCAAGTATACATTGATGTATAGTCGCGTCCCCGACTCCCACTCAGAGAGCAGCCTCACGCTCGCTGAACCGAAGGAGCTCTACATGAAAAATATGGTAGCCTCGTCCTAGACTGTTGCACGGCGCGGACAGTTACATACAAAATTTAAAATATTTGGCTATTTATTTTGTGTTTAAAAAATAGTTTGTTACAATGTAAATTATTTTAATTATTTTTTTTCAGCATTTTACACAATAAAAACTGATATATATACATTCTAAAAATTGTAAACTATTTTGTGACCCCGGCGACCCGGCCCCGTGTTTTACACAGTCGCATCAACATGGCACCCGGTTCCGAAGCGTACAGTGTTTCCATCAAGGGAAAATGTGGATCTGCGGTCATTTTTGATCGCTTAAAACGGATAAATTTGAGTCAACAGCTGCAGAGGTTAATCGGCCAGGGTTGCGCCGACGATGTCAAGGTAGGGTACACGGTGCTGAAAATACAATCGTCAAAGGAAGAAGCGGGTCCATACAAAGATGTGGAATCAGATGAAACGGCCAGCATTTTGTCTGATTTTGGTTTCCACTTTTTCATGTCATTTTCGTTGATGGGAGAAAAAAAAATAAATAAATAAACCTACCTACCCACCCTATTTTTGGGGGCCCGTTACGCCAACATAACATTTTTTTTGTTTATGCCTTATTGTTAAACACCCGAATTGTGTAGTTTTAGTGTACATTTCTGTTAGTTAAAAAGCTCATCAAATGACCAAAAGTTTTACATGATTGAACATAACATGTGTGTGAGAAAAGCCAATCTGTTCATAAGTCATTTCAATGCCTTATCATTTTCTGTGGCTGCGCCTTGTCTTTAGAACAAATTAGCCATGACACATCACCCTCGATACCTAATTTTAAACATGCACTTAAAAACTTATCTCATGTCTAAAACATGTTCCTGAATGTCAACTGCTATGCATCAGTACCTTGATCACTTTCTAGTGGATATCATACGTGAGCTATGTAAACTAAATATCATTGCATCAGGATGCTTTCTGCATATTGCTTTAATCAAAGCATTTTCTTTTTCAGAAATGTTCCGAGGGACACACAACATCTTTTTGCTGCCAAGAGACCATTCAAAGAAGTCATGTAGCAGATCTAAAGCTGGGAGCAGTACTAGTGCTGTCTGGCCCTCATGTTTACGTTCATGAACTTGAACATGTTCCATCCAAACACTTTTCACAGCTACCAATTGAAATTTGTCTTTCCCGCGATTGATGACATGGCATCCGGCGTCTTTCAGCAATCGAGGGACAAATGCCTTGGCAAGAAAGTTGTGGTTCTTGGTAAGTTATGTTGTAAGTGCCATATTAACTATTCATAATCAATGCATTCAATGTACACTAAAACTATAGTGGCTACCCAAGGGACGAACAAAATCTGGCCAGAATAAACAGGTGGTCCTACACAGAGGTTAAGAGGGCACATACATGGAGAAACAATAATTTTATAACATACAGCTATGCTGTAGAAGTAATACATTTTATCTTCAAGCAAACTTGAATCCGTGGTTTTGATTGGTGGATCCATGGCAACCAACAGTGTGATAATGTTTCATAATACTCTTTCGATTCTCATATTGCACTCTGCGTAATGCGCCATGGTATTCCAAGATAACTGCGTCCCTACGCATATGCGCGGAGTATACTTTAATCTCGCGCAGAGTGCGCGTGGTATTAGTGCGTCAAGTTTGCTTGAAGATAAATTCGTTCTCGCGCTCGTGGAAATACGGCATAATGTAGTGCGTCTGCGTCCCATATCCCACTCGGCCTTCGGCCTCGTGGGATATGGGACGCAGACGCACTACATAATGCCGTATTTCACTCGCGCTCGTGGGATAACTAATAATGAAGTTGATATCTTTCAAGTTTTTATCAACTTTTTAGGCTTCTCATAAAATTTCCCACAGAACCTGGGTTAATTTTTTAACAAAATTTTATGCAAGTTGCCCATTACAAGGCCCGATGGCCACTCGAAGTAAGGGCTACCGAAGACAATTACGGAGAAACCAGCTCTTCACACCGAAACAAGATCAGAATTACGAGTCTCTTTACCATACAAGTGGGGCTGGGAGGGATAACTAGTCCGAAGCGAGACAGCCAAGTTGCCTCTGCCCCTATTATGAGCAAGCATGGTAAAGTGCCTTGCTCAAGGGCTCAAGTGCCACAACCTGTCACAGCCAGGATTCGAACCCATATTCTAGTAGTGGCACATGAGGCAATTTACTGTATGTGGCCAGATTATCCAGGTTCAACTGCTATAGAATTGTATACAAAGAAAATCTATTGCCCTGGCCCATAGACCATGTTAGAGAGGGCCCTAATATCAAGGTTCCACCTTCAGATGTTTGTGTACACTTTGGAAAGGTGGCCTATAATAACAGGTTTCACTCTTGCCAATTATTTACATTATTGATTGTTGTCTTTTTTTATCCACATCTGTGCAGGTGATGGGCGAAATGATAGCCCAGGGCATTCTGCTCAGTACTTGACATATACATTCATGGACAATGCCACAAAGGAGATTCTTCACATGGAGTTCATGGACAAGAGGGAGACTAAGCTTGTCAGCACCAACATCACTACAAAAAGCACTACAAAAAGGGTTGGAATTTCTCCAAAACATGCGCCTCTCGTATACAAATGCACAGAAAAAGGGTCAAATGCCCCAGCCTGGGGCATGAAAGTAAGTGACTAAACCCCCACTTAGGGGGTGGGGCAGCACGGGGGGGTGGGAACAATGGATCAGAATGAATAGGGTTTTGGTTTTTTCGAACTTTTTGTTTATAAATTATATAGCCTACTATTCATAGAAAATGTCATCACATTTTTGTCAAGCTTTCATCAACAGGTGCAAGCAATAAGTTGCCGAAAGAAATGTCTGTTACAAAAGAATTCTTTTGCCACCCTATCTACGTTTTCAAAGCTGAAGTGACTGACAAAAAATATGTACATCTCACTGCAAACGGCATTTCCAATTTTCCTCTAATTATTGTGTCCCGTTACCTGATTGCGTTGTTTGTAATTTGTTCACATTAGGCTTAGGCCTACTTGGAATATGTTTTCTTGCGTATTTAAAAATTTATGCAATCGATTTGTCAACCATATCATCAGCAAGTAGAGAATATGACAATTTCTTTAGAAAAATATAGGAATTTCTGTGGTATGTATCTCCTTTTGTCAGCGGTGCACAGAGTGTTTTGTACTCTAGGCCTACTACCCACGTACTAGCCTCCTACATACAGTACATGTACTGTATATTATGTGCAACTAAAAAATGGAAAAATTGGGTGGTTATATCACAATTTTGCGTGTTTATTAAAGAAATGAGCGCATGTGTAAATGAGCATATTGATGTGAAATTCTCATTGCTTATGTTGTTTCAGATTAATAACCACACAAGATGGTGATATTACCACCCAGTTTTTCCAAGCCGCATACGTTTCCCATACGCGTATTATCACAAGGGACCATGATACGCGTACGGGAAACGTAGGTGGCTTGAAAAATACGGGGTGGTTGCCTCACAATTTTACGTGTTTATGCAAGAAATGAGCGCATGTGTGCATGAGCAAATTGATGTGAAATTCTCATTATCTATGTTTCAGACATGGAGGAAGTTGTTTTAGATGAAAAATGTGATACAACCACCTGATTTTTTTCCGAGTCGCATACGTTTCCCGTACGCATCATATTAGAGATTATATACCTCATGCGTAGATTCCAGTCATCTGATTGGTTAAAAGTGGGGGCATTGAATCGGCTAGACCCGGCGCATATATGCCCACCGGTCAATAGTCTTTGCCATGCCCCGGGCATAGTCATTTAGCGGGTTCCGGACGCGCGCATTACATGTGTTAGCATAGCTATAGCTGTGCACCAACTATGCAGCTGTGCGCTTCACGTAAACATTAATCAGGACGGTAATGGCGGAATCTCGACGTCATTTTGTCGTCTGTCGTAGATGATGAAGTCCTTAAGAAAGTAAGAGAAGTGGCCTACAGTGAAAACTGTGTCAGGTGAAATGTGCTACTAAAGTGCCAGGTGATTATGCTACAATGTTTGCTGTAAATATACAACTTTTCTGCCGTAGACCAGCTTCCGAAATCGAAACGCGAAGGACCACTGTCATGACTGAATGATGTCTCGTTACTTTTAACCAACCAGATGACAAAAATCTACACATTCGGTATATAAAACAAATATTGACTGCTGTTTATTCGGGTCATGGTTAAGATTATAGGCCCTCGGTGATCTCGAAGCCATGACTATGCCCCTCGGCTTCCGCCTCGGGGCATAGTCATGGCTTCGAGATCACCTTGGGCCTATAATCTTAACCATGCCCCTCATTGCAGTCAATATTTGTATACTATATTGGGGACCATAATAGAAATAGTACAAGTACGGGAAACGTATGCGGTTCGAAAAATCGGGTGGTTGTATCACAATTTTGCGTGTTTATTTAAGAAATGAGCGAATGTGTACATGTACAGAGGCCTAGGCCAAAAAAAAAAATAGTTCTGCTTCCGATTACATGGCATTTCAAAATAGGGTAGGTAGGTAGGGAATTTTTTTTTTTTTGCCAATTTTTTTTGTGCACAATCATATGGAGGCATCTGCGTGTAGTCGAAGTCGGGTAACAAGAGTTTAAAGAAAAAAATTGAGTTTAAGGAAAAGTACAAGTCAATCCCTGCCATCCAGTTCAAAACAAACTTTTAATCAATTTATTTGGTCCCTACAAAGCAGTCGCGCCACCGCTAGGCAGTGCGTGATCGAAATCGATCCGAATAAATGTAGAATCCATACACTGGAAGGATTATAGACACTGTACATGTACTCCAATGCAGTACTTTTAGTTGATGGATTCTACGCGCCGTACATAGTACGGCGAAATTTCGCGGGAATAGTACGGCGAAATTTTGCAATAGTGCGGCGAAAATACGCAATAGTGCGGCGAAAATACGCTATAGTCATGATAGTACAGCGAAGTTTTACTGTAAAAAAAAAACCAAGGTGCGCGCTAACAAAATGGCGAGAATCAGCCACCGTACTCACCAGTCCAGGGCACTACATTCAGCTCTAGCTCTGCATGCACAGTTTCTGTATTCAGGCGCGCGTATGTACTTCGTTGGCTGGTGCGCTGACATGACGTACGATGTACATGATATGATGACCGCCTCAACCGCCGTATGTGGCGAAAAGATCGTCCAGGCGCGGCGCGCAGCTTACATAACCCTTGATGAGACAGGGAACTACCCGGGGATCGTCGCGGTTGTAAAATTTATTGAAAGCGTGCGCCTTTGAAGCACGTCGTTAAAAATTTATTCATTTATTTTTTTTTTTTTTTTTTTTAATTTTTTTTTTTTCCTCGATAAAATTTTTAGGGTCGCAGCCTAAAAATAGGGTCGGTCGGGAAACCGGAAGCAGAACTATTATTTTTTTTGGCCTTATTGATGTGAATTTCTCAGATTAATAACCACGCAATATTTCAGGACAATAACTAACGGCCCGGTTTTTGACTGTTTTCTCAAAAGTCACCGTCGGAGAGATATTTGAAACGGTTGACCAATCATGTATACTGCCTTTAATTCAAATAAACACAATTTAAGAAAAACTAGAGGTATGACGTTTGTTGTTACAAACGCCAGGTGATCGGGTTAAATGAACATTTTGTGATGAATTTCAGACGTTGTTATCACCTGTGGAATGGCAAAAATGGAAGTTCAGCAGCCGATTTCACGAAACTTTACGCAATTGCGCAAGTCCACTTACGCCATTACTTGCGCAATAACTTATGGCGTAAGTGGACTTGCGCAATTGCGTAAAGTTTCGTGAAATCGGCTGCTGTATACACTAATCCGGTAACTAATATCTCCTCCCTGCATATCCGCCATAGCTGGGGGTTGATAGCTTGCACCGTTTTGAGATATGAATTGTTGAAATAATAACCTTTGAAATCTTGTAATGTGACACCTGTGACGACATCATGACGTCACAATTTTGTGCACAAATTGTTGAACAATATGTTGAACATCAAGTTCTTAAATGTGGCGAAGGAATCATACCAATATCTGTTGTAGTTTTCAAGATACAGCATTTTAAAACATCTCAGCTCCAAATTTGCGTGATTTGACACCACATTACGTAACCACCGTCCATGTAATGACGTCACCAATGGTATAGTCAAAAGGTCCACATGTGTGGAAACATTTCGTTCCGTATAAATATGGTCAAATTCACTACCACTTTGAATCTATTTGCATTCAAAATGCTAAAAAATTGCACATTTTCGAACAACTTCCGGTTTGGACCGGAAGTATGCGTCACACAGGGGTCATGACATCGTATGATTTGTTCAGTTCATTTAGACTTATCATGTTGTGAAAGAATTGTTCAAGTATCTATTACGGTTCTTGAGATATGAATTTTGAAAATAATAACCTTTGAATTTTTGTAATTTGACACCTGATGACGTCATTATTACGTCACACTTGATGACATCATGATACTATACATGCTGGTGAAAGTCTGCCGTAGGGCCTATGTCTGTATCTAATTTACTAACGATTCAGCTTGGTTTGATGGGCATTGTTACTGGTAAGTGTAAAAACTGAGATTTCCGTTTTCGTTGAACTTTGACCTCCAATTGACCCCAGAAGGAAGGGTCAGATGAAAATGCCCACACAAAGAAAGTTGTAGCACAGAATGTCATCTATAAACCTGCCAAATACGAAGATCCTGGGTCACGTGGTTTTCGAGACGGAAGCATTTTAAAATATGCATATTTTGGTTTTTTGGGAGGTGTAATTTGATACTTGATGACGTCACGATGACGTCACGCTTGATGCCATCATAATATTAAACACGCTGGTGGAAGTCTGCTATAGGACCTATGCCTGTACTTAGTTTCTTAAAGATTCAGCTTGGTTTGATGGGCATTGTTGCTCAATAAGTGCAAAAATTGAGATTTTCGTTTTCGTTGAACTTTGACCTCAGATTGACCCCAGAAGGAAGGGTCAGATGAATATGCCCACACGAAGAAAATTGTAGGCCATGATCTGATATATAAGCCTGTCAAATACGAAGATCATGGGTCACGTGGTTTTCCAGACGGAAGCATTTTAAAACATGCATATTTTGGTCATTTTTGGTTTGTAATTTGATACCTAATGACGTCACAATGACGTCACACTTGTATGCACATCTTCACATTGGGGTTGATGTTCCTACCAAGTTTTAAGTTGATAGCTTGAACCGTTTTGAAGAAAACCTCTGGAAACGTTTGAGTGGAAAAAGAAAAAGAAAAAGAAAAAAAAAACTAGAGCTTCGCGTTTGTGTTTTTTACAAACGCAAGGTGATCGGGTGACATAAACATTGAAATGATGATGACGACAGAGTTTTGAGATTGTTTGAAAGCTTGAGTTTGATGTTGAAAAAGTATTGGAATTCTCAAGACATGACTCTGACTATTCAACGCTAAAGTTGTGTATCTGATGACGTCATAATTGTCAATCTCATCATAACGTTACTATTGTGTGCACAGATTGTTCAAGTATCTACTGAAGAACAAGTTTTGACATGTATATGTGGTGAAATAATCTTTTCAATATCTATTACAGTTCTAAAGATGTTGTCATTTGAGATCATATTACTGTAGTATATCGCCGTGTGGGGAGTTGGGGTTCAATTGCATCTAGAATAAACTGACGCTCCGGTCAACTTGAGTTGCGGTCCACCATGTCCATTTATTTCCAACACAGCAACGATTTCCAGCATGTCACATTCACAGTTTTCGGGGAGAAGACATATTTACTCTGGTCCGCCGACTAAGGCTAGCCGTACATAATTACACCCAAGATACAACAGCTAAGTCACCAAAAGGAAATGTCCTTGTGCTATCAAGTGTTCATTCAACTTTCCTGGCGATGATGCCACGGAAACTAGCAGTTTTACATCTTCAAAAGTCCAATTTTCTCGGTTGTAAATCAAGCCCTGCTTATTATGTCTTGTCTGTCTGACTTATTCACTACACGCGCACGTACATCCTCCTTAAAAAGATACATTATGACCTCTGACCCGAGACAGGCCGCCTAGATACAAGTTTTATTATTAGAAGTCGAGCACTATATATGGGCGCAAATCGTCAGATTAGTGGAGGCTTGGCATAGCGCCCTCCAACGACCGAGTTAGCTTAATTATCAAGGGACCCAACAAATAATTTCTCCACATTACGTAACCACCGTGCACGTGATTACGTCATCAGTGGTATATATGTAGTCATCAAGTCCACATGTGAGGGAACATTTTGTTCCGTAGAACTATGGTCAAATTCCTACCACTTTAGCTCTATTTGCATTCAAAATGCTAAAAAAGTGTACATTTTCGAACCTCTTCCGGTTTGGACTGGAGGTTTGGGTCACACAGGGGTCATGCCATTGTATGATTTGTTCAGTTCATTGCGACCTATCATGCTGTGAAAGAATTGTTCAAGTATCTATTACGATTCTTGAGATATACATTTTTGAAATAATAACCATTTAATTTTTGTAATTTGACACCTGTGACGATATCATGACGTCACAATGTTGTGCACAAATTGTTCAACAATTTGATAAACATCAAGTTCTTAAATGTGGCGAAAGAATCATGCAAATATCTGCTGTAGTTCCCAATATACAGCATTTTTAAACAATTCAGCTCCAAATTTGCGTATTTTGACACCACATTACGTAACTACCGTCCATGTGATGACGTCACCAATGGTATAGTCAAAAAGTCCACATATGTGGAAACATTTCGTTCCGTAGAAATATGGTCAAATTCACTACCACTTTGAATCTATTTGCATTCAAAACGCTTAAAAAATGCACATTTTCGAACAACTTCCGGTTTGGACCGGAAGTAGGCGTCACACAGGGGTCATGACATTGTATGATTTGTTCAGTTCATTTAGACTTATCATGTTGTGAAAGAATTGTTCAAGTATCTATTACGGTTCTTGAGATATGAATTTTGGAAATAATAACCTTTGAATTGTTGTAATTTGACACCTGATGACGTCATGATTACGTCACACTTGATGCCATCATGATACTATACATTCTGGTGAAAGTCTGCCGTAGGGCCTATGTCTGTATCTAATTTACTAACGATTCAGCTGGGTTTGATGGGCATTGTTGCTGGTAAGTGTAAAAACTGAGATTCTCAGTTTCGTTGAACTTTGACCTCCAATTGACCCCAGAAGGAAGGGTCAGATGAAAATGACCACACAAAGAAAATTGTAGCACGGAATGTCATCTATAAACCTGCCAAATACGAAGATCCTGGGTCACGTGGTTTTCAAGACGGAAGCATTTTAAAATATGCATATTTTGTTTTTTTTGGGGTGTAATTTGATACTTGATGACGTCACGATTGATGCCATCATAATATTATACACGCTGGTGAAAGTCTGCCATAGGACCTATGCCTGTACTTAGTTACTTAAAGATTCAGCTTGGTTTGATGGGCATTGTTGCTCAATAAGTGCAAAAATTGAGATTTTCGTTTTCGTTGAACTTTGACCTCAGATTGACCCCAGAAGGAAGGGTCAGATGAAAATGCCCACACGAAGAAAATTATAGGCCATGATCTTATCTATAAGCCTGCTAAATACGAAAATCATGGGTCACATGGTTTTCCAGACGGAAGCATTTTAAAACATGCATATTTTAGTCATTTTTGGGTTGTAATTTGATACCCAATGACGTCACAATGACGTCACACTTGTATGCACACCTTCACATTGGGGTTGATGTTCCTACAAAGTTTCAAGTTGATAGCTTGAACCGTTTTGAAGAAAAGCTCTGGAAACGTTTGAGTGGAAAAAGAAGAAAAAGAAAAAGAAAACTAGAGCTTCGCGTTTGTGTTTTTTACAAACGCAAGGTGATCGGGTGACATAAACATTGAAATGATGATGACGACACAGTTTTGAGATTGTTTGAAAACTTGAGTTGTTTGATGTTGAAAAAGTATTGGAATTCTCAAGACATGACTCTGACTATTCAACGCTAAAATTGTGTATCTGATGACGTCATAATTGTCAATCTCATCATAACGTTACTATTGTGTGCACAGATTGTTCAAGTATCTACTGAAGAACAAGTTTTGACATGTATATGTGGTGAAAGAATCTTTTCAATATCTATTACAGTTCTAAAGATGTTGTCATTTGAGATCATATTACTGTAGTATATCGCCGTGTGGGGAGTTGGGGTTCAATTGCATCTAGAATAAACTGACGCTCCAGTCAACTTGAGTTGCGGTCCACCATGTCCATTTTATTTCCAACACAGCAACGATTTCCAGCATGTCACATTCACAGTTTTCGGGGAGAAGACATATTTACTCTGGTCCGCCGACTAAGGCTAGCCGTACATAATTACACCCAAGATACAACAGCTAAGTCACAAAAAGTAAATGTCCTTGTGCTATCAAGTGTTCATTCAACTTTCCTGGCGATGATGCCACGGAAACTAGCAGTTTTACATCTTCAAAAGTCAAATTTTCTCGGTTGTAAATCAAGCCCTGCTTATTATGTCTTGTCTGTCTGACTTATTCACTACACGCGCACGTACGTACGTGTATCATTGGCCGTGTGGCCCAGACATCCTCCTTAAAAAGATACATTATGACCTCTGACCCGAGACAGGCCGCCTAGATACAAGTTCTATTATTAGAAGTCGAGCACTATATATGGGCGCAAATCGTCAGATTAGTGGAGGCTTGGCATAGCGCCCTCAAACGACTGAGTTAGCTTAATTATCAAGGGACCCAACAAATAATTTCTGCACATTACGTAACCACCGTACACGTGATGACGTCATCAGTGGTATATATGTAGTCATAAAGTCCACATGTGAGGGAACATTTCGTTCCGTAGAACTATGGTCAAATTCCCTACCACTTTGGCTCTATTTGCATTCAAAGTGCTAAAAAAGTGTACATTTTCGAACCTCTTCCGGTTTGAACCGGAGGTTTGGGTCACACAGGGGTCATGCCATTGTATGATTTGTTCAGTTCATTGCGACCTATCATGCTGTGAAAGAATTTTTCAAGTATCTATTACGATTCTTGAGATATGAATTTTTGAAATAATAACCATTTAATTTTTGTAATTTGACACCTGTGACGATATCATGACGTCACAATGTTGTGCACAAATTGTTCAACAATTTGATAAACATCAAGTTCTTAAATGTGGCGAAAGAATCATGCAAATATCTGTTGTAGTTCTCAAGATACAGCATTTTTAAACAATTCAGCTCCAAATTTGCGTATTTTGACACCACATTACGTAACTACCGTCCATGTGATGACGTCACCAATGGTATAGTCAAAAAGTCCACATGTGTGGAAACATTTCGTTCCGTAGAAATATGGTCAAATTCACTACCACTTTGAATCTATTTGCATTCAAAACGCTGTAAAAAATGCACATTTTAGAACAACTTCCGGTTTGGACCGGAAGTAGGCATCACACAGGGGTCATGACATTGTATGATTTGTTCAGTTCATTTAGACTTATCATGTTGTGAAAGAATTGTTCAAGTATCTATTACGGTTCTTGAGATATGAATTTTTGAAATAATAACCATTTAATTTTTGTAATTTGACACCTGTGACGATATCATGACGTCACAATGTTGTGCACAAATTGTTCAACAATTTGATAAACATCAAGTTCTTAAATGTGGCGAAAGAATCATGCAAATATCTGTTGTAGTTCTCAAGATACAGCATTTTTAAACAATTCAGCTCCAAATTTGCGTATTTTGACACCACATTACGTAACTACCGTCCATGTGATGACGTCACCAATGGTATAGTCAAAAAGTCCACATGTGTGGAAACATTTCGTTCCGTAGAAATATGGTCAAATTCACTACCACTTTGAATCTATTTGCATTCAAAACGCTTTAAAAAATGCACATTTTAGAACAACTTCCGGTTTGGACCGGAAGTAGGCGTCACACAGGGATCATGACATTGTATGATTTGTTCAGTTCATTTAGACTTATCATGTTGTGAAAGAATTGTTCAAGTATCTATTACGGTTCTTGAGATATGAATTTTGGAAATAATAACCTTTGAATTTTTGTAATTTGACACCTGATGACGTCATGATTACGTCACACTTGATGCCATCATGATACTATACATTCTGGTGAAAGTCTGCCGTAGGGCCTATGTCTGTATCTAATTTACTAACGATTCAGCTTGGTTTGATAGGCATTGTTGCTGGTAAGTGTAAAAACTGAGATTCTCAGTTTCGTTGAACTTTGACCTCCAATTGACCCCAGAAGGAAGGGTCAGATGAAAATGCCCACACAAAGAAAATTGTAGCACAGAATGTCATCTATAAACCTGCCAAATACGAAGATCCTGGGTCACGTGGTTTTCAAGACGGAAGCATTTTAAAATATGCATATTTTGGTTTTTTGGGGGTGTAATTTGATACTTGATGACGTCACGATGACGTCACGCTTGATGCCATCATGATATTATACACGCTGGTGAAAGTCTGCCATAGGACCTATGCCTGTACCTAGTTACTTAAAGATTCAGCTTGGTTTGATGGGCATTGTTGCTCAATAAGTGCAAAAATTGAGATTTTCGTTTTCGTTGAACTTTGACCTCAGATTGACCCCAGAAGGAAGGGTCAGATGAAAATGCCCACACAAAGAAAATTGTAGGCCATGATCCTATCTATAAGCCTACTAAATACGAAAATCATGGGTCACGTGGTTTTCCAGACGGAAGCATTTTAAAACATGCATATTTTAGTCATTTTTGGGTTGTAATTTGACACCCGATGACGTCACAATGACGTCACACTTGTATGCACACCTTCACACTGGGGTTGATGTTCCTACAAAGTTTCAAGTTGATAGCTTGAACCGTTTTGAAGAAAAGCTCTGGAAACGTTTGAGTGGAAAAAGAAAAAGAAAAAGAAAAAGAAAAAAAAAAAAAAAAGACAAAGAAATCGTACAATAGTAATAGGTGATCGGAAAAAGTTCCGATCACCTAAAAAAAAGACAAAGAAATCGTACAATAGTAATAGGTGATCGGAATGAGTTCCGATCACCTAAAAAAAGAAATCGTACGAGAGTAATAGGTGATCGGGCTGTTGGCCCGATCACCTAATAAAGAATGTCTTTGGTCTGTGTCTCCTTTTGTCAGCGGTACAGTAGTGTTATGTGAAATTAATTAACCACTTTTGTGAAAATGTCACAAAAATTTCCAATATTCTACAAAACCCCGGCCGATCGTTTGAATTTCACAAAAAGATGCGTTTTTCAACAAACTCGTCACCTTGTTTTCACAAAAGTTGTAAATAATTCACAAAACTTTTCAGTTGATCAGCTGATTTCCTCTTGTTTCCTCATATCCCATTGAAAATTTGGAAAAACTACCATACACCACCTCCAGTTGAGACTTCATGCACTAAATCTATGGAACATATGGCATAAAGATTCAAAGGAAAAATTTACATTTTCACCCCTAAATTCATGTTTCTTCACCATATTTACACTTTCTTATTCTTATGAAGGATTTGTGGCGAGGGTGTATGGTATTTATACGGAAAATAAAAAAAAAACTGTCCTGCATTTTCCTCTTTTTTTTTGTAATGGAGCTATAACGTATACGGTTACCCTATACATACATCGCCTAAAAAACACGTACATTATAATAGGTATACGGTTTACTGTGCATGCCATATATTGACCTCGACTATAGCCATCGCGCGCGCGTACAGAGAACAGGGCTAGCTGCGTTCCAAACACGCGAACGTTGCCAACGTTCGCCACTGGTTACAGTGCTTTTGTGCACTAGTCTATGAAAAGTCGGGTACCAGTTGTTGGCGAACGATGCAAACGTTTGCAATGTTCGCGTGTTTGGAACGCAGCCCAGACGGTGTCAGATTACGACTTGATTTGGTTACATATCAAACGGCTGTTGTATTAGTAAACTACGTAAACAAGAAACAGTGCCTGCTTTATCCATGCAGCGATTTATTTTATCAGTTCGGACGCAAGAGGGCGCTAGTACAAAAACTCGCCGGGACTTTTGGTTCCACACAATTTCGGAAGAAAAACGGCACGGTTTTTTACTGTTTTCTCAAAAGTTGGACGAGGTATGGAGCTAGATTTTACAGAGTTTGGTTTTAATCATGCATATCTTCATTCACACAGGGAGATGACACTATATGACA
Source organism: Henricia sp. BOLD:AAB3569 (assembly GCA_037783545.1). Lineage (NCBI taxonomy): Eukaryota > Metazoa > Echinodermata > Asteroidea > Spinulosida > Echinasteridae > Henricia > Henricia sp. BOLD:AAB3569. The sequence goes on along the minus strand of JBBELK010001085.1, from coordinate 304,308 downwards.
CTATTTGTAACGGCTTACCAATGATGTATACTGCCTTTAACGCGATTTTACTGTAGTACAAATTGTTTGTCAACTTGTGTTCTTAGCAAGAATAGATCGTATCGAATAACTGCCATCTTGTGGGGAAGCTTTTGATATTTAAATTGGTCATGTAAGCACAACATGTGCAGCCATGCATGTCCTCAAGGAACAAAGAAACTGCCCTACAAGATGGCAGCTATTCGATACGGTCTATAGTCCATTGTAATACACATCACATAAGATTTTGACTATTATAACCCATTTTTATTATAAAGCAAACAGATTTTGCATGAAGCATTTTTCTGCTAAACAGTTTATGAGATTGACCCACAGGCCAAAAGCTGTATTAAATAGCCCAATAAAATGTTAAATGGTATAAATATTTGCACAATTGGACCTTATTAATATTATAGATGTTTCTAAATGGCTTTTGTATAATAATTGTAGATCATGTACATGTATTTATGAACGTCATTAATATTGATGCTAAAAGAATCAGTGTATTGTTAGAAAAACTATGCATGGCTAAAAAAAAAGCTAAAATAATAAATTGCTCACACGTACTTGACTGGTTTTCAATAAAAGTGATTTTTTTGTTCTCTCTCTCCCCACACTATATCCAGCACGATATGTGACAAACGGATCTCACCCTTCCCCCACCCCCTTCCCCACCCCCTCCCCTTCCCCTTCCCCCACCCCCCTTCCCCCACCCCCTTCCCCCCTTCCCCCACCCCCTTCCCCCACCCCATCCCCCTTCCCCTTCCCCCACCCCCGATCCCCCTTCCCCCACCCCCTTCCCCCTTCCCCCACCCCTTCCCCCTTCCCCCACCCCCTTCCCCCTTCCCCCACCCCCGTCCCCCCGTCCCCCCTTCCCCCCTTCCCCCTTCCCCCCTTCCCCCCTTCCCCCTTCCCCCCTTCCCCCTTCCCCCACCCTAAACCCCTCTCCGAGCTCCCCTTATATTAACACTCCCTTTCCTTCTGTTAACACACCAACTCCCCTAAAAACTGAAAGGAATTCCTTGGATGTTTGAGACACAATGGGGGAACAATGGTAGGGGGGGCATACCCTCTGCCACATCGTGCTGCATATACATTCCTAAGATGTTTAAATAACAATAGGAACAGGTGTACTCTCAGATGCACATTGGGCGTCTGCTTGGGCGATTCCACGCTGGAGTCGAGTAGAATCGATTCCACGCTGGAGTCGAATAGAATCGATTCCACGCTGGAGTCGAGTAGAATCGATTCCAGTCGATTCCAAGAATCTGAGTCACTATTCCAAATTTTCAGGAATCGATTCCTTTTATCTAGATTCGATCCCCAGTGATAGGTTGCCGAATGCCGATTCTTAGAAATTCCGGAACCAAAATACACGGGTTTTGCCGTCTTCCTTTCGCAAGGGTCTTTGCTGCACGCTGCACACCGAGTTACCGAGTTTCCGGTGTGCAGCAAAGGCTCTTGCGAAAGGAAGATGGGGTTTTGCAAGAGTACTCGGCTTGGTTCTGATATCAGATCATGAATGTTCAGTATAGATTGGTTCCTGATCCCTATAGATTGGTTCGCTTATTGCGAAAATATAGGGATCGGTAAAGGGCGGCCATGACGGGCAGAATTCTGCCCGTCACGTGGTTATTATTATTTTAATTTTTTTAGTAAGTGCGCAGATTTTGCATTGACATTTGTAACTTGGCCGTGCGTGTCGAACATATCCAATTATGTAAATAAAGTACATTGCCTAAAGCAAAGGGCTTAGCCAATTTTTAAATATAAAAAACACAATGCGCACGCGCAAAGACGACCAATTACAGATCAAGATGAAGCGCCCTTTACCTGTCCTTATATTCTCCTGTGTGGAATATGTGGACGGGAACCAGTCTATGTTCAGTACCGCTCAGTGCCACTTATGGAATCGATTCCGGGTAGCTAGAATTGCGATCGATTGGAATCGGAATCGATTCCAAAAATGCTGTCCAGACCGCGTTTCCATTCTTCGGTTACGTAACCTTAACCATGCACCGCGCATTCCGGACGCAATGAACCGTGGAAGCAGCAGGTAGATTTTGCAACAGACGAACTGCCGACGGCCGGTCAAGATGCTGGTGATGGTACGGGACGTCCTCGACAATCTACGCTAGTGGGATTTTTAGGTACGTAAAACGATTGTAACGGTTATCCTATTCCTATGTTTTCATGCTATGTCAGTATGTGGGAATGGTAAAGATTAAAGTTTTTCTGGGTCTTTTACCTACTTGAAGAAGGGAAAAGTAGTTATGTGGGGTTCGGGATTTAAAATACGTGGGTTGAGTTTAATAGACCATAGTCAGCAAGGAACAGTTCCTTGCTCTATCTGTCTATGGTTAGACAAGCTTAGCTACAATGTAGGTTACCTCGGCTCGAATTTTTTCATGTGGTAATCTCTAAAAGATTAGGCTACCACATGAACAATTTCGAGCCGAGGTAACCTTGTCTAAAAGATTACCACATGAACAATTTCGAGCCGAGGTAACCTTGTCTAGGGTTGAGTGAAATGAACTTGTTATGATTCCTTGCTTATATAATAATAATGGGGCTTAATCAAGTAACCATCCTTCTAATCTGATTGTTGTTTTCGCTTTCAGGAAGGAGTCGTGTACTACCGTATGACGGCGGCTTCTTGGAAAAGGTAAATTGCGGATCTGTTAAAACTCTTAATTGGAAGAAATTCCTGAAAGATTTTACTTTAATACCTGCACTTTCAACTCTTTGTACAAGTCTTATGGACTTCATTAACAAAATTAAGGTTTTTTGTTATTTTATTTGTTTAGGTTGAACAAAGATGTTAAGGAAATTACCTCCTGGAATCAATAGATAATCAAATTTTAAGATATACTTCCCACTTGCACTTTTGTCGGAAATGTTGCATTTCTGAGATAAATAAATAATAAAACTACCGGTACTGCAGAGAGTATAAGACAAAATCACAGCGAGTAAGCGCGACAATAGAGGCCGCTGCATGCAAGCGTACATGGTTCATCTTGTGCACCAACTAAATGCAATTTTTGAAGAAGAAAATGTCATTTTTCTTTAGAAAAGCAACATTTGCGACAAAATTGCATGTGGAAACTGGAAAGTATATCTTAGAATTGGATTATCTGTTGATTCCAAGAGGTAATTTCCTTAAAATCTTTGTTCAACCTAAACGAAAAAAATACCTTTTTTTTATTCAGGCTAAAATAATATTTTCACAACAAAATTTCACTTTTTTAGCGGAAGATAAGCTGTATGAATGAAATAATGCAGGTATTTAAGTAAAATAGGAAAGAATTCTGTTTACTGGCTGCCACTTATTCTCCTTATGACTTAATAACCATCAAAATATTTGAAAGGGAAGTGAATTGTGCAGTAACAAACATTCAAAAATTTTCTTGAAAATACTGCCCTGTTCCATAGATTTAACACACGGCGTCTCAGTGGCAACCAGTGAACGGAATTCATACCAAAACAAATTCTGATCATCTTCTCAACGTTTACCGAAACATGAATTTTATAGTGGATAGTGTAATTTTGGAAAGAATTTACAAGTCGGACATCACATTTAAGCTTTCCTGCATAAACCCATCGGACAACTGGGAATAATTCCCGGTATTTTTTCCCGTATTGAAAATACATTGCGTAAGCGCGACATAAGTTATTTTAAAGGAAAACAATTCTGATTAACTTCTCAACTCTTAACTAGAATTCTCTTATTTAATCCACATAGGAACAATTAAAATTACCACAAAACAATAATTCAACAAAATGAGGCCATTTTGAATGATCATTGTTAGGGTTTTGGGAACCTTTTATTTATTTTATTAACAGCAATACTTTGTCTTTTCTCCTCAGGTTTTTGATCACCACCCAAGGGTCCAGTTTAAATGTAAGTATCATATAGTCTCTATTGTAACGTAGATGCATTGTTTGAGCTTGGAGAAAATTTTACCATGAATATCTGGGCATGCAATTCTTAGGTTGATGTTAATGATATATAATAGTACTGGAGTTTTATACATTCACCATCAAAGTAGGTACCTATATTGTTCTGTGTGGAGAGGCAATTTATGGTAAAATGACTTGCCCAAAGGCACATCTACAACCTTTTGAATTAACCAAGGTATTCAGTACATGACACTTGACTGTTTGGATATCTAAATTTCATATTAAAATTGGCCCAGAAATTTTTTTGTGTTTTTACTTGGTTTATTGATCATAAAAAGGCAAATCCTGGGTGTCCGTGCATGGTAATGAACCCCACGTATATTTTGAAGGAAAGAACTAACCTCCAAATTTAAATCTTGTGGCAAAAAGTAAAACTAAAACAAAATTGAAATATGTGGCCCTGCAGTGACATGAAAGAAACTTGGCTTGAGAGATGATGAAAATCAATACCTGCATTTTCCAGAAACCATTAGTTTTTGATAATTTTAAAACTAATTAAGTTAGGAAAATAACTAAATTATTGGCCTTTTCGCAATTTCATTGCTTGAGAAATCAGTAGCAAAATCAGTGTACACAAATAAATTTACTGATAAATTTCTGGTGTCCTTTAATAGCGCATTTCATGTCTCTTGACATCTCAATGCGAACCACCTCAATATTGATACATAAATCGGCAAGTGGCGGCTAGGCCAGAGACATTGGGAAAATTCCCATTCTCTTCCGAAGGAATGTTCTAGGATCTTTAAGATGCATTACACAATACTGGACCTAGGGCTTTACATCCCATCCACAGGATGGAGCAATTGGGGTAAAGTGCCTTGCTCAAGGGCACAAGTACCTCAAGTAGTCTGAAAACCACAACCTTCGGGTGTTTCCACCTGAAGTTTGTAAGTTAATGACCCAAACTGCCACGATACTTATAACTCATTCTGCAAATTACCTGCACTATGCTATTAAAGAAGAAAATATAGCAACGTATTTGTATCCGTATATCATCCTGAAACCTGTGCACATCAAGTTGAATTTGCGAAAAGGCTACATGAATACATACATCGTACAGACTTCACCTACTCATCTGTGTCAAAAGTCGGAAGGTTCCATGTTGTGCATGGCCACAATTTTCATTCAGACATGCTGGTAAATGTACAGCACAAAATCAAATATGTTTGGCATGTAGATTAAACAAACTTTACTTATTGCATATGTGCGAAGGGAATGAATTTACTTGCTGAAGTGGTTTAAAATTGGAGTACAAACTGCATGTTACAACATAAACTGTCTGCCATTATAATACATGTATTCCAGCAAACATATCAACATTCACTGTCCTTATAGGTACCCATTTACTCCTGGGTGGAGAGAACCCACGTTTAGAACTAATCATTAGGGAGGTTTTCGCACCGTCACGGATACCGATACGTCATGACTTTATGCGCGTCTCGTGACGCGTAACCGTATATAGTACACATGTTTTCATATGCGTGAACAACGGTTATCGGCCTCCATACGCGTAGCATAAAAACGGATACCGGTTATGCAGATTTTTCGCTTTTTCCGTGATGGATTAATAAGTTTTATGCATTTTGTTTCTTTGTGATGTATCTTCCATGAATACCGATTGAATTTAGTGAATCATTCCCACGTGAGAGTGAGGAAAATCTGCTGCAAACAAAGCCAAGCGCAGAGCATATTTAGCAGATGAATGTATGCACGTAGTCACACAGTGCGAAACCCAGTTCAGTGAGCGCATCAACGTGAACGGTTACCGTTATCCGTATTCGTATTCGTCACCTTGCGAAACCTCTCTATTGTCTCAAATGCAGTCCACGCCACATGAATTGACCTTTTCTTTTTTGTAGAAAATGAAATGTGTAACATGCAGTTTGTGCTCAAAACACGAGAATGGCTAAAAAAAAGCAAATTCTTAAATTTAGTTTGTTTTTTTTTATAGGGAAAAAACCCTTAATTCTTACCTATAAATTGATAATCATTGAAAAACCATAAACAAGTTTGTGTGCATTTTCAAAGTTAAACTAAATTAACCTGGTTTTATGAGGAAAGAATTCAGTACTCGATCATCAGAAAACCGGAGGATTGGCCAAAAAATGTAATTTTGTTTTTGAAAATGTAATTTTGAGTTTTTGTGATCATGACTAGAAATCGGCAGTGGATCCAGGCACTATCTGGGTAGTGCTTGAAATGTCCATGAGCCTGGGCCAGGTTTTTGTGATCATGACTAGAAATTGGCAGTGGATCCAGGCACTATCTGGGTAGTGCTTGAAATGTCCATGAGCCTGGGCCAGGTTTTTGTGATCATGACTAGAAATTGGCAGTGGATCCAGGCACTATCTGGGTAGTGCTTAAAATGTCCATAAGCCTAGAACCGCCACTGATTTCCAGTTATACTTGCAAAAACTTGACTCGGGCTGTGCAACATCCAACTCATTTTAAAATAAGTCACATTTTTTGGGGTAAATTTGAGGTTTTTCCTGATCAAATCTGCAAATTTTTTGCTGTAACATTTTACATTCTAATAAAACTAAACATGTGGAAATTTTCCTGTCAACCCATTTAGTGATCACGTAAACTGGACATGTTTAAATAAACCTATGTGTGTGACATTTTGAAGCATTTCCAGAAAGTCAAGTTTGACTGTCGATTTCTCTCTTGTTGCAAAATAATTAAGGTAAATCCTGGGTGTCCGTGCACATAATGAACCCCACGTATATTTTGAAGGAAAGAACTAACCTCCAAATTTAAATCTTGTGGCAAAAAGTAAAACTAAAACAAAATTGAAATATGTGGCCCTGCAGTGACATGAAAGAAACTTGGCTTGAGAGATGATGAAAATCAATACCTGCATTTTCCAGAAACCATTAGTTTTTGATAATTTTAAAACTAATTAAGTTAGGAAAATAACTAAATTATTGGCCTTTTCGCAATTTCATTGCTTGAGAAATCAGTAGCAAAATCAGTGTACACAAATAAATTTACTGATAAATTTCTGGTGTCCTTTAATAGCGCATTTCATGTCTCTTGACATCTCAATGCGAACCACCTCAATATTGATACATAAATCGGCAAGTGGCGGCTAAGCCAGAGACATTGGGAAAATTCCCCTTCTCTTCCGAAGGAATGTTCTAGGATCTTTAAGATGCATTACACAATACTGGACCTAGGGCTTTACATCACATCCACAGGATGGAGCAATTGGGGTAAAGTGCCTTGCTCAAGGGCACAAGTACCTCAAGTAGTCTGAAAACCACAACCTTCGGGTGTTTCCACCTGAAGTTTGTAAGTTAATGACCCAAACTGCCACGATACTTATAACTCATTCTGCAAATTACCTGCACTATGCTATTAAAGAAGAAAATATAGCAACGTATTTGTATCCGTATATCATCCTGAAACCTGTGCACATCAAGTTGAATTTGCGAAAAGGCTACATGAATATTCACCTACTCATCTGTGTCAAAAGTCGGAAGGTTCCATGTTGTGCATGGCCACAATTTTCATTCAGACATGCTGGTAAATGTACAGCACAAAATCAAATATGTTTGGCATGTAGATTAAACAAACTTTACTTATTGCATATGTGCGAAGGGAATGAATTTACTTGCTGAAGTGGTTTAAAATTGGAGTACAAACTGCATGTTACAACATAAACTGTCTGCCATTATAATACATGTATTCCAGCAAACATATCAACATTCACTGTCCTTATAGGTACCCATTTACTCCTGGGTGGAGAGAACCCACGTTTAGAACTAATCATTAGGGAGGTTTTCGCACCGCCACGGATACCGATACGTCATGACTTTATGCGCGTCTCGTGACGCGTAACCGTATAGTACACATGTTTTCATATGCGTGAACAACGGTTATCGGCCTCCATACGCGTAGCATAAAAACGGATACCGGTTATGCAGATTTTTCGCTTTTTCCGTGATGGATTAATAAGTTTTATGCATTTTGTTTCTTTGTGATGTATCTTCCATGAATACCGATTGAATTTAGTGAATCATTCCCACGTGAGAGTGAGGAAAATCTGCTACAAACAAAGCCAAGCGCAGAGCATATTTAGCAGATGAATGTATGCACGTAGTCACACAGTGCGAAACCCAGTTCAGTGAGCGCATCAACGTGAACGGTTACCGTTATCGTCACCTTGTGAAACCTCTCTATTGTCTCAAATGCAGTCCACGCCACATGAATTGACCTTTTCTTTTTTGTAGAAATAGAAATGTGTAACATGCAGTTTGTGCTCAAAACACGAGAATGGCTAAAAAAAAGCAAATTCTTAAATTTAGTTTGTTTTTTTTTATAGGGAAAAAACCCTTAATTCTTACCTATAAATTGATAATCATTGAAAAACCATAAACAAGTTTGTGTGCATTTTCAAAGTTAAACTAAATTAACCTGGTTTTATGAGGAAAGAATTCAGTACTCAATCATCGGAGGATTGGCCAAAAAATGTAATTTTGTTTTTGAAAATGTAATTTTGAGTTTTTGTGATCATGACTAGAAATCGGCCGTGGATGCAGGCACTATCTGGGTAGTGCTTGAAATGTCCATGAGCCTGGGCCAGGTTTTTGTGATCATGACTAGAAATTGGCAGTGGATCCAGGCACTATCTGGGTAGTGCTTAAAATGTCCATAAGCCTAGAACCGCCACTGATTTCCAGTTATACTTGCAAAAACTTGACTCGGGCTGTGCAACATCCAACTCATTTTAGAATAAGTCACATTTTTTGGGGTAAATTTGAGGTTTTTCCTGATCAAATCTGCAAATTTTTTGCTGTAACATTTTACATTCTAATAAAACTAAACATGTGGAAATTTTCCTGTCAACCCATTTAGTGATCACGTAAACTGGACATATGTGTAAATAAACCTATGTGTGTGACATTTTGAAGCATTTCCGGAAAGTCAAGTTTGACTGTCGATTTCTCTCTTGTTGCAAAATAATTTTCCTTGAATTTTATATCATTGGAAAGCCCTGTTATTCCTCTTTACGATGTGTCATTTGTTATGATTAAGCAATTGGGGGATGTGCAGTACAGCTGAATACGGGGCGGGTGTAATGTCACAAAATGCATTGCTATTGTCAAAAAGTGCATTGACACATTCCCATCCTCAAAGCAAAAGGGGAATGCACGACAATAGCAGTGAATTTTGTGACATTTCACTTTCCACCCACCCCTGTATTCCGCTATACTACACATCCCCCAATCGATTAATCATAACAAATGACACATCACTGTAAAGAGGAATAACGGGGCTTTCCAATGATACAAAGGGAAATGATTTAGGGAAATGATTTAGTAACAAGAGAAAAATCGTCAGTCAAACTTGACTTTCCTAACTTGTTTTGAGGAGTTTAGCATGGTAGTCATCTACAGGGGGCACCTTATAATAGTACATGTACAGCATTTGTTTCAAATTTATCTGAAAGTTCCTTTTTACAGGGGGAAAATGTATGTTACGTGTGTGTCACACACGTAACAGACATTTTTTCCCTGTAAAAAGAAATTTTCAAGTACATTTGAGACAAATGCTGTATTATTATATAAGGTGACCCCTGTAGATGACTTCCATGCTATATTAATGCAAAAGTATTCACCAACAGGAAATTTATTGAACATAATACAGTTCAAAAAGCTACACATGTAACAAGAGAATGGCTCTACACATGATTTTCAGCTAAAAGGTACTTTTTTTGTACGACTGGTAAATTGTTTTAGGCAAATGGAATAAGTTATGAGAAATTTAACTCAAAAATCATTTTGTTTTGGTATGAAATGCATTGTAAATTGTGTTGATCTGAAATTAATTTTTGTAATTTTCTTTTTCAGAAATGGGAGCTCATGAGGCTGCAAGCAGGGTTTTAGTCAAGTCCACCACAAGTCCTTGGGTCTTAATTCAAGTCACAGGCTACTCAAATGAACTCCAACAAAGGCATTCGTTTGTGCATGCTCATCCTTTGCTTCTGGACGTTTGACGGACTCGACTACAACCTCGGTTCCAGACGGAATACGCGTTAGTTTTTAAATCTTTTCGCGAGTGATGTCGTGGTACGTCGTAATCTGGAACGATGGTATTTTTAGTCAATTGGGTATGTAGACAGAAAACTTGAGAAAGTCAATTTTCAGTTTATCGTCGTGTTGTTACTGACAATATGTAACTTAATTGTGATTTACCAAGTTACAAATGTTGTGTTTTACTGATTTGTTTCTTGAAATTGCAGTTATCGTTTGTAATTATATTTTCTTGTTTTACAGTGATTGTATTTCTTTGTACACCATTTTTATTAATTTTTTCTTTAACAGGTAGAGGAGGGAAACCTCCACTTCAATACGTTAGAAAATCGGACAGGGGGCAACCCCTGTTCGATTTTCAAATTTAAATTATGGACCACCGTGCCCTGGACTATCTGTAAAGACAATAGCAATTAGGACCTTGCATAAATTAAGTTAATGAACATTTTACTTGAATATATTACTTGGTTTACTTATTGGAGTACAGAATAAAATGAGACTTGTTTACAAATGAAACTTTTGTTGTCAGTGACTTTTATTTTGACTTTGGAAGTTACTTTAACTATATAACACTATTTAAATAAGATTGTTTACAAACATTACTATATTTGTTAAAGTACATTTAACAATGCTACAAGAGAAATAAATACAATTGGTTGTTGCTAAATGAAGACAAGAATATTAAGTACAAGTCAATGTTTACAAACTGTTAGTCATTTTTTTGAGAGAGAATAATTTGAGCAAGTTTTGGTTTGTTTACAAACTGATAGTCATTTTTTTGAGAGAATAATTTGAGCAAGTTTTGGTTTGTTTACAAACTGATAGTCATTTTTGAGAGAGAATAATTTGAGCAAGTTTTGGTTTGTTTACAAACTGATAGTCATTTTTTTGAGAGAGAATAATTTGAGCAAGTTTTGGTTTGTTTACAAACTCTGAAGAGTTGTGTGCTTAGGGATGGATAAAAGATTCAATGTTTACAAACTGTTAATCAATTTTTGGAGAGAGGCTTGAACAAATTTAGGACAGCTTGTTTGTTTACAAGCTGTTAGTCATTTTTTTGAGACATTGAAGAGTTGTGCTTAGGAACTGACTGTAGGATGGATAGAAGGTTTTTTCTTCTGTTGATTCAATGTTTACAAACTGATAGTCATTTTTGAGACACTGAAGAGTTGTGTGCTTAGGGACTGACTGATAGATGGAAGGTTCAGTTGAGTTGATTCAATGTTTACAAACTGTTTTTGGAGAGAGGCTTGGACAGCAGAGCTTCTTGTTGTTGGCAAGTTCCTTTGGGTTTTTTGGGAACTCTGTGGCAGAAGGTTCAATCATCCTGATTTCTTCAACTTGTGTCTGCGGGGGAAAAGTAAAAAGTTTTTAAACAGTATAGTAAATCTACAGATGGCACAAATGCAACATTTCCATATTTGTTGAATCAGATAATGTTTTTCTATGCTGTAAACTCAGGCATGCAACTGTGTTACAAGGGAAATGCAAACAAATCTCCTACTTTGTACAGTGTTTTTTAAATTTTCGATGGTGCAGATGAGGAAAAGTTGCATGCCTGTAAACTGCAACTCCTGAAGGCCCAATGGTCATTTTTCGAAAACTGGAGATACTTTATACAGTAAAGAGGGCATTTTGGCAATACAGACCATATTTTTGAGAAAATACCTTTGTCTGGTCTCAAAATAAAAGAAATAAGTTTCAGTTCTGAAGAGATAACTTAGGCCCAAAAAGGGTTACAAATAGTGTGACAACATGCCTTTCTAAAAACCCTGTGATCAAATTTCCAATATACGCTCGTAACCGGGACGGACACTTGTGTTACATTTTAGGCCGTCCCAGTTACGAGTGTATATTGGAAATTGGTATACAGGGTTTTTAGAAAGGCATGTTGTCACACTATTTGTAACCCTTTTTGGGCCCAAGTTATCTCTTCAGAACAACTGGAAAATATGGTATGTTTTGCCAAAATTCCCCCCTTACCGTGGAAAATGCCAGTATATTGGGGCTCACCGTGGGTCAATCTTGGCCACTCTGAAGACGATGCAGTGAGGTCTGCCAAAACAGATCTTGAAAATATTCAGCTCCTGGTCGACATCGCTTGGCACACACGTCTTTGTCACTTGTCACAAATTAAGAAAACATAACGACTACGTTATAAAATGCTGCAAGTTTAGAGAAAATTAAAAGTTGATGAATTTTTCAATTTGGCTGGAAAAATGAAGACACGTTAGGTTGCTTACAAAGATTCACATCTGATTTGTTTAAAATCATGGATTGCCTCATGCATGGTGGAGTTTACAAATAAACTGCTTTGGAGAAATTAACGTGAAGTGTAGAGCAATTAAAATGCAAGATGAGAGGCATTTCCGCAAATATTTGAATGTGTAGTGGAATCTTCCCCAATGAGTGTTCACTGTATAAACTGCAGGCTACATTCACAATCAGAGTTGATTGGGATGGTAGAGACGACCCTACCGGGGTACATCAGTATGGATTTTCAGCAAAGACAAAAAAGATTCAGAATTTAACTTTGAAACGTACCAAAACAGGTTGGAAACGGGCAAAAATTGTTTTCCTGATAATTTCTGAGACATTTTTTAAAAAGTCATATATTTTTATGCCGATTTGTGCAAATAACTGCTGGACTAACCCCTTGTGATTTAAAAAAATTTTTATTGTCATAAAATTGACCCAAAATGGATTTGCAGTAAAGATGAACAGAACAATGGACTGTGACTTACTGATACTGTAGGTCAACACTGGCCAGATTTCTTCTCCCAGCAAATCTCAACATGATGGGTGGTGCATATGACTAAAAGGGAAAGAAAATATATAAGTTAACTAAGTTACGGTACTTACAAATCAGAGCTACTTGTAAGACTTCAAACCAAATATCTAACACTAAAGTGGAAAATGTGTGGAGGTATGAATGAACTTAATGCATTTTATGAAAGCAGAATTGATCCAAACAAAAGATGGTTTATTTTAGCTAGTTCATCCACACTGCTACAACCGCAGAAATGCTATCATCTAACTAAATATGACGGTGCCAAAACGGTGCCAAAACAGACAACAGGCCCGAAAATGTTATGGAGTTTGAGCGGAATTTGCTCAAAGATGTTTTAGTAATTAAAAAAGAAAATACAAAAATGTGCCTTACAAAAGTGCTTTTAAAAGATCTGCTCGGCTGTGGGTTCGAGTCCCACCCAAGCACTGGTTTTTAATGATTCAAACTGACAGTCCGACACCAGCTCACTGAGTGGGCGAGTGGTTAAGACAACTGCTCTACAATGCAGAAGGCTGTGGGTTCGAGTCCCACCCAAGCACAAGGTTCTAACATAGTTCTTGGGAAAGCGCTGAGCACATAGCAAAAATTAATATCGTCAAAAAGGGGCAAGGGATTAGTTGTGATGCCAACTGCTCCACGATTCAAATAGACCCTTTTGCACCAATGCACTGAGTAGTTGAATAATTTGAGACAACTGCTCTAGGTTCAAGTCCCACCCAACCACATTTTGATGTTTTTAGCAGTTCTTATAAATTTGACCAAGAAAGGGCAGTTGTGATACCAACTGCTCCATGATTCAGACTGGCCCTTTGATACCAGCGCACTGAGTGGTCAAGTGGTTGAGGCAACTACTCTAGATTAGTTGTGATACCAACTTCCATGATTCAAATTGGCCCTTTGACACCTGCGTAATGATTGATTGAAAGGTTAAAAACAACTGCTCTAGAATTCAGAAGGTTGTGGGTTCAAGTCCACCCAAGCACAGGTTTTAACAGAGTTCTTGGGAAAGCTCCGAGCATAAAGTGCTGATAAATTGCATCAGAAAAGGGCAGGGGATTAGTTGTGAAACCAACTGGCTCTGTGAGACCAGTACGCTCAGTGGTCGAATGAGTGAGGCAAGTGTTCTAGGTTCCAGTCCCAACTGCTCCATGATTTGAACCAGCACACCGAGTGGTCAAGTCAACTGTTGTAGTAGAATGTAGGAGAATGAGGATATGGGTTCGAGTCCCACCCAAGCACATTTTGATATTTTTAATTGTTCTTATAAATTGTCGGAAAATGGCAAGGGATTAGTTTTGATACTAAATGTTGCAAGAATCAAACAGGGCCTTTGACACCAGCACACCTAGAGGTTGAGTAGTTAAGGCAACTGCTTCAGAATGCAGAAGGTTGTGGGTTCGAATCCCACCCAAGCACAAATTGTTAACATAATGATAGTTCTTGGGAAGCACTGAGCAAAAGTGCTGTAAGATTATATTGGGAAAGAGCAAGCTATTCCTAATGTAGAGAAGTAGTAACAAGCTGATGATTACAATACCTAAAAGCTGCTCATGATGACAAATTAATTCCAACAAGAGAGTGACATGTATATGTGGAGTCCAATAGTCCAGGTGAGGCCAAGCATGGGCAGCAACACAAGGGAGCTTCATAAATTGGTCCTGTTAAAAGGAAATCAAATGAAATGCATGAGTATGTAAAGTTTACTTAATTACTCTGTTGTGAATGTGGGTGGGTCTTTAAAGCCTAGCGTACATCCACATTGCAACTGGAAGCAACTAGTGGCAACTGGTGTTTCAGGCAACTGGAAGCAACTCGCGGCAACTGGGAGCAACTGATCAGTTGCTCAAAAAGGTTGATGTGCTCGTACTTGCAACTACTGGCAACTGGAGTTGCCGCGAGTTGCTCATGTTCTACCTTCTGGCAACTGTAGTTGTACCCAGTTGCGGTCAGTTGCGTCAATGTACATGCACGCGTAGTTGCAACTAGTTGCTGTCAGTTGCACGCGTGTGTCTGAATACGTGCGCACACATCGACAGCAAGAGTTGCTTCCAGTTGAAAGGTCAATGTACTGTAGGCTTTACCAATTTGCCGTGTCGATGTGTGCGCTTTGAAAACTGGATGTTCCCAGTTGCTGCACATATCGACAGCAACTGATGGTCGAGTTGCTTCCAGTTGCAATGTCGATGGACGCTAGGCTTAACAGTGTTCAACAGAAAAACCAACTTTCTAAGTAACAGAAATGAGGAAAACATACTGACAAATTTGTTTGATGGTGCTCATCCCACAAATTATGTTCATAACGAACGGGACAAACTGTTAGAGAAATGAACAGGCTTTCCAATGATATCATAGCACACAATGCTAGAAATACAGTAACTTTTTAGACCCTCCCTCCCCCCCTGTACGCATGGCGTACGCAGTGGCTCCAACCTCTTCACCCCTGTATGCATACGCATTCCATATACCTCAGCATTAGTAAGCATTGGTAAATGGTTCAGTACTACATGTACGGTATAGTGCTATATACTACTAACGATTCGCATGTCGCCTCCAAAATCCGAAATAAATGAGATTGTTTTTGCATTTTTGTTTACACATAAAATGACATCAAGCATCAGAAACTGCAGATTTAATGGGAAAAACCTAAATTGAGGAGTGAAAAAAATGTGAGATGAGTGACAAAAATAATATGTTTGTCAACTTGTCCAATTCCTTTCTCGTTTTAGTAAAAGCAAATTTTCAGTTTGCGTACATACGCATTGGCTTGGACCCTCCCCCCTGCCACCCTGTACGCAATGTCAACAACCCCCTCCCCCCTCCTTTATGGACGGCCCCTAACAGAGACATGATGATCAACAAAACAAAGTTTGCAAAAATCTTTGAAAGGTGTATTCAACTCTTGTAGCTTTTTGGCTGGAAGTAAATGTTTTTGGACTCTTGAGCCACTGTGAGTAACATGCCGTAGTAGAAACAAACATATTTGGGTATGTAAATGAGCAATTTTTAAAATTAAAATTTTGATAAGGATAGTACACCTGATGTCAGTATTAACTCATTTCATTCAATGCATTGGGGCATTCTGGGTAGCATCATGATGAAACCATGGCCACTATGTGACTTCTAAAAAATAAAACTGGAACTCAGTTTCAGGGGTATACACCATGCATGAATAAACATGAGAAAATATTGGGGCATTCTGGGTAGCATCATGATAAAACCATGGCCATGATGTGACTTCCAAAAAACAAAACTGGAACTCAGTTTCAGAGGAACACCATGCATGAATAAACATGAGAAAATATTGGGGCATTCTGGGTAGCATCATGATAAAACCATGGCCATGATGTGACTTCCAAAAAACAAAACTGGAACTCAGTTTCAGAGGGACACCATGCATGAATAAACATGAGAAAATATTGGGGCATTCTGGGTAACATCATGATGAAACCATGGCCATGATGTGACTTCTAAAAAACAAAACTGGAACTCCGCTTCAGGGGAACACCATACATGAGCAAGGGCAAAATAGTAAATTTAGCATGCTGCAGTGACATGTAAATGAGTAGCAGATTTGCATAATTTTGATTAAGGCAAGAACATTACATCAATATGTCAGTATTAATTAATGGTGCAGTAATATGTAAATTAAGCATTTATTTGCATAAATTTGAATACGAACAATTAGCCTTTTTGAAGTATGGTGGACACAATAGGAGGGCGCACTTTGCAGTGGGTATAAAATCGACTAAAATGCAAAATAACTCAGTTTTTCACTTTACACTTAGGCCAAAAAAAATAATAGTTCTGCTTCCGGTTTCCCGACCGACCCTATTTTTAGGCTGCGACCCTAGTTTTTTTATCGGAAAAAAAATGAAAAAAAACAAAAAAAATGAAAAAAAAAAAAAAACAAAAAAAAATAAAATGAAAAAAAAAAAAAACCCAGATGCCTCCATATGATTGTGCACAAAAAAAATTGGCAAAAAAAAAAATATTCCCTACCTACCTACCCTATTTTGAAATGCCATGTAATCGGAAGCAGAACTATTTTTTTTTTTGGCCTTATTAATTTTATTCATAATTCTGTCTATGTATTATAATTACAACATGTAAATCAAGTTTTTGGAAAGAAATACAATTGATAAAAAAATTCATACCCAAATGAAATTGCGCCCTCTCCTTTTGTTCCGCCATACTTCTAAAAGGCTAATTGAATACTACACAAACTATTAAAGTTAAATGCCTGCTGCAAGATAGACTACTCTACCAGGGGCTGACCTCCGTAGAAATTCAAGGTGCCATTTTAGTAAGCAAACTACCGGTAGATGCGCCTCATGTCCGTTTGACATGACTCTCGCGGTTGCTGATTTTTTTCTCATCCCATAGTTTGGTTGTTTCATTTCAATGGTGATTAGGTACCATACCAAATATTGTGTTTGTTACTTTACTCAGTTGCGGTCCCATGCAACAATAAGAGAACAATTGGGTTCTTGGGGGAAAACCTGAGGGAGTATACCACTGTGCCTTATAGCTCAGATGGTAGAGCGTCTGCCCTGTAGCTCATCTGTCTGGTGAGTCAGAGGTCTTGGGGAAAACCTGAGGTTGTATACCACTGTGCCTTATAGCTCAGATGGTAGACCGTCTGCCCTGTACATGTAGCTCATCTGTCTGGTGAGTCAGAGGTCTTGGGGAAAACCTGAGGGAGTATACCACTTTGCCTTATAGTTCAGCTGGTAGAGCATCTGCCTGATGTGTCATAGGTCTTGGGAAAAATCTGGGGTGTACATGTATACCACTGTGCCTTATAGCTCAGCTGGTGGAGCATCTGCCCGGTGTGTCAGAGGTCTTGGGGGAAAACCTGAGGGAGTATACCACTGTGCCTTATAGCTCAGCTGGTGGAGCGTCTGCCCGGTGTGTCAGAGGTCTTGGGGAAAACCTGAGGGAGTATACCACTGTGCCTTATAGCTCAGCTGGTAGAGCGTCTGCCCAGTGTGTCAGAGGTCTTGGGGAAAACCTGAGGGAGTATACCACTGTGCCTTATAGCTCAGCTGGTGGAGCGTCTGCCCGGTGTGTCAGAGGTCTTGGGGAAAATCTGAGGGTGTATACATGTACTACTGTGCCTTATAGCTCAGCTGGTAGAGCATCTGCCTGGTGTGTCAGAGGTCTTAAGGAAAATCTGAGGGTGTATACATGTACTACTGTGCCTTATAGCTCAGCTGGTAGAGTATCTGCCCGGTGTGTCAGAGGCCTTACAGGTCAGCTGGTAGAGTATCTGCCCGGTGTGTCAGAGGTCTTGGGGAAAATCTGAGGGAGTATACCACTTTGCCTTATAGCTCAGCTGGTAGAGCATCTGCCTGGTGTGTCAGAGGTCTTGGAGAAAACCTGAGGGAGTATACCACTGTGCCTTATAGCTCAGCTGGTAGAGCATCTGCCTGGTGTGTCAGAGGTCTTGGGGAAAACCTGACAGAGTATACCACTGTGCCTTATAGCTCAGCTGATAGAGCATCTGCCCGGTGTGTCAGAGGTCTTGGGGAAAACCTGAGGGAGTATACCACTGTGCCTTATAGCTCAGCTGGTGGAGCGTCTGTCTGGTGAGTTAGAGGTCTTGGGGAAAATCTGAGGGAGTATACCACTTTGCCTTATAGCTCAGCTGGTAGAGCATCTGCCTGGTGTGTCAGAGGTCTTGGAGAAAACCCGAGGGAGTATACCACTGTGCCTTATAGCTCAGCTGATAGAGCATCTGCCCGGTGTGTCAGAGGTCTTGGGGAAAACCTGAGGGAGTATACCACTGTGCCTTATAGCTCAGCTGGTGGAGCGTCTGCCCGGTGTGTCAGAGGTCTTAGGGAAAACCTGAGGGAGTATACCACTGTGCCTTATAGCTCAGCTGGTAGAGCATCTGCCCGGTGTGTCAGAGGTCTTGGGGAAAACCTGAGGGAGTATACCACTGTGCCTTATAGCTCAGCTGGTAGAGCATCTGCCTGGTGTGTCAGAGGTCTTGGGGAAAATCTGAGGGTGTATACATGTACTACTGTGCCTTATAGCTCAGCTGGTAGAGCATCTGCCTGGTGTGTAAAAGGTCTTAAGGAAAATATGAGGGAGTATACCACTGTGCCTTATAGCTCAGCTGGTAGAGCGTCTGTCTGGTGAGTTAGAGGTCTTGGGGAAAATCTGAGGGAGTATACCACTTTGCCTTATAGCTCAGCTGGTAGAGCATCTGCCTGGTGTGTCAGAGGTCTTGGGGGAAAACCTGACGGAGTATACCACTGTGCCTTATAGCTCAGCTGGTAGAGCATCTGCCTGGTGTGTCATAGGTCTTGGGGGAAACCTGAGGGAGTATACCACTGTGCCTTATAGCTCAGCTGGTAGAGCATCTGCCTGGTGTGTCATAGGTCTTGGGGGAAACCTGAGGGAGTATACCACTGTGCCTTATAGCTCAGCAGCTGGTGGAGTGTCTGTCTGGTGAGTCAGAGGTCTTGGGGAAAATCTGAGGGAGTATACATGTACCACTGTGCCTTATGGCTCAGCTGGTAGAGCATCTGCCTGGTGTGGCAGAGGTCTTGGGGAAAATCTGAGGAAGTATACCACTGTGCCTTATAGCTCAGATGGTAGAGCTTCTGCCCAGTGAGTCACAGGTGTCGGGGTGGAATCCCGATAAAGCCCTTACGACTTTTCTCTCATCCCAAGTGTGGATGCCGCTGTAACTATTCGCCGCGACACAGATTACACTACGAGAGGCATGTCAAACAGACACAAGGCACGTCTAGTTTGCTTATTACTAAAATGGTGCCTTTACATACTTCACTTTATTGAATTGATTTCGCATGGGTGGGCTATCTTGCACTTTTGCTGCTATATCATCTTTGAGGAAGCCCTACCCATGCATGCCTATAAGCGGAAGCTAGACAAGTTTTAATACAGTGGAAAGTCACCATAAATGGGCATCGTATCTGAACCATACAAGTGTTTGTTTTGGTGGCGTTTGACGCAAACAAATGATTGGGAGCCATGAGCGATGTTCACTGTAGCTGAATGTTCTTTTTGGTGTTCATTATAGCGAATTTCCACTGTAATAAAATTGGAATGATGGCCAAAAACTCACCTCTCCTGTGTTTTCAGTATCCATGGCAACACGTCCATTTTTGTAGTGTGTAATATGAAGCTCCACAGTCTGTGGGCTCCATCTCCAATCTGTGAATACATAATGAACAAAAATTGGCAAATGTGACAGAAATGCAACCAATCCAGTAAGCCTGGACGATATCACGATATTATCGCCGACTGACGATAATGAAAACAATATCGACTATATCGACTTTGTTTTTGTAAATATCGAAATATCGTGACAAAGACGATATTCTCAAACCTTGAAAAACATGCACGATAATTCTAAAACTATCGTCAATTTGCGAAGTGCTACATAACTTTGAGGTTTAAAACTCGAACAATGACAGTCCAGGCGCCCGTCAAAAACATCTGTCAGATTTGCCGCGAACGACCGCTGCCGACTGTAGATTAATGCCCATGTTAAAATGATGTAGAAGTAACATCCAGGATTATCGACTGCGCGCGCCGCCAAATTATTTTCATGTAGTTGGTAAACTAGGCAGCCACTACACACAGAGGAGCCGCCACAAAGACGATTCAATAAACCTTTACAAATACATTTTAAGGGGTCTTTGACTTTAGTCGTCTGAATTAGTTGAGAGAATAAAGCCAACACGGTCTTGACAATAAATCACAGACAACGCCTGCAGTCAGTGGCGCCCATCATCTGTTTTGTTTATTTAAACAACAAACTTTTTAATGTTAGGGTTTACTTCTTTATTCATTTTTTAGGGTTCATTTATTTGTTGGCGTTTAATTTGTTGAGCCTTAAACAAGTTGTGATCGAGTCATGTGTAAATAAAAACATTCTTTTTGTTCTCCCAAAAAGTTGCATTGTGTGACTTTTCGCGATGTTCTGATAACCTTTATATTATTTACTACATGTACCTGTACCGCATAATTGTATTCAGTAGTAAACGTGAAAATAGTTGTTAGAAATCATAAGGGTAGTTATTATCAAAAAATTAGTGGGTATACCAGGGATTCGCAATCACAGCCTGATTACTGTTTTCAAACATGCTCTCCCTCCCTTATGTCTCGAGAATGATTATTTTCCAGTCACCCAGGCCCGGAGAGATTAATAAGAACTGAAAACTGACCGCAGAATGATTGACAGTCGGATTAGCAGACACTCGCCCGCACCCCCACTCAAAACCAAAAACAAGGTAGAGGTTATTGCTTTGTACGCCGCCAAGACGGTATTCCACAAAGGATGCTAACAACAACAAGTTAATACAATGTACAAGTACGTCCTAAGATAAGCTTCCATCTGTTTGTCACGAACATCATGGTTGTGGGAAGTTTTATTTAAACCAACAGCCAATCCGGACACCCGGCCAGCAGCCCAGCCAGTCATCTTGACTCTCAAAATAACGCCCATTTTCAGGCTCTCAGTGCAGTTGGCCAATCAGAGTAATGGATCACAGAGGAAGGCTCACGCTGTTGCCCTCCTGCCGCTGATCGATAATGCGCTGTTTCTTCAGACTTCGGCCGCTTTGTTTCCTATGATGGAACTTCAAAGTATTTCAACTTCAGCAATATTATTTTAAATGACAAGCCATTTCATCGTTTTTGCGTAGTCGTTTTCTCGTTTGGTTCATTGTTAACAAGGTTGTTTAATTTTTTGAAAATCTTGACGATATATAGTCATATCGGCGATATCATCCGACGATAATATCGCAGTTCAAAATTTTCGATATCGTCCAGGCTTACAATCCAGGCTTTGACATTAACCAAAGTCACCAAGGCCAATGGCCTCATGCCCTGCTGAGTTGGCCCCGATGCCCCTTCAAGATACACTTTCTGAAGCCAACTTGGCCATCATGCCCTATTGAGCTCGTGCCAATGACGTCATTTTTGGAGTAAAACAATGCTGCGTCGTTGTGGAAGCAATGGGCGTGCGCGTTGTGTGTGTCCACAGCGCGCGTAACGCGCTATGATGAGGCTCCCATTGGTGAACTAAACCGCGTTACACCCACAAGAGACACACACAACGCGCACGCACATTGCTTCCACAATGACTCAGCATTATTTGACTCCCAAAATGGCATATTCGCACGAGTTCGAAAGGGTTCAATCCCAGGCTTTGACATTAACCAAGGCTACCAAAGCCAATGGCCTTATGCCCTGCTGAGTTGGCCTCATGCCCTGCTGAGTTGGCCTCATGCCCTGCTGAGTTGGCCTCATGCCCTGCTGAGTTGGCCTCATGCCCTGCTGAGTTGGCCTCGATGCCCCTTCAAGATATACACTTTCTGAGGCCAACTTGGCCAGCATACCCTATCCCAGGCCTTGACATTAACCAAGGCCAATGGCCTCATGCCCTGCTGAGTTGGCCCCGATGCCCCTTCAAGGTACACACTTTCTGTAAAGCTATACTTTCTGATAAGCTGATAGCAAAAAAAGGACATGTCAAATTGACCTCTCGTGCTCCTTGATCCTGTTTTGCATCTTCCATTTTTATGCGCAAGTTAATTTTAGCTTTGTTTACAAAACTAGCCCCTGTTCAGCCAGGTGTGAAATTCCCAACATGATGACGACGTTAATGAAAACTCGAAACCTATGTCTACCGATATTTCAATATTTGTGAGCCAATTTTCTAAAAATACTACAATTTTCATTTTATCTACAATTTTATGAGTGTCTACTTTTTCTGATACACCCTGTATAAGGTATATCTTCAAGCAAACTTGAATCCGTCGTTTTGATTGGTGGATCCATGGCAACCAACAGTGTGATGTTTCATAATACTCTTCCGATTCTCATATTGCACTCTGCGTACCGGTAAATGCACCATGGTATTCCAAGATAACTGTGTCCCTTAGCATATGCGCGAAAAACATGTAGTACTTGCAGAGTGCGCGTGTTATTAGTGCGTCAATTTTGCTTGAAGATAATATTAGTTATCCCGCGAGCACGAGTGGAATACGGCATTATCATGATTATGTAGGAACGTGACAGTCAGATGTTACGTGACCACATTCGTGTGACTAACTATGTTCCTTTTTTTGTCTGTCGCCTGAGGTGTATGATTTTTAAACATCTATATCTGGGAGGTTTTAATTTTGTCAAAAAATTAGTTAGTCGTACATTATTACATAATGAAACTATTTATAGCCTGATACCCAAAATCTTGGAATCGTCCAGATTGTACCGTTACATTGTTTTAAATTGTTATAAATTTAAATAAAGAAATTTATATTGATAAAATTCTCACTTTGTCTGTTTTGTTAGTTTGCTTTATTTGTATTTCTTCTTTCAAACAAACAAATAAGAAAGAAACAACCTGCAGTAAAACCCCCGTTGATCATTTTTAATTTAATTTGCTTAAGGGCGGTCCGGTTGGCGTAGTGGTTCTTTCCTCGCCTTTCCTCTGGCGTACCCGTTTCGAATCCTGGGCGTGTATGTGGATTGGGTTTACCCCTAGAACTATGGGGGATAATGTATCCCCCATAGGTAATGTTGTTTTTTTCCAATATGGCGGTGCCTGAACTTTAAGATCGGACAGAAACGTTTTTGGCTAGCGCAATAATCCGCTGCCCAATCGCCACTAAACTCCATCTGATAGTTCTTGAGACACTCACCTTGCGTGTGTCTACGGAATTTCGGTACCATTTGTCCATTAAATTCTCCTAAAAAATGTTGGGAAATGAACGGGAACATGTGCGATGCGTCCACATGCGTGATCCAGGCATTCGGTAAAAGCCGGAGTTGCCGGAACTCCCAGAGTTGCCGGAACTGCTTGGATTTGTTATTGGTCCCAGCTGTTCCGGCAACTCCGGGAGTTCCGGCAACTCCGGCTTTTACCGAATGCCTGGATCACGCATGTGGACGCATCGCACATGTTCCCGTTCATTTCCCAACATTTTTTAGGAGAATTTAATGGATAAATGGTACCGAAATTCCGTAGACACACGCAAGGTGAGTGTCTCAAGAACTATCAGACGGAGTTTGGTGGCGATTGGGCAGCGGATTATTGCGCTAGCCGAAAACGTTTTTGTCCGGTCTTAAAGTTCAGGTGCCGCCATATTGGAAAAAAACAACATTACCTATGGGGGATACATTATCCCCCATAGTTCTAGGGGTAGATTGGGTTAGCAGTCCCTATAGTATGACGAGCATCTTTAAAGAATTGTAGAGTATATTCACAAATACAAAAAAAAATGTGTGCTCATCTTTAAAGAATTGAGAAGTTTATTATGGCTTCAGAACTCGTGTACTAACAGACTGGAAAATTTCTAAGTGTTTCCTCACAAAATCTTAAAGGTGTTATGCCGTGGACAGGATGGTGGAGAGAGGAATTATAATTATTTTTGCATGTTTCTATTCTTTGATATATTAATTATCGATTTCTTATCTCGTTTTACATTTTATATTAATAAAAAAAGTGAAAATATAGGCTTAATTCCAACCCATGATTTTCCTCTTTTCTGGAAACTGTCGAAATCCCGCCGCTGCGGGCAGCAAACAGATTTGGCCAAATTCGTGATGTCATTTTACGGAGACGTTTTTAGCCAAGAAAGGATCGCGCACGATATCACTCCGCGCCAATACAATAGTCTGGTGTCGCACACATTGTGTAAGAAGAAACCTGTGTTTGGTCTTGATCCCACCGCTATGGTCGGTATGCTCGCCCGCGTGCGTGCGTGATCAAGTGCTTTGTGAAGTACACGCCGAACGAACGGCCCGCCAGCCGGTATGGTTTCAGCGAGTGCGCGCTGAACATTCTCGTAAACTTGTTACATTGCATTATTGACACAGTCACATCACAAGACGCCCCCAAAACACTGCTAGATAAATGTTCTAGTGTTGGGATTAAATTTAACATACACGAGTCAATTGTCAACATGTTGTTCCAAAACGCCACGTTGTGGAATAACAAGAAACAGCCGTCGGCCGGACGCGTCCGTAAAATGACGTCACGAATCCGTTGATTTTCCAATGTCAAACTTTTAGGCCCGACGGCTGTTCAGATTTTGCTTCGAGTTTGGGCTGAAAAGTGGGCCAAAAACTGCTGTTGTAATAAAACATTCGCACAGTCTAATTTTTTTCTGAACAATTTTCCTGGCATAATTAGATGTATTTAATGGTTTAATGTGTAATTTTGGTAAATTCCTCTCTCCACGGCATAACATCTTTAACACTATTCTCACCCAAAATATTGGTTTTTCCCATCAAATCTGCACATGTTAACCCTTTTAACGATGCTTAATAAGTCAACAGGGTCAGCTTCTCAACTCTTACCGATAGGTATACAGTATCAGTACAAGGTGGGTTGTTCTAAAACCCCCTCGACCCCCACGACCCCCACGACTTGCCTTCCTGTGCGACTTTTTCACGTGCCCGAACCTGTGTTCACAGCCCGATTACGAATGCGGGCCATAGCCATGCGCCAGCGCCAGCCCGGCCTAGTTCGAATGAGCCGTGTCGCCGTGTGCGAACGCGACGTCATAGTGTTGCTTCCAATACGTTCTTAAAAATGACTAAATTTCCACCGGTGTGAAGTTGGTTACTTATTCGACGTTCGACGTTCAATATTCAATAAGGAGCTGTTACTTATTCAACATTCAATAAGGAGCTGTTACTTATTCGACATACAAATGCACAGAACATTTTATTTCAAAGGGTCAAATGCCCCACCCTGGGGCATGAAAAACGTGACCAAACCCCCACCTAGCCTAGGAATGGGGCAACGCGGGAGGAGGGGGTTAGGGGGACCAATTGATATGTGCATAAGTAACAGCTCCTTATTGAATGTCGAATAAGTAACAGCTCCTTATTGAATGTTGAATAAGTAACAGCTCCTTATTGAATATTGAACGTCGAACGTCGAATAAGTAACCAACTTCACACCGGTTAAATTCCTACATGTACCTTCTAAAACCCGATCTTACACTAGTTAAGCTCATTATCTCCCCTATCGAAATATAGCGTTATTTTTTTGTCGGGGCTTGATCGCGACACAAGCCGTGCAAAGAAAATTCAGGATTTGACCTCATTAACGTGTGCGCTGCGGACTGACTGATAAGCTGTACCGCTTTCGGGGCCATCCATAAACTACGTACGCACGGAGGGGGAGAGGGAGGGTTGGAGCCAATGCCTACACCCAACGTTAAAGTATGTGGGTGACGTCACGAAATTTGCGTACGGGGGAGCGTAGTCTAAAAAGTCGGCATTCCGTGCTTAGGCCAATGAAATTAGATTACTAGTTTCTCGTCAACCACTTTTCAAATTTTGATGAGGTTTTTTTTTCATTATTCATTATTCATTATTTCTTATCAATGAAAAATGTAACCCGTTACCATGGTTATACATACACTAACTGCTATTTTGAAACTGATTTAGGCTCTAAAAGTCGCCCAGAAAGTTAGTGCCAGTATCAGTTCCATGGAGACTGATACTGGCTTGAGCTTGTGTTTGAAGGAAGAACTTGAGATGGCAAAAATCATGGGAAATGACAAAGGAGTTTTGAAAGAGCAATACATTTTAATATGGCAGGCCTTTACGGCCCCCAAAGAGGGTGTGCGTTCCAATGCACAGTTGCGATTGGGTCATTCCATGTCAAATCACCCAAAAAATGTGGAATTTTTAACCCTACCCTCTTCAAATTTGCTCAAATTTGGTTTATAGGGTAACTTTGACTCAACAAGCTCAAATTTCGAAATTAAAAATTCATCCGACTTACGGTTATCGCGATACGGCACGTGCTTTTTCGACGATTTTGGTCAAAATGACTCGACCGTCAACTTTCAAACGACCATAAACCCAGTAACCCCTGGGTCAAAATGGCTGAAATTGGTGTTTTTGGAAAGGGGATTGCATAAGGAATCCAAATCTGCCATTATTTTTATGCGTTAACATGGTATGTTTTCCATGACCTTTGACCTTAACTTTGACCTTGAATTTGACCTCGTGGATCACGTGATCCGGAGGTGAACTTCGGTGACAATTTTCACCCATATGTTTTCTTCATAATATCAAAAAATTAGAGATATAATATTGTTTGTTTGCTTTCCAGCTCTTCTCAAAGTTGCCATGTTTAGTAAAAATGTAATATTCCTATGCAAAGTACATGTGTACTCATATGCAAGGCATGCAAAAACGTGTACAATCTATACAGGCAGTGGGCAAATTTTGTAAATCTTATGGAATATACATACAACATTTTAAGAAGCAATAAATTACATATTCCAATATTCCAAATGGCATTTACTGTGACTATTACCATAGATTATGATCACTCAGCTAAAGTTATTGATCATTTACGATCCAGTCTGGGTACACTCTTGAAATTTGTGCGCTGTCATTTGCTGAGATGTAATACTTTCTGGAAGACGAGGATGTCAGTGATGGGGTGTTGACTTTGCATAAAACATTGGCTTCAGTTACCCAGCATTTATCAGGTTCCAATAGCCACTTGAACTGTTTGGATGGTCCATGAGGGTGCATAAAATTAATACTAGTCACCAAGCTCCTCAGAAATGTTCTCCACCATGCCAATCCACGGAAAGCCATCATAAATGCAGCAGACAAAGTTTTGTTGTATTACATCAAAATCCTGTGCTGCCTCTGGTGCTGGTTCTACATCATTGCTGTGCGAAACTGGTACTACAGCTGGCGGGCTAACTTGACTACTTAATTTGTACACTTGTAGGCCTAACATTAATTTGGAGACTGGGACAAACCTGAGGAATTGCTGAGTTCCTTTGACAGTTATTGCTGTTATTTCAAGAGTGTACCCAGACTGGATCGTAATTGATAAATAACTTTAGCTGAGTGATCACTTAAAGACATAATCTATGGTAATATGATCTAATAGTCACAGTGAATGCCATGTGGAATATTGGAATATGTAATTTATTGCTTCTTAAAATGTTGTATGTATATTCCATAAGATTTACAAAATTTGCCCACTGCCTGTATAGATTGTACATGTGTATGTATTGCATGCCTTGCATATATGTAATGTACTTTGCATAGGAATATTACATTTTTACTAAACATGGCAACTTTGAGAAGAGCTGGAAAGCAAACGAAAAATATTATATCTCTGATTTTTTGATATTATGAAGAAAACATATGGGGGAATATTTTCACCGAAGTTCACCTCCGGATCACGTGATCCACGAGGTCAAATTCAAGGTCAAAGTGAAGGTCAAAGGTCATGGAAAACATACCATGTTAACGCATAAAAATAATGGCAGATTTGGATTCCTTATGCAATTCCCTTTCCAAAAACACCAATTTCAGCCATTTTGAACCAGGGGTTACTGGGTTTATGGTCGTTTGAAAGTTGACGGTTGAGTCATTTTGACCGAAATCATCAAAAAAGCACGCGCCGTATTGCGAAAACCGTAAGTCGGATGAATTTTTAATTTTGAAATTTGAGCTTGTTGAGCCAAAGTTACCCTATAAACCAAATTTGAGCAAATTTGAAGAGGGTAGGGTTAAATCCATTGGGTGATTTGACATGGAATGACCCGATTGCGAAACCACTCCGTTGCTTCGTCAATGCCATCGATCAAACCAAACCGGCCTTCAGTTCATGAATTGCTCACATCCCCGATGTCCACAATCTTCCATTTTCCACACACCTGTCTTCATGATAAACCGCCAGGGAAAACATATTCACAGCGGGAAAAATCCACACAAAACTGCAAAAGACACACAAATCTGCATGTGAATGTGCGCCAGAAAACAATCGATCTACCAACCTCGTGACCACGGCAAAAATATACAACCCGAGTTCCGTGTACAAAGGCCGTGCATATAACGCGATCTGGAAAGGAGGTCACAAATTATCGTATGTCGAATTCGGGCGGTCTGATCTTGGCACGCATGGCGCGAACGCGACCCGAAAACACTGCACTAGGAACAGGATCACACACCACGTATCCGCCCGAACTCGACCTGCAACGAACGGTTTTCGCTGGTACCCACCGCCCATACTGGGTGCTGGGGAAGCGCTGATATGCTGTACGGTTGGTTTACTGCATTCTGTGATACATTTTGCGAAGCTTAAGCTAGCTGCACAACTCTGACTGCGCAACCGAAACAGAAACTTCGCTTGGGAGTAGTTTGTGTTGGATTTCGCCCATTTTTTTTGCAAAATAATGAAATTTTTGGAATAATGAAATGTTTTGGTGCGGGGTCAATATCACATGCGGGCGCTGACGAGAAACTAGTCATCTAATTTCATTGGCCTTACGTACTTTATGGATGGCCCCTTCAGTGATACACACATTAAAAACGTATTGGAAGCAATGACACGGCGACGCGCGGCTCATTCGAACTAGGCCGCGCTGGCCCGCATTCGTAATCGGGCTGTGAACACAGGTTCGGGCACGTGAAAAAATCGCACGTGAAGGCAAGTCGAGGGGGTCGTGGGGGTCGTGGGTCGAGGGGGTCGAGGGGGTTTTAGAACAACCCGTACAAGGTGCATAACATTACCTAACTATAGGCGGTATAGCCTCTCGCGGCGGCGAAGCTGCACAGCCACAGGCGCCGACCCACCATGCGCCGACGTTGTTCACAAAGCATGCAAAGTAAGATTCATGACGAAATTTATTAATGCAAGCAAAATCGATCGTACCATCAACTGGCTTCGGCGCCCCTCAGTTTGGCGTGAACAGACGAGCAGGCGAACATCTCTTGTTCCAAAAAGCAGGCCACGGAATCCCCAAATTTGACACAAAACGTGTCTTTGTTGTTCATTGTTTTTGCACGTAAGGCCATTTCGACATTTTCGCGGCCATTTTGAAGGAGGTGCAAAGAGCGCCCTCAAGCGACGCGTGTGCGTGCACAAAACATATCTAAGGCGGCTTCGCGCACTGGATACAACTTCGCAATTAATTTGTTTGACTAATTAAATCGATGGCTTTGACTATAAAGCTGGTTGATTGTGATTCTATATGAGTTGTTCTTATGCTTCAGTTGAAAAATCTAAATTAAAAGTGCTTCTTGTCTGAATAAATCGCATTTTAAGACCCCTTCTTATTTCCCAATTTCTCTAAGATTAAGGCGGCTTGATTCCGGCACTGGATACAACTTCGCAATTAATTTGTTTGACTAATTAAATCGATTGCTATGACGATAAAGCTGATTGATGATGATTCTACATGAATATTTCTTATATTATAGCTGAAAAATCGTAACAAAAAAGTGCCTACTTGTCTGAATAAATCGATTTTAAGACCCCTTCTTATTTCATAATTTCTCTAAGCTAGAAGGCGGCTTAATTCGCGCACTAGAAACAACTTCGCAATTAATTTTTGTGACTAATTACGTCAACTTGGTCAAATCCGTAACCGAAGTTTGCAAGCTTGATAGACTGCTGCGTGAAATTGCACTTTAGTTTCTGTCATTTAATCTGCCAGGCTGATTTATTTTTGGTACAGGCCTATTGTGGCTGGTTTTCTTTGTATTTGTGCCAAATATCACGCAAATCCACTCCTCATATTCAGTCGTTGTATGTGGAATATGTGGAGCGGGAACCAGTCTACGCACATACATTGAAAGATCTAGACTGGTTCCCGTCCACATATTCCACACTTTCGCAATAAGCGAACCAATCTATAGGGATCGGGAACAAATCTATGAAAGATCACGCCCACATATCACGAACACCGCGACCCCACACATTGAAATATCCCACATATATGTCGAAATATCCCACATATATTTTAAACATTGCATATATATATGTCAAATTATTGCACATATATTTTTAACATCGCATACATATGAAAAAACATCGCACACATATGAAAAAACATCGCACATATATATTTAACATCGCACATATATTTGTGCATTATCGAATATTGCACGTTCAACACGCCATAGAAGACAGGGCTGCGTTCCAAACACGCCAACGTTTGCTCATGTGGAATGGATTGTTTGCCAAAATACATTGTCAAGATGGCGGCACCCACAGTCACAACAATCGTACCGACGTTGTAATGTGGCTTTCCGCTGCTTTCCAATTTTTTGAGGAAATGTGACACGTTGCTATTGATTGTGTATCGCCAGCGATAAGGCAGACAACCACGAAAGGTGCAATTTATTTGTTATTTTCCAATTTGCAAACCATCGTCAGTCGTCTTTCATGTCGCGTGCGCCATTTTGAAATGCCTCGCGAATATGGCGAACAACTTAAAAGTTTGTTGGCCAACGCGTTGACGAACGTTGGTAGCGCACAATACGTTCCACTCAAATTGTTGGCCAACGTTCAAGTGCCAACGTTTGCAAACGTTCGCGTATTTGGAACGCAGCCCTGGGCTGCGTTCCAAACACGCGAACATTGCAAACGTTTTCATCGTTCGCCAACAACTGGTACCCGGCTTTTCATAGACGAGTGCACAAAAGCACTGTAACCAGTGGCGAACGTTGGCAACGTTCGCGTGTTTGGAACGCAGCCCTGTGCGTTCCAAACACGCGAATCTTGCAAACGTTTGCATCGTTCGCCAACAACCGGTACCCGGCTTTCCATAGACGAGTGCACAAAAGCATCAGTGGCAAACGTTGGCAACGTTTGCGTATGTGGAACGCAGCCCAGGTGTACGCGTACGCATGCCAATATAGCGCGCACGTCGCGAATAGGGCTTTGCGTACACTACCCCTAATCGCGTGTGCGCATCGCGCGTATCCAAACTTAAGGACGCGACGCGAGTCACGCGAAAGCAGCTGTCATCTGTGCGCATGCGCGAAAACTCATGCAGAAGTGCTTAAAATCATGCAAATTACGGTGCCCAAAATCATGCAAATGAGGTGGCTTAAACCACGCAAATACTTATGCAAATGTGCCCAAAAGTATGTAAATGAGGGTGCCCAAAACTATGCTAATGAGAAGGCGCGGTTATGCGCGTACGGCCTCCGTACCCTATCTTGTTGTTAATATATATCTGTGGTCCGAGCCTGACTTGTGGATGGGTTTTGGGTCCAGAGTAGTCTTGGCCCAAGACTACTCTAGTCGATATTGGCATGTGTACGCGTTGGCCATTCCTAGTAGTGCGCCCTCTTGCATCACTATCTGGCCAGCCCTTTGCAGTGAGCAAAGATAGTGCTGCAAGAGGGCGCACTACTAGGAATGGCCAACGCGTACACAAACCAATATCGACTAGAGTAGTCTTGGGCCAAGACTAGGTCCAGAGCGGAGCCTGCTGACGTGTGGGCGGATTTGTGCCGGGTCCGAGCCCGACTTGTGGATGGGTTTTTGGTCCAGAGCGGAGCTTGACGCTTGGAGGGGGTTTTGGGAAGGGGTTTTGGGAAGGGGGTTTTGGGAGGGGGGTTTTGGGAGGGGGGTTTTGGGAGGGGGGTTTTGGGAGGGGGGTTTTGGGAGGGGGGTTTTGGGAGGGGGGTTTTGGGAGGGGGTTTTGGGAGGGGGTTTTGGGCGGGGTCCGAGCCTGACGTGTGGATGCTCAGAGTTTTTTCAAGAAATATGTTAAAACCTGTTTAATAGGTGGAACTTGAACCTGAAGCAGTTTTCTTAACCACTGAGTGAATACTCAAGTGCATTTTTGTCAAAGGGCCTGTTTGATGTAATTGATCACCACTTTGTTGGTATCACAACTGCCCTTTCCTGATGTAATTTACAAGAACTGTTAAAAACATTAAATTGTGCTTGGGTGCACTGGTACCAAAGGGTCTTTGGCACATTTTGAACGATATTGATCACCACTGTGAGCGCATCACTTTTCCAAGAACCCACAGCCTTCTACATTCTAGAACAGATATCTTAACCACTCGCCCACTAAGTGTGCTGGTGTCGGAGTGTCAGTTTAAATGATTAAAAACCTGTGTTTGGGTGGGACTCGAACCCACAGCCAAGCCAAGCAGATGTTTTGAGCACTTTTGTAAGGCACATTTTTGTAATTTGTTTTCATTACTGAAACACCTGTGGGCGGCTAATTCTACTCAAACTCCTTATAATTTTCAGTCCTGTTCTTGGATGTCGATTTGGCACTGTCATATTTTGTTAGATGATAGCATTGCTGCGGTTGTAGCAGTGTCAACGAACTAGCTAAGATAAACTGTCTTTTGTTTGGATCAAATCCGCTTTCATGAAATACATCAAGTGAAAATGGAGATTCATTTTTTGTTAATGTTCAGTGTCTGATATTTGGTTTTAAGTCTTGGCTCTATTTTCTAAGTACTGTAACTGAGTTAACTTATTTTATTTCCCTTTCTTTCAGTCTGTGGCTACTGTTCATATGCACCAACTTCAGATTTGCTGGGAGAAGAAATATATTCAAGTAAAATGTTCGTTAACTTAATTTATGCAAGGTCCTAATTGCTATTGTCTTTACAGCCAAAATTATACACCGAAAATCGAACAGGGGGTTACCCCTGTCCGATTTTCTAATGTATTGTAGGGGAGGTTTCCCTCCTCTACCTGTTAAAGAAAACATTAATAAAAATAGTGTACAAAGAAATACAATTCAAATGATTTATTAAACATCTACTGTAAAACAAGAAAATAAAACAAAAATTGTAACTTGATAGAAGTCATCAAATACATGACGATAAGCTGAAAATTGACTTGAAAGGCCCTACATGTATGTATCATTTGCAAGATAAAACTTTTTACAAATTCGTGGAATAAGAGTGTAACATATCTAAGGAAGAAATTTACCTAGCACGATATGTGGCAGAGGAACGCCCCTATACCTCAACACACTCCAATCGCCCCTAAAAACTGACAGGAATTCCTTGGATGTTTGAGACACAATAGGGGAACAATGGTAGGGGTTAGTCTGTTTGCCACATATCATGCTGCATAGGCTAGTTTACAAAATTTCTCCTTTGATGTGTTACACTTTTATTCAACGAAATCGTAGAAAGTTTTATCTTGCAAAAAAACGTTGAATATTTTGAATATTTCAGAAGTAACCAAGTTGTATTAATCAAATATATCTAGAAACTTGTTACGTAAAACACTCCTTGACATAACAAAAAGTACTTACAATGAAATTGAAGATTTGAGCAGTTCACACCTAACATTATGGCCATTTATTTTGTGAACCGTCTGACTTCATAAAAAAGCTAATACACAAAGCTCAAATCATGTTAAACTTCTTTAGAAACAAACCAACCTTTTGGGTCATTTTACAAATGAGTTTTATCCAAAAATAAGATAATCAATTGTGGTTGATCATTCCGATGTTTGTTTGCTGGTGTCCTTTTGCGGTTCTCTACATCATTTCCAACTGTGTGAAAAACAAAACAAAAAGTAGGAATGAGCATAAAGTGTAATTCAATAGTTTTACTTGATGCCATTTTCATTCTATTCTAAGGCCAATGAAATTAGATTACTAGTTTCTCGTCAACCACTTTTCAAATTTTGATGAGGTTTTTTTTTCATTATTCATTATTCATTATTTCTTATCAATGAAAAATGTAACTGCTATTTTGAAACTGATTTAGGTTCTAAAAGTACTGTCGCCCAGAAAGTTAGTGCCAGTATCAGTTCCATGGTTGTTGTTGTATATTTTATGGCATCTTCGGCAACTAAGGCCCTTTATGCCATCAAATATACGGTTTTAGCTTTAACTATACT
The DNA here is from genome assembly GCA_037783545.1 of Henricia sp. BOLD:AAB3569. Taxonomy (NCBI): domain Eukaryota; kingdom Metazoa; phylum Echinodermata; class Asteroidea; order Spinulosida; family Echinasteridae; genus Henricia; species Henricia sp. BOLD:AAB3569. Next base: position 269,846 of record JBBELK010001085.1, on the reverse strand, counting down.
ATATTATCAACTTGAGATGACGAAGAAGGAGTTGCAGAGAAACCCCCAGAGAAATGCCCCAGGGGAAAACCCACGCGGTCAAGTAGGGACTGCAAACCCAATCCACATACACGCCCCGGATTCGAACCCAGGACCCCAGAGGTGAAAGGCGAGGAAAGAACCCGTACGCCAACCCGCGCCCCCAGTTCCATGGAGTTATACATGTAGCTTGTGTTTGAAGGAAGAACTTGAGATGGCAAAAGTCATGGGAAATGATAAAGGAGTTTTGAAAGAGCAATACGTTTTAATATGCACAGTTCCGATTGCGAAACCACTCCGTTGCTTCGTCAATGCCATCGACCAAACCGGCCTTCAGTTCGTCGAAAAGTTGAATAAAAACATATGAATCGCTCACATCCCCGATGTCCATGAATTTTCTATTTAACCACACACCTGTCTTCATGATAAACCGCCAGGGAAAACATATTCTATAGCGAGAAAAATCCACACAAAACTGCAAAAGACACAAAAATCTGCATGCGAATGCGCGCCAGAACAAATGGAATCGATCGGTCCAACCTCGTGACCACGGCAAAAATATACAACCCGAGTTCCATGTACAAAGGCCTTGCAGATAACGCGATCTGGAAACGAGGTCACAAATACCGTATGTCGAATTCCGGCGGTCGATCTGTTATTGACACGCAAACAGTGTTCTCGCGCCCGAACGGCGGGAACGCGACCCGAGAACACTGCACTTGGAACAGGATCACACATCATCTATCCGTCGAGAACGAGTTACCCGTGTTAGAGAACAGACCGCCCGAACTCGACCTGCAACGAACGGTTTTCGCAGGTACCCACTGGGTGCAGGGGTAGCGCTGATATGCTGTAAGGTTGGTATACTGCATTCTGTGATAGATTTTGCGAAGCTAGCTGCACTGACCGCGCAACTGAAACAGAAACTTCGCTTGGGAGTAGTTTGAGTCGGATTTCCTCCGTTTTTTTGCAAAATAATGAATAATGAAATTGTTTGATGCGGGGTCAAAATCACATGCGGGCGCTGACGAGAAACTAGTGATCTAATTTCATTGGCCTAAGATAAACAGTTATTTACATGAAGAGACACCGTCAGGCTTTTTAGTCCAATTCAATGTGCTGTGCTTTACTTATTTCATTATTGCGTTTGGTGAGTGCTTCCTTTGTTATATTCTGAAGGAAACTGAACTTACATATGAAATTAGTAATAGTTGTAGATTCCTCATTTACTGAATAAAATGGTTTGCACATAACATTAGTGGTTTTACAATATGTAACAATTACAGGCAATGCATAGTTCCGACCTGTCAATCAACCGAACCCGCCGACCAATCACAACAGAGCTAGCAGACATCACCTGTAACAATTACAGGCAATGCATAGTTCCGACCTGTCAATCAACTGAACCCGCCGACCAATCACAACAGAGCTAGCAGACATCACCTGTAACAATTACAGGCAATGCATAGTTCCGACCCGTCAATCAACCGAACCCGCCGACCAATCACAACAGACCTAGCAGACATCACCCACAATGTTCTGCATGCCCCATACAATTTGTACAGTGTTGTATGCGATGATCCGGGTGAATTTTTGGTTTCAAGGCCGGTCGTTTCGTTGTTCAAAAGGTACAAAAGCACGTATTTTATGATATGACATCCCTGTATTACTGGCCCTTTACTCGGTGTGTTCCAAGATAACTGTCGACCCTGAAACATGAATACCTTTTAGTTTTCTCTAATGAATCTGTGCTTTGTGCGTTGTCGCCATTTCGACAATAGCATGTGACACTATGAACTAACAATGGAAATTGGGCACAAACTATTGTTATTAACAATGGTGTGTGCCCAATTTCCATTGTTAGTTGCTCATAGTGTGAGCCATAGCAACAATATCAAAGGAGGCAGGGTTAACTGGGCAAAATTTGAACTATGCATTTGATACCTCAAGGAGATAAAACAAGATAAAAATATAAATTGAAACTAACTGGCAGCTGGGGTTTTATCCTCCCCAGGAAGCTGAGAAGGCTTGCATGGTTGATGTGTGCGCTATATAACATTAAGACTCCAGCATTATCATGGACACAAACGTTAAGTACTACAACATACCAATTCATCTGCATCTTCTGCTGGAGGAGCTGGCCCACGTTCATTCTCATCCTCTGCCTTGTCTTCAAGAAACTGGAAATACAAGATGTGCACAAAAAATGTTACGTGTTAAGTGTTGTGTGATTTTCATGTTCTATTTCAAGTGTTTGGTGTGAGCAACGGATTCCTTCAAATGTCATCCCACATGCAGTTTTTTCCTTTGGAATTCTTTGCCTCATACACGTTTTTCTTCCTCTTTTAACATGTCGACTGCGAAGTGCATACAAACTCATTCCTTCATGCTTGGAATTAGGCAAAAACCAATCTTAAAACGTAGTTGACTGCATTATTTTCCTATAAAGGTGTATGTTTTTTGTGTTTTTTTTAAATGGCACAGCCATACTTCAGCTAGACTGGTTTACTGCAATGGGCTAAGCAAAGATTGGTTAACTTGGAAAAACTATTAAAGTGTGACATAGGGTGCCTGGGTTTAAACATTCATTCGCCCATTGCTAAAGTGCAGGGAAACAGTTCACTGGTTTTAGTGTAGACCCAGTAAATTGAGGAACACATATATGGTGACCCTTTCACTTTATACTCTATAAATGACTAGTTTTAGACTGATGCTCTGGCCTGTACCTTTTTGGCCTCTGCAGCGGACACAGCACTGTCGCTGCTCTCAGCAGATTCTATAAGTGTCAGTTTCTCTGATGAGACAAAATGAAAATTATGTGCTACTTATTAACAATTAATTACTAAAAGAACGAGCTTAGCAAGGCATTAAACAATTATTTATCAAACATTTATCAATAATTTATCAATTTTTTAGCATATAACTTTTACTGTAACCCAAATGTTTTCAGTCGTCAGACTTTTTCTTTAATAAAACAATAAAACCGAAAAATGAAATCATTAAAAATCAAACTGTACAACAAACAAAATGGTATAATGAATTATTTAGCACAGCTGGTTCATGTTTTTGGGGATGACTGAATATAAACAAAATCTCACCTGAAATGATTTGGTACCAAAAATCTTGTTTGCCGATTCCTTTCATTTCCTCCTTAAGTTTTCGCATGTATTCATTGAACGAATTTGGCTCATGAAGCTGGGGGGAAAGGCCCAAACAAAATGTAGTTATGAATAGGCAGTTAAAGGCAAAGGTATGTCAGCAATGCGTGTGCTCCAAATTCATGCCACGAAATACGCAGCTCCATGCCTTTGCTTGAAGCTGCGTATTTCGTGGCACGAATTTGGCACGCACGCATTGCTGACGAGCCTGTGCATTTAACTGCAAAAAATTGTCATTTGTTTTGCACATGATGTAGTCATCATCTTGTAGTAATACTAATGTTCATACTACCTCAACCGAAGCTTTCCTCAGCGTTTTCAGGCAGTCCATCGCCTTACTGTAGAACTGATCACCGAAGGAATCGCGCACCAACTGACTGATACGTTTCTGCATCTGATTTGAAGCTGTGCAAAAGGAAATTCAATTGTTTTTACCAAAATACTTATATAATATAGATAGATTGCCAATTTAATAATTTCAGTATTTCAGAATTATTAATTTATTATTATTACTATTTATTTTGCCATGACAGACAAAATACATACATACATGTAGCCCAGTTTATTGGAAGGGAAGGGGGAGCGTAAGGCAGGGAATAAGGAGGGGTGAGGCATGGGAGGGAAGGGGTTAAGGGATGGATAGGGAAGGTAGACACAAGCCTATCTAGACAGCCAGGATAAACAAAACCTAGCCCAGTTTGCTGGAAGGGAAGGGGGGGGAGTAAGGCAGGGAATAAGGAGGGGTGAGGCATGAGAGGGAAGGGGTTAAGGGATGGATAGGGAAGGTAGACACAAGCCTATCTAGATGGCTAGGATAAACAAAACCTAGCCCAGTTTGCTGGAAGGGAAGGGGGAAGTAAGGCAGGGAATAAGGAGGGGTGAGGCATGAGAGGGAAGGGGTTAAGGGAGGGAGAGGGAAGGGGTTAAGGGATGGATAGGGAAGGTAGACACAAGCCTATCTAGACGGCCAGGATAAACAAAACCTAGCCCAGTTTACTGGAAGGGAAGGGGGGAGTAAGGCAGGGAATGGTGAGGGGTGAGGCATGGGAGGGAAGGGGTTAAGGGATGGATAGGGAAGGTAGACACAAGCCTATCTAGACGGCCAGGATAAACAAAACCTGGCCCAGTTTACTGGAAGGGAAGGGGGAGTAAGGCAGGGAAGGGGTTAGGGGATGGATTGGGAAGGTAGACACAAGCCTATCTAGACGGCCAGGATAAACAAAACCTAGCCCAGTTTGCTGGAAGGGAAGGGGGGAGTAAGGCAGGGAAGGGGTTAGGGGATGGATAGGGAAGGTAGACACAAGCCTATCTAGACGGCCAGGATAAACAAAACCTAGCCCAGTTTGCTGGAAGGGAAGGGGGGAGTAAGGCAGGGAAGGGGTTAGGGGATGGATCGGGAAGGTAGACACAAGCCTATCTAGACGGCCAGGATAAACAAAACCTAGCCCAGTTTGCTGGAAGGGAAGGGGGGAGTAAGGCAGGGAAGGGGTTAGGGGATGGATAGGGAAGGTAGACACAAGCCTATCTAGACGGCCAGGATAAACAAAACCTAGCCCAGTTTGCTGGAAGGGAAGGGGGGAGTAAGGCAGGGAAGGGGTTAGGGGATGGATCGGGAAGGTAGACACAAGCCTATCTAGACGGCCAGGATAAACAAAACCTAGCCCAGTTTGCTGGAAGGGAAGGGGGGAGTAAGGCAGGGAAGGGGTTAGGGGATGGATAGGGAAGGTAGACACAAGCCTATCTAGACGGCCAGGATAAACAAAACCTAGCCCAGTTTGCTGGAAGGGAAGGGGGGAGTAAGGCAGGGAAGGGGTTAGGGGATGGATAGGGAAGGTAGACACAAGCCTATCTAGACGGCCAGGATAAACAAAAGTGGTATTCAATATAGCTTGCAAGCCTTTTTGTCCAATCCTAAATAGGAAATAAATAGATCTAATCATTGAAACAAATCATAGCGTTTTTGAAATGATTCGTAGCCTCATCATTAATTGTTTGGTAAATGTTATACAAAATTTGGTGGGAGAACTGAACATGGCAAAAAGGTACGCCTGTAATATTCAAAACAGTGCCCCAAGTTGTAGGATAGAGTCAGAAAGAAAAACTTGCAGGGTCTTTTACCTTCAGTGAATTTGTCTTCGTCTTTCTGAGAGATCATTGTTTTGAAGTCGCCAACGGGATCCACAGTCCCCACCTATAAAGAGATAAAGTGGCAATCAATTCACTTGTGTTCCCTTATTCTGACCTCTCTTTCCACTCTGATTGCTTCTGTTTGTGTTCCTCCCAGCTTCATGTTGTAATGCGATGCTTATTCCATGTCTTAGTCATTCTGCCTTTGTGTTCCTCCCAGCTTCATGTTGTAATGCGATGCTTATTCCATGTCTTAGTCATTCTGCCTTTGTGTTCCTCCCAGCTTCATGTTGTAATGCGATGCTTATTCCATGTCTTAGTCATTCTGCCTTTGTGTTCCTCCCAGCTTCATGTTGTAATGCGATGCTTATTCCATGTCTTAGTCATTCTGCCTTTGTGTTCCTCCCAGCTTCATGTTGTAATGCGATGCTTATTCCATGTCTTAGTCATTCTGCCTTTGTGTTCCTCCCAGCTTCATGTTGTAATGCGATGCTTATTCCATGTCTTAGTCATTCTGCCTTTGAGGACGACTCTGATAGGGTCGGAACGGTAGGCACTAATTTGAGTGTCCTGCCGTTTTGTGAGCAGTTTGTGTGATATATATCACTAAATATTTAGTACATGCACAGATTAGCTTCTTTTGTAACATGATATGAATGCTAATTTGTCTGTTATATTTTAGATGTTTGAACCAGACAAACAGTGCATGTACCTGTGTAACGGTGCCTTTAGCAATGCCCTCCATACTAAAGTCTCCTGCATCTTCACCCAGTCGAGGTTTCTTAGCTGGAGGACTAGCGCCATCAACCTCACTGCAACATTCAAATTAAACTGTTGATTTGATACTACAGTCATTACTGACTGTATAATACATAACCCCATTATAATGTGCAGCACACTTGAACATATTCACATCAAATGTGTGATATTATACAAATAATTATATGTTTATGAGTGCAATTGGAGGAATATTTTCACAAGGTGAAAGATGGAATGTTCCATTCAACGAGGCGAAGCCGAGTTGAATGGAACATTCCATCTTTCACCAAATGAAAATATTCCTTCCATTGCACGAATTAAAACATTCACTGTGCCCTTGTGCAAGGCACTCAACCACACTTGCTCCATCCTTCGGAAGGGATGTAAGGCCGTTGATCCAGTGTTAGGTAATGGTAATGCACTCTAAAGATCCCAGAGCATTCTTTCGTTAAAAGCAAGGGGAATCCCCGGTGTCTCTGGCCATTTATAATTTTAATTCTGCACGGGTTTCCTCACGCTTGCGAGTGACAGTGCAATGAGCACTATTAAGGAATCCATGGTATGAATAGATCCTTGTCATCCTACATTTTTTTTACAAATTATTCAGGCTTACCGTTCGATTTTGTGTCGGGGGGTCGTCACATTTGACATGCACAGTCATACATACTGCTTGCGTGTGGTTATGCGTGCCTGTGAATGTTCGTGCGTTCGTGCTTGCATACATGCACACGCGCATGCACTGAATTAATATAGTGGACGCACCATGCAATGGGAACAAAATGTATGGAACAAAATTGCACGGCAAATGGAACAAAACTGCACCGTTAGTGACGTAGCATTAAATTGATTAATTATTGAACGACACATGACCTGCTATCGTCCAATCGGATGACAATTTTGGGCATTATATAAATAAATAAAATGATAAAAATAATAATAATAGTACCTGTCTTTCCAGATACTGTCTGCAGTTTTTCCGTCTGGTTTCTTGACTTTTTCCAGTTTAAACAACTTGATACACTTGTCAGTAGATGGAGAACATTCTGCTATTAATGCTGTAGGTGGTTTCAGAGACTCGGCCAAAACAGGCGACAATGCGGGCAATGTATCAGTTGGGTTCAGAGCTCTGTGCATTAAACACTGAACAATCAAATAATACAAATTCATATTACATACATGTACATGGTTGTCATATCAGCAATATACCAGTAACTGTTTCCAGTCATGCCAGTCAAGATCCAAACGTTGACTCAACCATTCACTATCTACATGTTGTGTTATAATAAGCTCAATAAATATAACAATTTTTGTACAGCAATATAGACCTTTATCAAGGTGCAGCCATGTTGCCTTTTTTCCTGTTTAAATGAACGTATCTAAAGCGAGGCTTGCAGAAAAATAGTTTGACCTGTGTAGAAATTGTTCATTGTGGCATCACTATGACACGCATAGAGCGCTTAAGAAAACATGCAGCACGGACAGTGGTGTTTTCAAAGCAAGAACGGTAGATTACATGCGTTATCGACAGGGCATGCAGATGCACGTACTGATCTTGCTCGACATGTACCGATACTATGGGGAACAAGACAAAGATGGGTGCACCGTCATAAAGGTCAAAAGCATACATAAATGTTAAATTGGCAAATTTCTGGTGTGCACTTTCAGTCTCAATGGCAAAATGCCCAGTTGGTATTTCAAGTCATTGTTATTGCACAATTTACACTGGTTCCCTTCTCTTGATGAATGTGAAAACATACCTGACAGAGTCGCTGGTAGTATGGATTGAAGACCAATTTTGATCTCAGAGTTTCTTTTTCAATTCTCTCCTCGTCGTCCTCGTCCTCAATTCTGTCAAGGAATGACACCAACTATAAGATCTCCACCCACAAACAATGGTCCCACGGTCCACAAACAATGGTCCCACGGTCCACAAACAATGGTCCCACGGTCCACAAACAATGGTCCCAAGGTCCACAAACAATGGTCCCACGGTCCACAAACAATGGTCCCACGGTCCACAAACAATGGTCCCACGGTCCACAAACAATGGTCCCACGGTCCACAAACAATGGTCCCACGGTCCACAAACAATGGTCCCACGGTCCACAAACAATGGTCCCAAGGTCCACAAACAATGGTCCCACGGTCCACAAACAATGGTCCCACGGTCCACAAACAATGGTCCCACGGTCCACAAACAATGGTCCCACGGTCCACAAACAATGGTCCCACGGTCCACAAACAATGGTCCCACGGTCCACAAACAATTTTGCGTGTCCGCCTGTCCGAAACAAGCAGACATAAAAATCTGACGGGCAAAACCCCTCCCTGGTGGCAAAACCCCCTCCTGGAAAAATTCCTGGATCCGCCCCTGGTATTGTGAAAACAATTCAGTATAGTACAGCACAAAGAACAAATATCTAAGTTGCCTTACGTTTCTTCTTTCATAAGATCCATGCTTGAGATGAGACTATCCACTGCATCAAGTTGTTCAACTGCACACACAAAGCCATTAACATGAGTAAATTATTCTACATTATAAGACATTTAGATTTCATCATAAGCCTCTGGTTTACCTACAGAAATTTAAGGGGTACTACAGACCATATACTAAACAAAAAATGTTAAGGATGAAGCAGCACTGTATTACACATGTACTTAAGGATGTGTGCATACATGTATGCTCTTGTTAGTTTAAGGTATACGGAGAACGGACCTAAAAATGCCTATTTGGAGAATGCCAAAGACATCCTGTCTCGCAGAGACTGGCTGAATTGCATTAAGTGAAAAATCGTATGCAGTTCATGCTTTGAATTCATCCAATCTATCTTGTTTGTCTTTGCCGATTTGTTAACCCATTAGTCTTCAAAGCGCCTCAAACCGCCCTGCAGCTTTCTCCTTAAAGCGCCCCAAACCGCCCTGCAGCTTTCTCTCAAAGCGCTGCAAACCGCCCTGCAGCTTTCTCTCAAAGCGCCCCAAACCGCCCTGCAGCTTTCTCTCAAAGCGCCTCAAACCGCCCTGCAGCTTTCTCCTCAAAGCGCCCCAAACCGCCCTGCAGCTTTCTCTCAAAGCGCTGCAAACCGCCCTGCAGCTTTCTCTCAAAGCGCCGCAAACCGCCCTGCAGCTTTCTCTCAAAGCGCCCCAAACCGCCCTGCAGCTTTCTCTCAAAGCACCCCGAACGGCCCTACAGCTTTCTCTCAAAGCGCCCCAAACTGCCCTGCAGTTTTCTCCTCAAAGCGCTGCAAACCGCCCTGCAGCTTTCTCTCAAAGCGCCCCAAACCGCTCTGCAACTTTCTCCTCAAAGCGCCGCAAACCGCCCTGCAGCTTTCTCTCAAAGCGTCCCAAACCGCCCTGCAGCTTTCTCTCAAAGCGCCCCAAACCGCCCTGCAGCTTTCTCTCAAAGCGTCCCAAACCGCCCTGCAGCTTTCTCCTCAAAGCGTCCCAAACCGCCCTGCAGCTTTCTCTCAAAGCGTCCCAAACCGCCCTGCAGCTTTCTCCTCAAAACGTCCCAAACCGCCCTGCAGCTTTCTCTCAAAGCGCCCCAAACTGCCGTGCAGTTTTCTCCTCAAAGCGCTGCAAACCGCCCTGCAGCTTTCTCTCGAAGCGTCCCAAACCGCCCTGCAGCTTTCTCCTCAAAGCGTCCCAAACCGCCCTGCAGCTTTCTCTCAAAGCGTCCCAAACCGCCCTGCAGCTTTCTCCTCAAAGCGTCCCAAACCGCCCTGCAGCTTTCTCTCAAAGGGTCCCAAACCGCCCTGCAGCTTTCTCCTCAAAAGCGCCACAAACCACCCTGCAGCTTTCTCCTCAAAGGGTCCCAAACCGCCCTGCAGCTTTCTCCTCAAAAGCGCCACAAACCACCCTGCAGCTTTCTCCTCAAAGCGTCCCAAACCGCCCTGCAGCTTTCTCTCAAAGCGTCCCAAACCGCCCTGCAGCTTTCTCCTCAAAGGGTCCCAAACCGCCCTGCAGCTTTCTCCTCAAAGCACCCCAAACCGCCCTGCAGCTTTCTCCTCAAAGGGTCCCAAACCGCCATGCAGATTTCTCTCAAAGCGCCCCAAACCGCTCTGCAGCTTTCTCTCAAAGCGCCGCAAACCGCCCTGCAGCTTTCTCTCAAAGCGCCGCAAACCGCCCTGCAGCTTCCTCCTCAAAGCGCCCCAAACCACCCTTCAGCTTTCTCCTCAAAGCATCCCAAACCACCCTGCATTTAAACTCGGTAAAATTCATGTTTCTGCAAACACACCCTCAATTGACAGGCATGTACTCTTAGCTTGACTCATCCTCTTTCAAATCTTGTGTTCAGTAAGGGTGGCTACTATAGACTACTAAAGTGTGACGTGGGATGCCATGGTAATTGGGTCTAAACATTCGCTGGCAATCTGAAACGTCCATTGGTGTAGCGCAGGGAAACAGTATACTGGTTTTAGTGTAGACCCAAAAACTATGGCGTTTTCACTTTAGTAGTCTATTGGATAACTTTGGTTATTGACAAGGAACATTACTTACATATAGCATGACAACAAAAAGCAGTTAGGAGTACTAAGATACACTAGTTGTTTCCAGTGAGTGTTAGTGGAATAAACAAGGTTTAGGTTATTAAGCCTGGGTCAGAGAATAAATGTCAAGACAAGGTTTAGAGAGAAGGTAGTCTTACCCGAAGGCTGATGCTTTTTATTAGCATTCAACGATGAGAATGTGTACTGGCGTAAATCTTCCATAAAAGGCAGTTCAATGTACAGCAAACTCTGCAGGGAAAATCATTGTTACAAGAGCAGAGTAAACTTGATTGTCTTGATAAATACATTTTTGGAAAATTAGTGGCCGCTCTACAAAACCCACCCCACCTCCACCCTGAAATACTACCATACTTATTTTTGTCACCGTAAAATTGTTGTCACTACCATGAAATTCAACATTTGACAGTGCGGCCCTCGAATTCCCCGCCCCCCTCCCCCTCCAGGATATTTGATTGCCACACATAACAGAGCCCCTAATGCAGAGACTGCACTTAAAACTGCTTACTGCAACTCATCCAGGGGTCGATTTTACAAAGACGTTGCGACGCATCGTAAGTACCAAATGCATCACAACTCGACGAACCCATGGCAAACTTACAAAGGGTTTGGCGAGTTGCGCTGGATTTGGTACTTACGAGGCGTCGCAACATCTTTGTGAAATCGGCTCCAGGTTTCAATGCCCATATTAGTGAAACGAGAGTACAGTTTAAAGAATCCACCCTAAACCAACCTCATAGTGCACGGTGATATGAGGAACCAAACACGCCAATCGTGGATTACTTCTGGCAGAGTAGGTCCTGCGTACCACTGCGATCAACTCCGTTTCATGTAGAGCGTTAATTATTGCGGACAGCGCCACGCTTGCATGTTGGTCCCCTGGGTCAGCTACAAAACAGTACACGCTATTCCCAAGTTGATGGTGTAACTTGATCTGAAAAACAAATTATACTCATACAAAAAGCGATATAAAGCTGTACCTCTGCCATATACAAACACAAAGACCAATAAGCGATATAAAGCTGTATGCATACCGACAATACCTTCAATGGTGAAGGTATATGAAAATACCCAATACCGGCGTACGTATTGTGCTATTGAACGCGCGCCCCTGGGGTCTTCTTCGGCAACTCCGGGTATTTATACAAGCTTGATGTTATTGTATAATGTATTGAGGAACGGCATGTTTAAACATCCAGCACCAGTTTGGTAAAAAAAAAGCCATGCTTTCTGTTAAATCAGCTGCTTGCCAAACAGGGACTAATTTCATAATGCTGCTTAAGCATTAGCTGAAAAGGTGTACGTGCTTACCATAGCAGACGAGTTGAGCTATTTCATGGTCGCAGCATGGTTAAGCATGCTATTGTTGCATCACCATTTTTAAGCAAAATTTGGCCGTACGGTTAAGGTTATATTCAGTTGCTTAGCGTTAACGATGTCTATGAAACAGCCTGATGCTCGGTTAAGAGAAAATGAATATTGATAAGGAAAAAAGAGCACACAAGATCTTACATGCTCCTTCTTGGTGAAGCCAAGAACTTGAATGAGTTTGCCTGGAGGTTTGTAACCCATGTTAACCTTATCTTCCTCTGTGATGGGTATGATGTCACTACCATAGCGATGACCTGAAAACCAGACATCAGGAATATTAATAACATTAATAGACATCAGTATACAGATTTTTTAGATAAATTGTAATAAAATAGTGTTTTAAAGTTATTAGCTTTTTCAGTTTCAAATCCAATATCTTAGAAAAAAAGGTTCAAACTAGCACCCTTATGCCTGTAACTTTGCTGGGGATGCTAATCGATCACATGAGCAAATCTTGCACTATTTTATCTACTAAACAAAAGACATGTATACTGCTTGTTGCGGTGTGCAGGTTTCTGTATTCAAATGGAGGGGACATTTAACAATAAAAACAATAGGGTCCATGATTGCAAAGGACGTCCGCCATTTGGAATCGTGTACACAACAAATTAGAGCAGTCGCCCCCAAAAAATAAGTCCAAACAAAAGAGACCAATGGGACGTCCACAGTGGGTACAAGACTATTTCATCAACTACGGTGTACCTTGCACCATTTCAACAACTACGTGTTACGGTGTACCTTGCACCATTTCATCAACTACGTGTTACGGTGTACCTTGCACCATTTCATCAACTACGTGTTACGGTGTACCTTGCACCATTTCATCAACTACGTGTTACGGTGTACCTTGCACTATTCCATCAACTACGTGTTACGGTGTACCTTGACCATTTCATCAACTACGTGTTACGGTGTACCTTGCACTATTTCATCAACTACGTGTTACGGTGTACCTTGACCATTTCATCAACTACTTGTTACGGTGTACCTTGCACTATTTCATCACTGTCCACTTCTGTTTCCTCATCGTCGTTTAGATGTTGAGAGCGGATTGTTTTGGGTGTGTACTCCTTTCCCTTCCCCTTTATGTATGTAGACTTCCAGGATTTCTGGGTGCTTTGCTTAACCTTTCAAGCAAAACATTTGAAATTAAGAAAAAAAACCTACATGGCAAAGAGCAAGTAAACAGCAGAGTTGCGAGTGGGTGCGTTGGGGGGGTGGGGGCGGGGGGGGAATCAATGGTGCTGTCGGCAAAAAAAAAAATATATATATATATATACAATCATAAAGGCAAGGCTATATCAGCAATGCTATTACGGCGCTGGTAATATCTATATTATATCTATATACATTTCGTCACACACCACCCCCCCACCTCCCCCTGCAAGCACATTTTAGCCAATACAACAACTTTTAGTGACTTTTGTATCCTCACTATGTACATGGTTGTGGTGTTTATACCAGGGTTGTAGTCGAGTCTATCACAAGTCTATCACAAGTCCAGAGCCGATAAAATCACAAGTCCGTGACAAGTCCAGTAACAAGAGGCAAAGGATGAACATGCACAGAAGAATGCCTTTGTGGGAGTTCATTTGAATAGCTTGTGACTTGAATTAAGACCCAGGGACTTGTGGTGGACTTGTGAAGGCTTGTGATAATGGACTTGTGATGGACTCGACTACAACCCTGGAAGACAGACAGCTTATTGCATTGTATTTGTCAGCTCATTAGGCCAAACAAAATTAATGGTGCGTTTACGGTAACGACCTAAACAAAATCCAGGTAGGTAGGTAGGAAAATAATTTTATTTTGTCTTTTTTTTTTTACACTTTAGTTCATGCATTTGCAAGTTGTTTTGCAATGTTTGAAACTCACTATTAACAATATTAAACATGTTCATGTACAAGTGTAAAAAATGTTATGTTCGTTGGAAATTATTGCAAATAGTGCTCATTTAAAATTATCAACTTGAAAATTGGCAATAAAAAGTTTGAGGTCGGCAATTTGGCCTTAAAAATTCCAGGTAGGTCGGGTTACCGTAAACACACCATTTATTTTGTTTGGCCTTACCCTGATATATCCACAGACAGGTACTTTGAGGTCTGGTCCTATCTCAAGGTTCGATTTCCAGACTGTCTGCTTTACTGCACGTTTTTGGACTCTACTACAACCCTGGAAGACTGACAGCTTATTGCATTGTATTTGTCAGCTCATTACCCTGATATATCCACAGACAGGTACTTTGAGGTCTGGTCCTATCTCAAGGTTCGATTTCCAGGCTGTCTGCTTTACTGCACGTTTTTGGACTCTACTACAACCCTGGCAGACAGACAGCTTATTGCATTGTATTTGTCAGCTCATTACCCTGATATATCCACAGACAGGTACTTTGAGGTCTGGTCCTATCTCAAGGTTCGATTTCCAGGCTGTCTGCTTTACTGCACGTTTTTGAAAGAAGCTGAGAAGAGGCAAGGCTTCACTAAAAAACAGACAAGAAATTGAGAGGAAATTGTTTCTCAAATATTTCAACCTTCCTGCTTGGTGTAGTCAATTTTGGCACCCGGTCATGGCACCTGTGCTCTTGAGCAAGGCACTTAACCACGACTTTTTCATCCTTCTGAAGTAATGTAGAGTCGTTGGTCCAGTGTATTGTGCCTATGTACATGTATCTTGGTGTTTAGGTGGAAGACATTTGTGAGCTATTATAACCTGTTATAACGACCCCCCTAATATATAGCTCGTTTCTTTGCCCCAAAGCTTAATGTACTAATTACGAATTCTTATGAGGTATTCTAATGCTTATTATTGCATACTTGAATGAGTAGTGTTCCCCGTCCATCTGCTTGAGAATGTGTTTAATCAAGGCTTCACCTGATGAATATTTATGAAGCTTCACCTGATTAATATTTATGAGGTGTAGTAAATATTGCTTACTTGAATGAGTAGTGTTCCCCGTCCACCTGCTTGAGAATGTGTTTAATCAAGGCTTCACCTGATGAATATTTATGAGGTGTAGTAAATATTGCTTACTTGAATGAGTAGTGTTCCCCTTCCACCTGCTTGAGAATGTGTTTAATCAAGGCTTCACCTGATGAATATTTATGAGGTATAGTAAATATTGCTTACTTGAATGAGTAGTGTTCCCCGTCCACCTGCTTGAGAATGTGTTTAATCAAGGCTTCACCTGATGAATATTTATGAGGTATAGTAAATATTGCTTACTTGAATGAGTAGTGTTCCCTGTCCACCTGCTTGAGAATGTGTTTAATCAAGGCTTCACCTGATGAATATTTATGAGGTGTAGTAAATATTGCTTACTTGAATGAGTAGTGTTCCCCTTCCACTTGCTTGAGAATGTGTTTAATCAAGGCTTCACCTGATGAATATTTATGAGGTATAGTAAATATTGCTTACTTGAATGAGTAGTGTTCCCCTTCCACCTGCTTGAGAATGTGTTTAATCAAGGCTTCACCTGATGAATATTTATGAGGTATAGTAAATATTGCTTACTTGAATGAGTAGTGTTCCCTGTCCACCTGCTTGAGAATGTGTTTAATCAAGGCTTCACCTGATGAATATTTATGAGGTATAGTAAATATTGCTTACTTGAATGAGTAGTGTTCCCCTTCCACCTGCTTGAGAATGTGTTTAATCAAGGCTTCACCTGATGAATATTTATGAGGTGTAGTAAATATTGCTTACTTGAATGAGTAGTGTTCCCCTTCCACCTGTTCCAGAATGTGTTTAATCAAGGCTTCACCGGCCCTCTGTTGAGGTGTCTTTTCCTTCATTGTGGGGTGACTGACCCTACTCGGACCGCTATTTTCGTCATTGGTGTCCATTTCTTGATCTCCGTTCTCTTCCTCCGTCTTCTCATCAAACTTTGGTCCACTATCGATATATTTTAAGCAAATTTAGTGATACTTCAATGGTCAAACCACGGAATAACATGTTGATAAGCTACATTACACGACTAGTACGGTAACATGAAGAGTTTCATCGCAAAACGCAATAAACACCATTTCACAAAACAAAACAAAAAAATATATAATGGTGAAAGTACATTCTCAATTGGTGGTCCTATACATATGTCAAATAGATTATTGGCAAACTGTGTTATATCCCACAAAAACTGGTTTACTTATTGGAATTTGCCTTTGACTGCAGTGCTTAGTTGTAATACAAAAGGGCAGTATTCTAAAAAATGCCAAAAAGGGAAATAGTGTTTTGCGATGAAACTCTTTATATGCTCATTAAGGTGAACAACTTACATGAAATTGACCTCTACTTCTAGTTTGCGGAGTGCAGAGATAAAATCCTCCAGATTATCATCACTGAACTGTCCTCCAAGATCAGAAAACAGCAGGAGACGGTGACAGGTGTATTTGGTTCGCTCCATTGATTGCTTCAGGACATCCAATGAGACAACAAGTGCATCGACAACTGATTTTTTATGAAAGGAAATATCACTTCCAAGTTTGTAGCGAAAACCGATTTTCCCCAAATAATTATGGCAAAATGAGATGGCAAATGCATAGTTCCGACCTGTCAATCAACTGAACCCGCCAACCAATCACAACAGAGCTAGCAGATGTCACCCACATAGGTCAAAGTGCACTGTACATTCACAACAACATGATCACGCGATATGTTCTGCCGGCCCCATACAATTTGTACAGTATTGTATGCGACAATCCGGGTGAATTTCTGGTTTCAAGGCCGGTGGTTTCGTTGTTCAAAGGAACGAAAGCTATATTTCGTGATGATATGAAATCCCTGTATTACTGGCCCTTTACTCAGTGTGTTCTAAGATAACATGAATACCTTTGAGTTTTCTCGAATGAATCTGTGCTTTCCGTTGAAAGTCCCATTGCTTTGTGCGTTGTGTGTCGGCATTTTTGACGATAGCGTGTGAGCCATAGCAACAATGTCCAGGGGGGCGGGGTTTACTGGGCAAAATCGGAACTATGCATTGAAGCAAAGATAAATGTTGTATAGATGCAATCTGAATAATTTATAATTGAGATGGCAGGGTCGTCGGAAGCAGTTTGACAGTGCTTGAACTAGTAACTTGGGGGGAAATGGCCAGAGCTGACAGTGGAAAATGGGGGATATATACGTCGGAACGTGGGGGAAAAGTCGCGTACGCGGACCGTGTACGCAGAGCGCGGGCTCGTGGTGCGGGCACATATTTCCATTAAAAGTAAATGGAAGGCTGCGCGCGTAGCGCGTTTTGTGTTCGAACATAATGCGCGGTGGGCGCAGGTCACTTGACAGCATCCTCACACGTTTAGAAATACGGCCTATTTACCGGCCTTGATGAATAACGACAAAGGATATATTCAAATATGTTGGAGCAAACAAGTATAATTACGTTGTTCTGATTACGATAACGACACAAGTTTATGACCGTTTTGTACATTGTGGGGAATTACAGTGAAAGAAAATATTTTAAAAACCCAAATTATATTTGGCAAATTATTGGACCAGCCCTAGCCGGCCCAACTGGCCCGGTTCCGACAGCCTTGGATGGTAAACCGAAGCTAACAAAATTGGGGCAAGGATACAATCTGCAGCAGACGGTCCTGCATGAACCTCATCCTGGAGATGCTGAATCAAATTCAAGTCAACTGGCCCTGGTGGTCTAGCCTCAGTGATATTCTCATATCCATCACTTGCAAGGCGATTTGCTGTCCCGGGAGTCCCAAACAGAACGAGACCAACCTCATCCTTGGATTCAGCAAACAACTGCAATGGAAAATTGGAAAAAGTACCTCACATCGAGTTATTTGGAAAAAATAATGACTATGCAGAATGTACACATTTAGAATGGGACCAAAAACATATTGAGGAATTTCAAATTGTGACCGAAAACGAGGGTATCAATGCTTTCTTTTATGATAAAATTTGCAAATGAAAAGACGCGTGACGTAATACAATGGCTCAGCATCTGAAACGAGGCTGACAGTGTCAAGTTGAAATTTGTTAATATTCCTGAGCGATTAAAATGAAACCAAACTAAAAAGATCAGGCACTACTTTAGTACTTGTTTTTTGTGAAATCAGAATATCATAAAATTGGAAGTTAGTACTGGGTCACATCAAATAGATGCTGGACGCATTTCTCACTAACCGGCCAAAACCTTACACATTGTATGATACATTATTTGTTTGACAGTTTCATTATGCATGGACCAAGGATTTTTATTGGGGCTAAGGAATAGTACGTATTTTGCAATGTATGCATCTATACACTAACACACCAGTGGAAACCGTCAAAGTGTCTGCTGACACTTTAAAATAAAGTTGATACATTTTCGGAACTGGTTTATGTTTCAAACAGTAGAAGCATATGTGACCCACTCAAAAATCGTGCATGCTAGGTCGAGTTATCGCGATCATAAGTAGAATCCTGTGGCGGATCCACACTCATTAAAATACAAAAACACAATGGCAATTGCTGGCAGTGCCCAGATACCGCCTGGGATGTCCGGGCTCCGCCTGGAATTTCCATTGAGTTTTTGTATTTTAATGAGCGTGGATCCACCACAGATTTCTACTTATGGTCGCGTAAACTCGACCTAGCCTGCACGTGCGCAACTTATACTACTTCCAGAGCGTGTAAGGTAATGGTAACGCACTCTAAAGATCCCAGAGCATTCTTTCGTGAAGAGCAAGGGGATTCCCTGGTCTCTCTGGCCATTTCTAATTCTAATTCTTCATGGGTTTCCTCACGCTTGCGAGTGACAGTGCAATGAGCACTATTGAGGAATCCTTGGTATGAATACCAGAAAGAATTAATAATAATAATAATATACTGTACCTTCCTTTGTAATATCAATGTTATAACACTGATTGCCGATTCCAGATAGGTTGTGTGTCCACGCGGTGCCTGGTTCATGGATGGTCCAACGTCCAAGCACAACACTATTAATTCCTGCCAAATAAATAAATAATTTAAAACAAAATTGTGGCTTGGCTGAACAAATTAGGAGCCAAATAGACCGATCCAGTAAGCTCTGCCCATTTTGGAATAGACCGATCCAGTAAGCTCCGCCCATTTTGGAATTGACCAATCACAGCCTCGGGTTCAGGTAACCAAAATCTTTGGTTACCCGAGTCCTCAAAATTTTGTGCACAGAGCTACGGCAAATGCAGCACGAGTGACGCAAAAACACCATAAAAATCATTTTTATCAGCGCAGAGGACCCTAGCCGGTAAATTTATATGTTGGAATCGATAGCTTATTCAATTCTAAGATATACTTCCCAGTGACACTTCTGTCGCAAATGTTGCATTTCTGAGATAAATAAATGATAAAATTACTGCATAAAGTAATGCACAAAATGACGTGGCGAGCGGTCTGTGCGTAAGCGCGACAACAGAGGGCGCTGCGCGCGCGCATGAATGGTTATCTTGTGCACTAACTGAAGGCAATTTTTGAGGAAGAAAACGTGATTTTTCTACAGAAAAGCAACATTTGCGACAAAAGTGTAAGTGGGAAGTAGGCCTATATCTTAAAATTACATTATGTGTTGATTCCAGGAGGTAATTTCCTTAAAATCTTTGTTCAATGTATACGAAAAAAATACCGTATTTTCCCCCAAAATATCAAGTTTTTAATTTTTTCTCCTGCCATTTTGGTTGGATTTTTAAAATCAGCGCTCGAATTTCACATTGCTTATTCTCGTCCTTACGCCAAAAAAAATGTGATTTCAAAGTCCCTACTAATGCTTCCCCACTTCTTTGATTTAATATTAAAAATGCGATGATTTAAATATAAATTTTAAAAACAAATGTTTTAATAAACATATTTAAATATAGGGTACGAGCACGAGTTGTCCTAGGTCATGTAGGTAAAAGTTGTCCAGCAATCGTTTTATCACGCACGCACATCGCTTCCATAATCACTCAGCATTATTTGACTCCCAAAATGGCTTACCGGTATCTGCACGTGTTCGAAAGGGGTCTATACATGTAATTTTGGAACGCAGCGAGAGGAACTACAATGTACGCTATGCTACGGGAGCTCCTATTGGTCGGTTTTACAGAATGGTCCTCCTGTAAGCCAATCAAATCACATAATAAAAAAAACGTGGAGACTCGCCTTCGGGAATGTTCGGTTTGATGTCTTTGATGTTCGGTTTTAGGGTCCTCTGCGCTGATAAAAATTATGTTTATGGTGTTTTTGCATCACTCGTGCTGCATTTCGCCGTAGCTCTGTGCACACAATTTTGAGGACTCGGGTAGCCAAAATGGCGATTGGCTACCTGAACCTGAGGCTGTGATTGGTCAATAGACCGATCCAGTATACTTTTAGAAGGCTAAAAGTGTTGTTTTGGACGTTTATATTGGGACGTTATCATTTTCTGTATAACACTTTTAGCCCCTTAACATTTTAACCCCCTTCGTCGTGTGGACCATTCTTACACGCCCTCAAGAGGCCAAATACTCGAGGCCAAATTCTTACCGTAAATTCCAAATCAGACATTTAAAAGCACACCATGAAGGTCCTTGTAATCTCAAGACTTCTGTACCCTTGTCGTTCATTGTCCATGATGACTCAAACATCAAAAAAGGATAACAGGGAGCAAAATTATGAGTAAAATCGAAAATTTTCAGCAAGCATGGTACCACAGACTTCGTGCTCTAGCATTGTCTCGCCGCGTCAAAAGGAATATTGTCCCTTTTTTGATGTTTGAGTCATCATGGACAATGAACGACAAGGGTACAGAAGTCTTGAGATTACAAGGACCTTCATGGTGTGCTTTTAAATGTCTGATTTGGAATTTACGGTAAGAATTTGGCCTTGAGTATTTGGCCTCTTTAAGGCGTGTAAGAATGGTCCACACGATGAAGGGGGTTAAAATGTTAAGGGGCTAAAAGTGTTATACAGAAAATGATAACGTCCCAATATAAACGTCAAAAACAACACTTTTAGCCTTCTAAAAGTAGATCCAGTAAGCTCCGCCCATTTAGAAATTGCCTAGCAACATGCCACACATGTGAAGCACGTGTGCAGTAGAGTCGCGTGGCCGGCCGTGCTGTGCGTCAGCGTCCGCGCCCTGGTCAACGCGTATTGAAATACGCACACGCGCACACAGAAACTGCACGCTCGAAAGCAAAATGTGCACTTAAGTATCCGGTCGTGTGCGTGCACGTACAACACGCCTGCATTACGCGTAACGCGAGCGATTGGACAAAAACATCTTGACACACATCTAGAACGCAGTGAATGCACAACATAGCAAAACGACAAGCTAATTTTGGTGAGTTTTTCCCGTTTACACAAAAACACATTTATGAAGGGATAAAAAGTAGGTTAGGATAGTCTTATACAATCCGATTTAAACCGTCTTCAATGTTTATGAAAAAAATACCGAAAATACAAAATAATAAATTGTTTTAGGATTTTGGTATCTCAAACGCAGATAAAAAACCCAAACGCGGGCGGGTTACGGGAAACATAACATTGAGTTTGAAGAGCCTAAACTGGCGATTCATTTCTTGGACTTGCATAGATCTATCTACGGTAGGAATAATAGGCCGAGCTTCTGCTTCACTGGTCTAACTCTAAAGTTGACTGTGCATCAGCCTGTATACATGGTAGGCCCTATAATGAAATAATGAATAGGGCCTAATGAAAAATGAAAAAAAGGCTCATCATTTTTCAAAATCCCTCGGACGGTAAACCGGACTTTTTATTCTCGTAGGCGCCGTGGCCTAACAATGTACGTTGGAATTTTCCGGGTTTCGAGTCAACTCGGTCCCAAGTCAACTCGGTCCGGTCAACTCGGACCCAGGTCAACTCGGTCCCAAGTCAACTCGGTCCCAAGTCAACTCGGTCCCAAGTCAACTCGGTCCCAAGTCAACTCGGTCCCAAGTCAACTCGGTCCCGGTCAACTCGGACCCAGGTCAACTCGGTCCCAAGTCAACTCGGTCCCAAGTCAACTCGGTCCCAAGTCGACTCGGTCCCAAGTCAACTCGGACCCAAGTCAACTCGGACCTAATTAAGTCAACTCGGTCCCAAGTCAAATCGGACCCTATGGGAAATTGAACGTAAAATTATACCTTTTATTTCTGGATGTCCTTCAGATCCTGTAAGGACTTCTCATCTATACATTTTCATATAAAAATATAATTCAGTAATAGTTTGTTTTTGCTCGTGATAACTGATCGACTTCGTGTGTTGTTTGCATTTATGTAATGTACGAATTATTTCAACTGGTACAAGCTTTACTTTTTGAAAATAGAATTACAGAAATGCAGGGCAGATGCATTGCAGGGAAGTTTTAAATGTAATCAACCATTTTGCCTGAAAATCCTTACCTAAGTGGAGTATTTCCGCCCGAGATGATATATTTTGATCAGTAAATTATAACGCCAACGGTATCTGTTTCGGAAAACAATGTTCAAAACCCAACTTTGTTGATTATTAATCTTTGGCCATTGATTTTAAACAATTGTTTACGTTCAAGGCACAATTGCAGAATACCCCGCAACTCGCAAACACCACCTCGTAGCCGGCTACGCAGTTACGGTTGAATGCTCTCACTATACACTGTGTGTAATGCTCTCACTATACACTGTGTGTAATGCTCTGTGTACGTTGTGTACGCACTGCGCTATTCTGATTGGACAATGCAACGCCAACATCGTATCCGCGTAGCCGGCAACGGGGTGGTTGGGTTGGACTTAGCATTTTTTTCGATAGTTCCTATTCGTTTTGCACTGCTCTATTCTGATTGGACAACGCAACGCCAACATCGTATCCGCGTAGCCGGCAACGGGGTGGTTGGGTTGGACTTATAATTTTTTTCGATATTTCCTATTCTTTTTGCACTGCTCGATTCTGATTGGACAACGCATATCTAACATCGTATCCGCGTAGCCGGCAACGGGGTGGTTGGGTTGGACATAGAATTTTTTTCGATAATTCCTATTCTTTTTGCACTGCTCGATTCTGATTGGACAACGCAACGCCAACATCGTATCCGCGTAGCCGGCAACGGGGTGATTTGGGTTGGACTTATAATTTTTTTCGATATTTCCTATTCTTTTTGCACTGCTCGATTCTGATTGGACAACGCATATCCAACATCGTATCCGCGTAGCCGGCAACGGGGTGGTTGGGTTGGACATAGAATTTTTTTCGATAATTCCTATTCTTTTTGCACTGCTCGATTCTGATTGGACAACGCATCGCCAACATCGTATCCGCGTAGCCGGCAACGGGGTGGTTGGGTTGGACTTAGAATTTTTTTCGATAGTTCCTATTCGTTTTGCACTGCGCTATTCTGATTGGACAATGCAACGCCAACATCGTATCCGCGTAGCCGGCAACGGGGTGGTTGGGTTGGACTTAGAATTTTTTTCGATAGTTCCTATTCGTTTTGCACTGCGCTGTTCTGATTGGACAATGCAACACCAACATCGTATCCGCGTAGCCGGCAACGGGGTGGTTGGGTTGGACTTAGAATTTTTTTCGATATTTCCTATTCGTTTTGCACTGCTCGATTCTGATTGGACAACGCATATCCAACATCGTATCCGCGTAGCCGGCAACGGGGTGGTTGGGTTGGACTTAGAATTTTTTTCGATATTTCCTATTCGTTTTGCACTGCGCTATTCTGATTGGACAATGCAACGCCAACATCGTATCCGCGTAGCCGGCAACGGGGTGATTGGTTGGACTTAGATTTTTTTTCGATATTTCCTATTCTTTTTGCACTGCTCGATTCTGATTGGACAACGCATATCTAACATCGTATCCGCGTAGCCGGCAACGGGGTGGTTGGGTTGGACTTAGAATTGTTTTCGATAATTCCTATTCGTTTTGCACTGCGCTATTCTCCGCATCTCCAGCAACCCTCTTGCCCATTACATTTGCGGCACGAGAGGGATGTTTTAAAAAAGGTAAATAAAGTCCGCAAACTATTGCGTTCTTCGTGTCAAATTAATTCGGTGTTTAGAGGGCGCTTTTATTTCAGTTCCCGACGAAACCGACTTTCCCAGAATATTCGCGGCACGAGAGGGATGTTTAAAAAAAGGTAAATAAAGTCCGCAAACCATTGCGTTCTTCGTCTCAAATTAATTCGGTGTTTAGAGGGCGCTTTTATTTTAGTTCCCGACGAAACCCTCTTTCCCAGAATATTCGCGGCACGAGAGGGATGTTTTAAAAAAGGTAAATAAGGTCCGCAAACCATTGCGTTCTTAGTTTCAAACTTACAATCATTATGTTATGGTGACTGACAACATGTTCTGCGTCTAGTATTTGCGACATCGTAGCCAGTGGTTTCAGGGGGGTATTTTCGAGTTGCAGGGTATTCAACAATTACTCCACGTTCAATTTCCCATAGGGTCCGAGTTGACTTTGGACCGAGTTGACTTGGGTCCGAGTTGACTTGGGACCGAGTTGACTTGGGACCGAGTTGACTTGGGACCGAGTTGACCTGTACCCATTTTCCGTACGTTGGACTGTTGTGTTGGCGTTTAAGCAGTAGGGTCACACAGCATTAACACGATCTTTTACAATTCTACAAAAGAAAGGCGATTTAAAGGGCACCAACCTTGTCTTTCCCTGCCATTGCCTTGTTTTTCCGGCCTATGTTAAGCGGTCGATGTTATATCTCAAACGCCGGTACGACCTGACGACCCTTGGCCGTGCACTGCGTACCCTGGAGTAATGTCGGCAAAATTCAAGAAATATCCGAAGAAAAAAAACATCATTGGATCGCACGAGACACAATTTAGACTTGATCAAGTCTTGCAAAGGCAGATTTGTGTATGACCTCTGCGCATAGGGCCCCAAAAGGCTCTGTGGATGCATAGATTGGTTCTTGATCCATATAGATTGGTTCGCTTATTGCGAAAATATAGGGATCGGTAAAGGGCAGCCATGACGGGCAGAATTCTGCCCGTCACGTGGTTATTATTATAGTAAGTGCGCAGATTTTGCATTGACATTTGTAGCTTGGCCGTGCGTGTCGAACATATCCAATTATGTAAATAAAGTACATTGCCTGAAGCAAAGGGCTTGGCCAATTTTTAAATATAAAAAACACAATGTGCACGCGCAAAGACAACCAATTACAGGTCAAGATGAAGCGCCCTTTACCTGTCCTTATATTCTCCTGTGTGGAATATGTGGACGGGAACCAGTCTATGTGGATGCATTATGACCAGGGGCAGCATTTTTTTGTTTGGTACCCGGACCAAAAATTATTTGACTAGACTGAATTTAAGGTCCGGCAGCCGCCAAATTCCGCCATTTTGAAACAGGAGGAATTCCTCCTTTTTCCGAAGGTTCCCGAAGTTACCCGAATGCACTTCCAGTCGTCCGGACGTTACCGTTTATCGTCGGGTACAATTCGTCATTGTTTCGAGAATTTGAATTGACGTCGCGTGCACGTATGCGTGCCGCTGCGTGTGTATTTATATGGTGATGCCACGGATTTAAAACTACGCAGTGGCTATAGTTACGGTAACCGTGGGAGCTCACTGGGTGATGCAGACAAGGTTTGAATTTTCTTTTTGATGCTAGCCTACATGTATATTAAAATGGGCATATTTAATATTTTAAGGTTAATATATTTAAATTTGTATTTGTCAAATAAGGAATAACCCCTTTCAAATTGTTGTACACTCATGCTATATAGCGCGCAGCGCGCTTTGAAAATTAACAGTTATGTGCCCCTAAAAATAAATGCATGACGTAATGCTTAAAGTGCTATTTTAAACACGACAGTAGCCGGTCCTCATATTCAGTCGTTGTATGTGGAATATGTGGAGCGGGAACCAGTCTAAGCGTTTTTATGCTAAGGACTGGGTGAAGTCTAATTTAGAAGCAAAATGTGTGCCGCCCTCATGCGACTTTTTTTTCGGATATTTCTTGAATTTTGCAGCGATGAGATCTATTTTGTCGGACCAGCAGCTTATTTGATCACATGGCTTCAGAACTTGTAGTAATAGTAATACTAGCCTACAAAACATGATGAAACTGGCCGAGGCAAAAATCTTAGCCTGGGGCCTAAGTGCAGTGTTTTCTGGGAAAATCCTTAATTTATCTAAGTCCTAAAATGTTTTCAAATCTATATCAAACCTGCACTTTCTACATTGTATGATATGATACTGATCTAACTAGTGATAGACATGTTTTTGACAAATCATTTTATTTTTAAAGGAGCGTGCAGGCCTATGTTCAGATTTTTTAAAGAAGAAAATGGATTTCGTTTTAACATTAAACACAATCATATACAGTATAGTAAACCTACCTACCTCCCAAAAATATTTAATATCCATAAGAAAAAAATTGACAATCTCCAATTTAAATGTGGAATAGACAAGCCTCAAGGTTACCTCAGCTTGAATTTTATCATATTTCATGTGGTAAAATGTGATAAAATTTGAGCCGAGGTAACCTTGTCTAGATGTGGAAGCAAAAAGGTCGGTGTATTAAATCATAGAGCAAATCATGTAATAACTGCACTGTTTTTCGATCTAGACAAATTAGTTTACAAAATATCAGGCCTAGGCCTATATGAATTGAGGACGCGACATTTCAAAATCTCTGGGCAAAATCTCAACACCTATGGGAAAAATGGGGAGTCACAAAATCTGATCTGGTCACGTTCTTTTAAAGACTTACTTTTAAACTCTTACTTTTAAACTCTTACTTATTTTTCTCCTTTGTCACAGTTGAGTTGATTGCAAGTTTTAGCGTAGGATCACGATGCTACATGATTTTCGGAGAAGTGTGTTTACCATTTGGGAACAGCTGAGGTATGAACACCTGGTGGCTGGCATCGCTGGTGGAGTTACATCCACGTTGGTATTACACCCACTGGACCTCATCAAAATCAGATTGCAGGGTAATTAAATAAATATGACGTTGGTTTAATATCACAAAGTTGCAAGAGCATTGTTGTGAATTCCGTTCACTGGTCGCCACTATGAGATATTGTGTGTTTAAAGTCTATGGAACAGGGCAGAAGAATTTTCAGGGAAACTGTTGAATGTTTTTTACTCATAAATTCACTTCCTTTTAAAAATGGAATAGGTCTATATGATTGGTAAACTGTTATTTCCAATCGTAATTAGAAGTTTTATGTCGAAAAAACTACCTCCTAGAAACTTCAGCCACTTGCGTACGGTAGATGCAATAACTTCAGGAAACCTGAAATCCATACATGTTTTATGTGTGTGAATGAATGGTAAACAAACTTGTCTGTAGACAACTTTTTTTTAAACCACCTTCAGTTGGCAATTTGTCATACAAAGGTACCATAATTTTAAACGGGAAAAACAAATCATATGGTGTTTGTTACCATTGCAATCAACTCATATGGTGTCTGTTACCATCGCAATCAACTCATGTGGTGTTTGTTACCATTGCAATCAACTCATGTGGTGTTTGTTACCATTGCAATCGACTCATATGGTGTTTGTTACCAGTGCAATCAACTCATATGGTGTTTGTTACCAGTGCAATCAACTCATATGGTGTTTGTTACCATTGCAATCAACTCATATGGTGTTTGTTACCATTGCAATCAACTCATATGGTGTTTGTTACCATTGCAATCAACTCACATATGGTGTTTGTTACCATTGCAATCAACTCACATATGGTGTTTGTTACCATTGCAATCAACTCATGTGGTGTTTGTTACCATTGCAATCAACTCATATGGTGTTTGTTACCATTGCAATCAACTCATATGGTGTTTGTTACCATTGCAATCAACTCATATGGTGCTTGTTACCATTGCAATCAACTCCGCCTCGTGAAGTGGGTAACTGCAAATGATGTACCAAGGCTTAAAAATATCAAGACGTTTTGATTGTGTGTGCTTATAGTTAACGATGGCAACACCTCACGACCCACCTACAGAGGAATTACAGACACATTCAGGAGTATCATCAGGCAAAATGGATGGAGAGGGCTTTATCAAGGAGCCACGCCCAACATCTGGGGTGCAGGGGCATCTTGGGGATTTTATTTCTTCTTGTAAGTACACTCAAATACCCACAGAAAGAATGGACTAGGTCGTAGTTGAGTCCGTACAAGCCTTCACAAGTCCACCACAAGTCCCTGGGTCTAATTCAAGTCACAAGCTATTCAAATGAACTCCAACAAAGGCATTCTTTTGTGCGTGTTCATCCTTTGCTTCTTGTGACGGACTTGTGTGGGACTTGTCACAGATTTGTGATTTTTATCGGCTCTGGACTTGTGATACTCAACTACAACCCTGTCTTAGAACCAATGGACTAAATATTAAGAATCATAGGTGGGTGGTGCCATTGGCAACCAAGCCCAAAACACTAAGGAGAATCACCTTCTTGTGAACAAATGCTTTTTAAAGTGCATTACACAACATACTGGACCTATGGCTTTACATCTATCCGTAAGATTGAGCAATTGGGTGAAAGTACCTCAAATATTTGCTTGTTTTTATTATATAATGTAGCATTTTTCTTGAGTTTACAAAATGCTCTTATTAAGCCAAGATAATGATGATCGTTCATTTCAGATTGTGTTGTTTATGAAGTAAGGAATCATTGCCTCGGTCTAAACGATGTTAAATGGATGTAATTGGCCCATACACAAAGTATAGTGTATGAACTATTTTCCAAGTGTGTTTCCCGAGAACTTGCTAAAAACTCAGCGTGCTCGGGTGGGACTCGAACCCACAACCTTTATGGTATGCAGGAGGTTGTGCATGGTATGCAGGGGGTCGTGGGTTTGAGTCCCACCGAGCACGTTATGAGTTTTCAGCATGTTCTGGGGAAACGCACTTTGTAGGCCCTATACTGTATAGTGCATATTACACGTCTTGTATGAGCAAATTACGTTCATTTAATCTTGTGGTTTCTTTTGTTTTTTTTCTACAAACAGCTACAATGCAATCAAAGCCTACATGGGAGAAGGAAAGATTGACCATCTCGGTCCAGGTTCTCATTTATTGGCAGCAGCGCAAGCAGGTAATAGGCCCTTTGCATATTTAAATGATCTGACAGTACGTAATCATGCATGGCACACAGTAACAATGTGAGTGCCCCCCGTCATGGCCGCCGGGACAAAAATTGCTGGAGTACAGTATAAACCATTATTTGGCACCACAACTCATTTGTAGCAGTGTGATGAATGCAATGTGACATTGGTTTTCCTGTATCTTTAGGTTTGTTGACTTTGGTCATGACCAATCCCATTTGGGTGACCAAGACACGCCTATGTCTGCAGTACGAAGGTGCAACTCAATCCACCAGATATAGTGGCATGCTGGACGCACTTCTCAAGATTTATCGATATGAAGGCATCCGTGGACTCTATAAGGTACATAACAGTTCTGAAGATACAGCTATGTCGGAAGTAGGACTTCTTTGGAGTCAAATTAGGTTGCCTTATATCAGTTGATTTATCATCTCCTGAATGAAGTGCATACAAAACTGAGCCAGGTCCTAGACTAACGTGCACCAAACATAAAAATCACACAAGGAATCAAAGGGAAGACTCTGGAAGTGCTGTACCATACCCTGGGACTATTTCTCTATTAGCCCATTGGTTGCAAACAGCCGTTTGTTTACATTGTGTCACTGGGCCAGAAGTAGGATGATTGATAGCTTCTATTATGCAGGGTACACAATTGAATGGGGCTTGGCTTGAGGCCCAGATTTCCAAGGGTGTCTGACTAGTTAGTTACATTTGACATTAGAAGGATTTGAGGATATTACATGGAGTTTGGGTGGAATTGGCTCAAAGGTGTTTGAGTAATTAATCAATTTTCAAAAATGTGCCTTCTGAGAGGACTCCATCTTCCAAAAGATTTCAGAGGGCTAAATGGCATTTTGTATTAAAGGCACAGGCTCGTCAGCAATGCGCGCGCGCCAATTTCGTGCCACTAAATATGCAGCTCCATAGCAAAGGCATGGAGCTGCGTATTTTGTGGCACAAAATTGGCGCGCGCGCATTGCTGACGAGCCTGTGCCTTTAAGTTACAGTAAAACTTGCTGAAAGTAACCACTCTGTAGGCTACTTGGAACCAATCATATTTATATTATATATTTATATTTATATTTATATACCACATCCAACAGCGGAGGGACCGCCAATTACAGGAATGGGAGCAAGTGTGGTTGAGTGCCTACAGGTGCCACAACCCGTCACGGCCAGAAATCGAACCTACATTCTAGTACTTAGCACAGGAACTTAAGTTCGACGCACTAGACCGCTCGGCCATAACACCCCACATATGTGGCATTTATCAAGTGATCTAGGTAGTTTATTTTTAAGTTGGATCGTTTTACTGGCCTATTTCCACTACTTTCAGCCTTGTAATTTAGCATTAACCAAAATGTGTTTGGTTCATATCTCTCCAGGGCATGGTACCTGGCATATTTGGAGTTTCACACGGAGCACTTCAGTTCATGGCTTATGAAGAGCTCAAGAAATTACGTCAAAGATTTGGGGGCCAGTTGCCAGGTTCTAAAGCACAGTTTGTAAGTTGTCTCTTCATTCATTAGTTAATGTGGGAACTAGTGAGTAGTGGCATAAGAAAATGGATTTCGTTCTTACCTAACAATCATATAAAATACTATCCCAAAATACTATCCATGGAGAGAAAATGCGCAATTTGCAATCTCCAATTTGGATATGGGAGCAAAAAGGTCGAAGGTTGATGTGATTGGGGGCTGTCTGTAAAGTACGTACGCACGAAATGCCGCGACCTTTTAGACCTCCCCCTCCCCCCCTCCCCCTCCATCTCCCCCCTCCCCTCCCCCTCTCCACCCTCTCCCCACCCTCTCCCCCTCCGCATATTTTGTGACGTCTCCCATATGCTTTAACGTTGGGTGTACACATTGGCTCTAACACCACCTCCGTGCGTACGTACTTTATGGATGGCCCCTTACTGCGCTGCTTTATGGAACCGGATAAATTAGTTTACAAAACATTGGTGGTTTTTTTTACGACATCCTTGAAAATCTACAGATTGCGGGTGCTTAATTTCAGAATGGTAATGAGAAAAATATGAATGATATGGTATCAAAATCTCAAAATCCATGGGAAAAATGGGGAGGCCCAAAAAGTGATCTGGACATGCTCCTTTTAATACACCAATAAAATGTGATTGATTTTGTACAGAGCTCAGTGGAATACATTGCTTTTGCTGCTCTATCTAAGATGTTTGCTGTTTTAACGACATATCCCTACCAAGTTGTCCGATCCAGGCTGCAGGATCAACACCAAATGTACAATGGTGTGCTGGATACAATTCATAAAACATACAGGTACGTAGACTCTTTCAAAAATTAAATGCATTAAAATTAATTTTAATTTAATTAAATTAATTAAAATTTAATTAAAATTGTTTTTTGTTTGAAATAACATCTCTTGATCACAATTAACAGACTATATGCTGCACGATATAAGACCGGGTGAACACCCCTACGGCTGCTATACCGCAACGCACTCTTTTTGTTAATGCATGACTCTCCCGGCCTAAACCCTAAACCCCAAAAGGAAATTCCTTTGATGTTTGACACAAAATGGGGGAACAATAGGGCGCTTTCACAGGGGGTCAAAAGGCGTGACCTTTTGACCCCCTGTGAAAGCGCCCTATTGTCACTATAGTTGCTTTACAAGTCTTCCAGAACAAGAGAAAACAATAGAGCCATATGCTTTTCTGCTAGCAGCTACGTGTGTTTCCCCACGTGGCTCTATTATTCTCTCCCGTTGTGGAAGACGAGCAATAGTGACTCGTCACCTTTTGAACTCCTGGGAAAGCACCCTATGGAAGGGGGTGTTCACTAGGTATCATATCATACACCAAATGCAACAGATGTTGATTGAATACAGTGAACTGTGGATAACAAGGCACTGATCGACCATTCACTATGGAATCGCTTTCAAGACTGTTCTGCTTCAGTGATTTCCTCCAGGTCCAAGAGGACCTGTTTAAATAAAGTGATTCCCACAGCAATGAAATGTGACATTTCCTGTTTCTGAGAGAATCCTGTAATTAAGGGCTCCCAGAAAACTGATTTTGTTGGGTTATAATAAATTTGTCAAATGTTTTAAATCCTTGACAATTTGTTTTGTAGTAAGGAAATATTGCGTCGGTCCAAACAATGTGAAGTGGAAGTAATTCTGCCCATTCACGATGCAGTATACACGTTTCCTGAGAACACGAACCCACGACCTCCTACATACTAGCCAGATGTCTTAACCACTGAGCATGCAGATAACGAATGTCCTGTGCAATGGGTTCCTTACTTCATGTAAATTAGTCGGCCACTGTAGGACCATCGAATTCGCTATTGGTGGTCGAGTGGTTAAGACGTCTGTCGTGAGTTCAAGTCCCACCCGAGCACGCTATGAAGTTTTCTGTTTGATGAAAGCTCCCTTTTCGTTGTTTTGTTTAATACAGGAGAGAGACCTGGAGAGGGTTCTACAAAGGCTTGTGTGCCAATCTACTGCGCGTCGTCCCCGCCTGCTGTATAACGTTTGTAGTGTATGAAAACATCAGCCATGTACTAACGTCTCAAGCAAGGGGGTCTACTCGTAGTTCATAACCCTTATCCATTGACGTCATCCATTGACGTCATCCATTGACGTCATCTATTGACGTCATCCATTGACGTCATCCATTGACATTAACATTGGCATACGCATTGGCTCTGACCCCTCCCCCCTCCGTGCGTACATATTTTATGGATGGCCCCTCCATGTTTTTTTAAATTCTTTTCGTGATTCTGTTGGCTAAATTACATGTGACAAATCATGCAAACCTCAGTGTGACAGCAAACTATCGTATAGAAAGCTCCCTTTTCTAAGTTCTGACCATAATTCTTTTAATTGTTTATGCACTGGTTATAGCGCTCTCTGGATATAAAACTGTGATTAGTTTGGTCCATTTAAGAGCGCAATAATGAGAGTTTATGCACTCCCCGCGCTGCCCTACCCCCTAGATGGGGGTTTGGTCATGTTTTTCATGCCCCAGGGTGGGGCATTTGACCCGTGTATTTGTACACAAGACGCGCATGTTTTGCACCCGAGGGTGGGGATTTTTGTCACCTAAATGTTGCCCCAGGAGTGCGGATTTTGTCACAAAAAAAGTGACAATAGCCCGGGGGGAGGGGTGGGGGAAACAATTGATAGGTGTATTACTGTATAACAATATTTGCTGTTATGTTGAGCACTGTGTTTGTAGACTTACATCAAAATCGTTTTTTTTATAAGAATGGAATAAATTCCATAAGTAATATATTTTCATCTGAACGATGTCGGAATTATTCATGGTTTTTATTATATAATAATATTAATAATTGCACTCATAGTGCGCCATCTCCAGGACAAGCCTGTTCGAGAGCGCATCACATTAAAAATGGCAAGTAAAGTATTTTAACTCGGTTAAAAATGCAGTTATAAACAACAATCAACCAACCTAAATAGTTGTGGGTTGATACAGACACAAAGCTCAATTAGGAACCAAACGAAAGATTAAACACACTGTCTTCCAACATTTTAACTATATAAATTAATAGATCTGTCACAAGGATAATTGGATATATCAGATATATTAGGTAAAAACAAGGGGCCAATTTCATGAAGCTATTTAGCTGGAAAAAAATTGCTTAATCTAAAACTTATGTTCTTTAGAATTGATTACCGTAACATCAGTCAATTGTAATACACATCGTGGGGTGTTATGGCCGAGCGGTCTAGTGCGTCGAACTTAAGTTCCTGTGCTAGTACTAGAATGTAGGTTCGATTCCGGGCCGCGACGGGTTGTGGCACCTGTGCCCTTGAGCAAGGCACTCAACCACACTTGCTCCCATTCCTGTAATTGGCGGTCCCTCCGCTGTTGGATGTGGTGAATAAATAAAATAAATAAGATTTAGACTGCTTTTTATAAAGCAAACAAATTTTGGATTAAGCAATTTTGTTGTGCTAAACAGCTTTATGAAATTGGCTTAAGATTGTTTAACCGTTAAAGTTAACAAATATTTACATACAAGCCAACTTACATACAAAAATATTGATGATACCATTTCAGTTGGAATGCATAAACTTTATTGTGCTTGACTCAATAATAAAGACGTTTTTGCTGGGTCAAGCACATCAACGGAGGTTTTATATGGCTACATTTCTCACTATTCTTGGGTTTCACTTGGCTTGACAACGGTTGCTATCCGCCATTACCGTGTCCATACTATGGCACGCCAAAACGAATAAATAATTAAACACTGATAATTTCATGTTGACGCAAATGTTGCGCAAGAAAAAAAGTTGGCATGACTTTTAAATGTTGATAGACTGTTTGAAACTGGCATACCGTGCTTTTGTTGGCAAGTTTTTTAAAATGTTGAGACTTGTTTTTCAGGGTTGATGGCAGAATTATCAGTGTTGACAATTTTTTCGCTTTGGCGTGCCATATATATGGTATGGACACAGTAATGACGAATATGATAGTTGTTGACGTCACGTGTGGGAATTCTGATAAAAATGGTCACTTGCAATGGCCAATGTCACAAACTGCCTTGTAGAAATTTCAGCTGCAACCTGAAAAATCCATACATGTTTGTTGTGTGTAAATTAATGGTTTAATACAAATTGTCTTATTATAGTAACGCCCTGTTATTCATCCTGAGATCTCAGGGAATTTCCACTCTGCTAAGCGACGTTACAATGGCCTGAGGAAATCCACGCAAATCTGTGAAATAAGGCGGTTGTTGTGTTCAGCCAACACACGCCCGAGGCATTTTGATGTAATTTAATACATTTGGTCATGTTATGCCGAGAAGAAACGATTTCTATACTTTCCAGAAATTGTATTGGGTTCTGTTCCTTTAATGACTGTCCCATTCCTACCAAAATTGCCGGCGACGATCTTATTTACTCCGCAGTTTTTAACTGCATGCTTACCAACGTGAATGGAACAGATTGCCCCGTTTGCTTTTAATAGCAGCCCAATCGTTGCTATTGGTGGCAACCCATTTTATAAAGAAAGGGTTTTTTATGCTTAAAGGCACAGGCTCATCAGCTATGTGCGCGCGCCAAATTCGTGCCACGAAATACGCAGCTCCATAGGAAAGGCATGGAACTGCGTATTTCGTGGCACGAATTTGGCGCGCGCGCATTGCTGACGAGTCTGTGCCTTTAAGCATAAAAACCTTTCTTTATAAAATGGGTTGCCACCAAAAATTTCATGTGATTGTCATGGTGATGAAACAGTCCTCTTACACTGGTCATACACTATTTCTATCGCATGAGGATTTCACTGGTAACATTCTCTACTGAGCAAAACAAAATTTGTGCTTAAAGGCAGTATACATCATTGGTAATCAGAAAATCAGAAATGTTCACAGATTTACGACTAACTTACACAATAAAACATGATGACCGTAGAAAACCTCCCCTGAAATAGTTTTGTCTGAAGTGCTATAGTCTTTGAGAAATGAGTAAAACAATTAGTTTTCGTCTCATTCGAGACGAAAAATCAATTCGCCCCAAAACCATTTCGCCCAAGTGCCATTTCGCCCCAAACCACCGAGTGTCATTTCGCCCCAAATGACTTAGTCCAAACATCGCCCAAATGCCACTTCGCCCCCAAACCACTTCGTGCACAGGCCGTGGTTCAGGGCGAAATGGTTCAGGGCGAAGTGGTTTTGGGGCGAAATGACTGCAAACCCTTTTTTGACTGTTTTCTCAAAAGTTATATAGACGAAGTACGCGGAGCTGGTTTTTGCTCAGGTTGGTTTTAATCGTGCATATCTTCAATCACACAGGGGGATAAAACTATTTGTAACAGTTTACCAATCATGTATACTATCTTTAAACACCTCTATGAAAATTGGCCCTAGCCTTTTTTAATTTTGTTAAGGCTTAGTCTTGGCCCAAGACTACTCTAGTTGATATTGGTTTGTGTACGCGTTGGCCATATAGTGCGCCCTCTTGCAGCACTAACGGACCAGTCTTTGCTCACTAGAGTAGTCTTGGGAATAGACCGTATTCCTGAACGCGGGAGGGCGCTCGAACAAGGTGATTTGGGGGGAAATGTCCATAGACGACAGTAGAAAAGTGGGGGTACGTGCATACGTACGGGGGGGAAAGTAGCGTACGCGGAGCGCGCAGACCTGTGTCGCGCGCACAGATTTCCATTCAAAATAAACGTTTGGAAGGCGCGTAGCGCGTTTTGTGTTCGAACATAACGCACGATGGGCGCGGACGAGGCGCGGACCACTTGACAGCGCCCTCCACGTTCAGGAATACGGCCTATAGACTGGTTCCCGTCCACATATTCCACACAGGAGAATATAAGGACAGGTAAAGGGCGCTTCATCTTGATCTGTAATTGGTCGTCTTTGCGCGTGCGCATTGTATTTTTTATATTCAAAAATTTGCCAAGTCCTTTGCTTTAGGCAATGTACTTTATTTACATAATTGGATATGTTCGACACGCACGGCCAAGTTACAAATGTCAATGCAAAATCTGCGCACTTACTAACAAAATAAAAATAATAATAACCACGTGACGGGCAGAATTCTGCCCGTCATGGCTGCCCTTTACCGATCCCTATATTTTCGCAATAAGCGAACCAATCTATAGGGATCGGGAACCAATCTATCTTGGGAATTTCTCCCGGAAGGTTTAACTTTTTCTTTGTTTTTGCCTAGGCTTTCCTAGGGAGCCAATCAGCGAGTGACCCAAATAGAGCAGCGCGTCGGAATGCAGCGAGTGACCCAAATACAGCGCGTCGACCGCAGAGCGTGACCCAAATACACCACGTGCACGCGCTTCGAATGGTTTGAAAAATATAAGGCGGCTTACAAGAATCATCGAACATGACCGTTTTATCGTTGCTAACATTTTCGGTGGCATAAGTTTCTTGGCAAATGTTTGCGAATATATTTACAAACATATTTGCAAAGGCGTATGACATCGCAAAATACATTTGTTTATGAAGATAATTGCGACATTGCAAATATTTGCAAAGATATCTGTGGTATGCCATGTCCCTTGTGTGCCATCATAAAACCCTCTGCAGCTATTTACATAAAACGGTACCGCCCTCAATGCTGAACTTCCGGGAGAAATTCCCAAGACTACTAGGCTGCGTTCGGGCGTGTACTCGTGTTAACACGAGTTATACTCCTGCGCGCGTGAACGGCAAGAATAACGACACTCGGGTCAGTGAGAGTATGCTCTCACTACTCCCCAACAAATGGGGAGTGTGCTCGTACTCCTGTCATGTGATTTGTACGAAGATGGTGGAATATGGGTGGTATTTTTTGTGAATTTGCTCAACGTGTCAACTCAATAACTGAAACAATAACTCACTAAGGGGCCATTCAGAATTTTCAGTGTTTTAAAATTTCGACTTTTTATCCAAATTATTTTGACCCACCCACCCACCCCTAATTTCGATTAATAAAAAACTGATTTGTTAATATGCAGAAGTTAAAAAACAAAACATGTATATGCACTTGCATGTACATTATACTTGAACATGTACATGTATACCCATGTATGTCACATGTCATCTAGAAAACTTTTCAGTGACGGCGTGATATTGTCTGTCTTCCTCGCTTGCACTGGTGGCCTTCAGTTTTCTTGTGTTTTGCCAGCTGATATGCCGTTGGGAATGACAGGTTGCAGTCTTGGAAGCCGCAAAGATGACCGTGGTTTTGTCGTTTTCTGGATGACATGTGACATACGAGGTTGTGCCTGTCACGTGACGTAGCTGAGAAAAACATCAGGTTTGGGCAGGTTTGGGCAGATTTCGAAATTATTTCATATTTATGGGCCCCTTTAAAAAGTTACAGTCAATGACAGTAAACAATATAAAACATAAGCAAGTCGATATAATTCACCCCAGACATGCAAGACCATTGCCATCATTGATGATGAAGAAAATCATGCCAGACGGATATTCTTTAAAATTCCAAAAACATCTTCTAAAATAAATTTTGGAATGATTACAAAATTATACCTTATTTTAAATTATGGAGGAGGAAAAGACATGACCCAAACTATAGAGAGGACCATATAAACATCAACAAACACGAACGACACTAGCTAGCTGCATATGCAAACGAAAGCCTAGCTAGGCCTACCTCATCATTACATCCCACTGGCGGGCCTGTGCGGGTTGCGTGTCCTTGCGGAACAAAATCCATTGCTGCTGGGCGGAGGCGAAAGCTGTCTCTTTGCAGCTTTTCGTCAGCAAACATGAGGCACAAACAAACCTTTCGTACGGTGAACTTGGGTTTTTCATTATTAGCTTTTGCTGTTTCCAGAAACTGCAAAGATCGGCAGGTATTTCGCATGTTGTGAGTGTGACGGCACATGTTGTGACATCCATGGTGGCAGCCATGTTGTTTACAGCCGAGTCGTGGAAATGCCGCACTCGTCGTACGTACGTTCACGCATGCATGATGCATGCAGTATAGCGAGCGCAGGCTGCGATAGTCTTGGACACCAGGGGTTGAATGATCCAGTTTTTATAGCGATTGGTAATCAACGCCCGCGGCGTGTAATAGAGCCGATCTAGTACACCTGGTACCCTGCTGCCTCGCACGGCCTAACCGCTACAAACGCCCGAAATCCAAGTCTATTGAAAAACCACCTCCTTCTCATGCCACAGTGGGTCTACATACACGTAAATGACGTACATGTACAGTACATGTATATACAGGGTACGAAGTTGCAAAAGAAACGCGCATCGCGATATCGGAACGCTTGCGCGTAGTTCAGGCAAGTCAAAATATGTTTTTTCTTCTTTTTTTTGCTATTTTTTCCATGAAAAGTGAATTTCGATTTTCAGTTTTTTACCTTGACCCACCCACCCACAATTTGGATAAAAGATCGAAATTTTAAAACATCGAAAATTCTGAACGGCCCCTAAGGTTTGTTTAGACGGCATCAAAGGTTCTCACGACTTACGGCCTGTATTTCCTCAGTTTCTTGTGAGCAATGAAACGGCATTTTTTGTGCAGTGATGGCAAGAGACGTCCATCTTCACTGCATTGCCATTCGCGCACGCGGATTGCGGATTTGTCGTTCGCGTGATGTGACCCGAGTGCAATGCGCACGCATTACTCCCGAGTAACGAGAACTGCACGCCCGAACGTAGACTGGTCCCCTGTCCATTTGCACTACGCTACTCTCGCTATACAAGGACAGGCACACGCCGAGCAATAACCATGGGTGATTGGCCGTTGTATTACCACGCGTGATTGGTCGTTGTATTAAATATATGCATGATCTATTTTTAGAGTTTGCTCAACAACGAGTGAATTTCGCAATCGTTAATTTTGTCGCTGGGTTTTGCATATCCTATTCAATCTTTGCCATCCCTTATAATTATTTAGTAATTTTGGCAGTGGTGTACTCGTCAACGCCCAGGTTTGTACTGATACATTACTTTTTACTTGAAATGGCGCTGTTTGCCGTATTTTTAAGCCGCCAAACATCAATATCACAGTGCGGCCGTTGTTCAAAAAAAGTTTTCATCGCATAAAAAAACTCTACAAAACATGACAGAAACCCCATCGAATGATAGGGCCTATGAATGACATGGTTGGATATAGAGCTATTTGTTCAACCTTGATTCCCACCGAAACCAGTATGTTTATTTGGTTCTGACAGCAATTTTACAGGCATATCTTCTGCTGTCGATGCAAAAATACCGCTGCTGCCGCCGCTGTAATTTTCCCAGACATTGATTGCGTAGCGCGCGATGCCAAATCGAACGAAGGCGCGCAACACGCTGTATTCTGGGCGCCTGCTTGGCGCTTGCGCAAACCGTGACACAGTCCTTTTAATTTGCATAAACATCCAGGAATTCCTGGATATTTATGCCAAACATGGCGGCGTGTACCTGTCCTCATATACGACGGAGGGGAAGTAAATATGTGGACAAGGGAACCAGTCTAGCCCGAACGCAGCCCTCTAGTGAGCAAAGACTGGTCCGTTAGTGCTGCAAGAGGGCGCACTATATGGCCAACGCGTACACAAACCAATATCGACTAGAGTAGTCTTGGGCCAAGACTAGTTAAGGCTGTGCTTTACAAGCGCCGGTATAGCGCCCTCACAGTGCTCGCGCCATCGATGCGCCTGTATAGCGCCCTCTTCCTGGTGAGCTGAAACCACAGGGAAAAATACACCAGCCACCAGACTTGACCAAGTCCCACTTCGAATAATTTGTAATGTTGGCGCAAGAGGGCGCGCTACTATAATGAAAGGCGCAAAAGGCACGGAGCCGTTTTACAGAAACAAACAAAACCGCGTCTTTGACAAAGACTACTAAATTGGCCCCAGCATTTAATACCGAGTACATGTATCACACGTAGGCCTACTACTGCATGTATATACGGTGTTTACAATATGCGCGCGTGACATTTGAATGCTATGCACTGCCTAGTCTTGGCCCAAGACTATTCTAGTCGATATTGGTTTGTGTACCACAGACATAAAGAACCTAGGTTCTTTATGTCTGTGTTGTGTACGCGTTGGCCATTCCCATTAGTGCGCCCTCTTGCAGCACTAACAGACCAGCCCTTTGCTAGTCTGGTACCCGGACCAAACATTCTTTGACTAGACTGAATTTAAGGTCCGGCAGCCGCCAATTCCGCCATTTTGAAACAGGAGGGATTCCTCCTTTTTCCGAAGGTTCCCGAAGTTACCCGAATGCACGTCCTGTCGTCCGGACGTTACCGTTAATCGTCGGGTACAGTTCGTCATTGTTTCGAGAATTTGAATTGAAGTCGCGTGCACGTACGTACGCGTGCCTGCATGCGTGTGTATTTATGGTGATGCCACGTACGGATTTAAAACTAGGCTATCAGTGGCTATACGGTAACCGTCATGAATGGCTATATTACGGGATTGCAACAGCAGATTAAAACCATATGTACAATATGGAGCTCACTGGGTGATGCAGACAAGGTTTGAATTTTCTTTTTGTACTAGCCTACATGTATATTAAAATGGGCATATTTAATATTTTAAGGTTAATATATTAGATTTGTATTGGTCAAATATGGAATAACCTCTTTCAAATTGTTGTACACTCGTGCCATATAGCGCGCGCGCAGCGCGCTTTGAAAATTAACGGTTATGTGCTTCTAAAAATAAATGCATGACGTAATGCTTAAAGTGCTATTTTAAACACCACAGTAGCCGGTCCTCATATTCAGTCGTTGTATGTGGAATATGTGGAGCGGGAACCAGTCTAGCCCTTTGCGCGACTAGTCAAGGATGGAACTAGATTGGTTCCCGATCCCTATAGATTGGTTCGCTTAATTGCGAAAATATAGGGATCGGTAAAGGGCAGCCATGACGGGCAGAATTCTGCCCGTCACGTGATTATTATTATTTTTATATTTTTAGTAAGTGCGCAGATTTTGCATTGACATTTGTAACTTGGCCGTGCGTGTCGAACATATCCAATTATGTAAATAAAGTACATTGCCTATTGGCCAATTTTTAAATATAAAAAACACAATGCGCACGCGCAAAGACGACCAATTACAGATCAATATGAAGCGCCCTTTACCTTAGACTGGTTCCCGCTCCACATATTCCACATACGACGACTGAATATGAGGACCGGCTACTGTGGTGTTTAAAATAGCACTTTAAGCATTACGTCATGCATTTATTTTTAGAAGCACATAACCGTTAATTTTCAAAGCGCGCTGCGCGCTATATGGCATGAGTGTACAACAATTTAAAAGGGGTTATTACATATTTGACCAATACAAATGTAATATATTAACCTTAAAATATTAAATATGCCCATTTTAATATACATGTAGTAGGCTAGCATCGAAACGAAAATTCAAACCATGTCTGCATCACCCAGTGATCGAGCTCCATAATGTACTATGCTGTTGCAATCCCGTAACTATAGCGACTGACAGCCACTGCGTAGTTTTAAATCGGTGGCATCACCATAAATACACACGCAGCGGCACGCACGTACGTACGTACGTGCACGCGACGCCAATTCAAATTCTCGAAACAATGACAAAGTGTACCCGACGATTAACGGTAACGTCCGGACGACCGGACGTGCATTCGGGTAACTTCGGGAACCTTCGGAAAAAGGAGGAATTCCTCCTGTTTCAAAATGGCGAAATTGGCGGCTGCCGGACCTTAAATTCAGTCTAGTCAAAAGATTTTTGGTCCGGGTACCAGACTAGCAAAGGGCTGGTCTGTTAGTGCTGCAAGAGGGCGCACTAATGGGAATGGCCAACGCGTACACAACACAGACATAAAGAACCTTGGTTCTTTATGTCTGTGGTACACAAACCAATATCGACTAGAATAGTCTTGGGCCAAGACTAGGCAGTGCATAGCATTCAAATGTCACGCGCGCATATTGTAAACACCGTATATATCTGTACTATCTATATACAATATAAAAAGACGAAAAATGCAAAACTTAAAGGCACAGGCTCGTCAGCAATGCGCGCCCGCCAAATTCGTGCTCGAATTACGCAGCTCCATGCCTTTGCTATGGAGCTGCGTATTGCGTGGCACACATTTGGCGGGCGCGCATTGCTGACGAGCCTGTGCCTTTAAAGCCTAAATTCATAGACAACTTCTATGAATTTGTAGACCAGTATTATAGTAAGAAAAAAACTTAGTATACAGTGCTAATTAATATACGTCGGGTAAGGGCAAAACAAACCCTAATTAACATTCATTCTCCCCGGCCTGACGCAAGCTAAATAAA
This sequence comes from Henricia sp. BOLD:AAB3569, assembly GCA_037783545.1. Lineage (NCBI taxonomy): Eukaryota > Metazoa > Echinodermata > Asteroidea > Spinulosida > Echinasteridae > Henricia > Henricia sp. BOLD:AAB3569. The sequence continues at coordinate 227,165 of JBBELK010001085.1, read as the reverse complement.
TTACTGGGAAACTTGCAAGACACGCTGCGCACAATCCAAAATAATGTTCGTGAATAATTTCGAATACACTGTATTTAGGTAGACCACCAGATACGAAAAAACAGAAACTAGTATGTCCAGGTTTTGTGGCCTTGGTGTAAATCAGGTTATTAGCTGCTATTGTTATAGCAAGCTGCACTGCGCGCCTCAGTGACTCCATCAGCATCATAATCGAGAGAGCACGAGTAATTGTTGTTTCGCTTGACTGATTCCAACTATATATGAACAACTAACAATGGAAATTGGACAAAATTTCCATTGTTAGTTCAGTACGTGCTTAGGGGGTGTCCAATGCATGCAGACTACAGACACTCCCATAGATTGTGTGTATAGCGGTTGATCCCATCCAAACTCCATTCGTCAATATATTCACCAATTAAGATCTTTGTTGCGGGAAGGTTGACTGATCAAGGTACGTGCATGTACATATTTTATGATGTGTTGTACCCATGGTTGTACCATGGTTGTACTAAATTATGTTTTTAAAATGTGTTTCGTGATATGTTTTACTAAATTATTTCGAAAACACATGTTTTGGGTGTGGTGGGTCAGACTAGTGTACGTAGCTAGGTCTATACTTGTTGATGGCTGTACAAAAACTGGCCAAATGGGTGATTCCATAAATTCGGGTGGCCAACTTGTGACATGCACATTTTAGGCCCTAAATCCATAAATTGCCACCATTCATCCTTTATTTTGTAAAACCATTTATTAAATTTGCATATTTAGTCAGTTTCCTAAAAGTTATGGTATGCAAGTTCTTTTCAGGGGTTAAAGTTGCACTGCCCGTGTTTGGGCCGATTTGGGCGTACAATTTTTTTTTTTAAAGTTAAATAGGTATTTTTCTAGAATAGAAAAAGTTATCAGCTTTCATTTGGTACCAAGAACGTAAAAATCCGTCAAGGATTAATGCCAGTCGATTAAAAACAAGAAATGATTAAAAGGCTGGCAGGTCATTTAATCGACAGGGTTATGACGTAAATGTACATGTGCGCGTACATGTGTACATTGTACACATACTATGTACATATGAGCGTACGCGCACATGTACAACATGTGAAGCACGTTTCAAGAAAAAGGCTTGTATCTCCAATTCCCGACGTCGGAAATTTAAGTTTTTGATATTTTTCGTTACAGAGACACGTAAGCTTTCTAAATTCGTTCGCTTGTGTAAATAGCCTACACGACGAGTTGAAGGATGTCTGAAAGAGTTTCTACTTTGCCTTGTAATGAAGATGGCAGGAATGTTCTAACCGTAGGCCTTGTATGCCTCGATATCATCAATGTACTGGACCATTATCCGCTAGAAGATACGGAGCAAAGGTAATGTTAGAAGCGAATATAGAAAGAAAATAGTGAGGTTTCGGTTGTAGCCAAACCTGTAGCAGCTCCCCAAATATCACTTGGGTTGACGAGGAAATTGAGATTAAGTGTCTTGCCCACGGACACAAACACGTTGGCACAAGTGGGGCTCGAACCCATAACCCATCGATCACGAGCACGGCTGCAGTGTATACCCACTATAGACCACACGTGTTCTCAAGCATAAAGTCGATATCGTCAGATCTTGATACCTGCACTGAGTTACCCCTGCAGACGCGGTGCCGACTAAAATGAAATAACCGTTTCTTTCTCTTCCGTGTCCTTATCATTGTTTAGAGCTTGTGAGCAGTTGTGGGCGCGCGGAGGCAACGCTGCTAACACATCGGTTGTATTGGCTCAACTTGGAGTCCACACCGAGTTCATGGGCACATTGGCCCATCATGCCTTGTCACAGTAAGTTGTTACCCATAAATGTCCTCTTCGTGGCGTCTTGGGGACGGTCATAACACCACACGTGTTACACTGCTCTGAAGCCTGTTTTCGCGACTACAACCACAAACACGTTTCTATGACGTAACTGCGGATTCAACCAATAATGGTCGGCAAGTTCAGAATCCCGCGTTTGTCCATTGGAAGGGCCATATATGTGGAGACACCATGCATCCATGTTTTGTATATAGTTTATCTTTCCCGATTGTTGTGAGCAAGACGGATTTCGAAATCAGTAAAATGCAAAAGGTCATCTCCACAATACCCGACCACGTTATGTGTTTCAGCCGAGATATACATGTACATTTAAAAATTACTGTAATGGGTTAAAACGATCGAATCATTTGAACGAGTCAATATTTTTCCCAAATGTTATTGGTGGAAGATTTCGACAGGTACGGGGTTCAAATCGACAACTGCGTATACCATAAAGGCTGCAGTCCTCCAACAACATGTGTTATTGCCAATTCGTCAGTGGGAACGAGAACCATACTGAGCGTTAAACGGTAAGCCGACCTTTGCCGTTTTCATTCAGATTATATAACACTTAAAGTTGCACTGTCCGATTTTAGGCCGAATTGAGCGTCAACTTTAAAAAAAAGTTAAATTGCTATTTTTCTATATAGAATGGAAACAGTTATCAGCAAGAACGTAAAATTCCGTCAAGGATTAATGCCAGTAAATTAAAAACAAGAAATAATAAAAGACAGGCCCTGTCTTTTATTCCACAGGGTTATGACGTAAATGTACGTGTGCGCGTACATGTGTACATTGTACACATACTATGTACATGTACACGTTTCATGAAAATTGCCTGTCTTTCCAGTTCCCAACGTCGGAAATTTAATTTTTTTCTTCTATTTTTTGTTACAGAGACACGTAAGCTTTGTAAATTCGTTCGCTTGTGTGAATAATTTGTAAAATCCTTTCACCAAAACACGGACAGTGCAACTTTAACAGCCCTTTTTAATGTACATGATTGTCTCAATCAAGTAATTTATTCAATCAACAGGTGTTATGCTATTTATACATGTTTGCGCATCCTAAACAATAATTTGATAATTTGGTCTAATGGGTATATACAGCCGTGCTCGTGATCGAAGGTTTATGGGTTCGAGGCCCACTTGTGCCAACGTGTTTGTGTCCGTGGGCAGGACACTTAATCTCAATTGCCTCGTCAACCCAAGCGATATATGGGGAGCTGTTATGGGAAATGCCGACAATCTAACTGCTGATAGGGTTGTGCACCTTGGCCAGGTTGCCTAGTTGAAGCGAAATGGTTCTGGTGATTTCCTGATGGCAGCGGTGATAATGGCAACAGCGACAGGAGCACCCCCGTGATGGGGCGGGAATGTGCGCTATATAAAAACTATGAATTGTAGGATAGGGCGACAAATCGTGTGTAAAAAAAGTATATTAGGGCGACGTGCTCAAAAGGGCGACATTTTGGTGTCGCCCTAATATTTTTGAGTTTAAAATTAATTTTTTTAGGTCAAAAACCATTTTTTAAAAATCGAGAACCATTTTTATTAGGTCTGGAACTGTCTCTCTTAGGTCTGCGACCGTCTCCGGAAGCTTCGGGTAAAAAAATAAGGTGTCATTTTGAGTGATTCTTGCCGAAATTTCGGTGGTCTCCGGCGAGAGTCTTGCCGAAGTGTCGCCCCATTGCGGCATTCAGCGTTCTTTAAAGTATTATTATTATTATTATTAATTCAATACAATACACGATATCTCTATTAAAAACACGATTAAAACACTCGTGAACCTTTGTTATTGTTCGTTTCATTCAATGGAAGCCAATTAGCACGAATGAGCTGTGCTTTATATTATCCCCGTGTGGGTTTATTGAATCCTTGTTTTAATTTCGTTTATTTCAGATCTCTCCCCGAGCTCACCAGTAAGAATTTTCAGCAGCTTAACCTTAACAACTACAAATGGATTCATTTTGAGGTATGCATACCACTGTCTGCCAAGGCCTCGAGCCCCAAATGCCCTTCGGTTCATTTCAATTATACATGTAAACTGTGATTGATTTAATTGCATTGATATTCCCGTTGAAAGAAAGTTTAGCCCGAGAAATAAAACAAGGTGCAGAGGGAAGCACTTATGCAAACCATTATTCAGAACGTAATTATTACAAAACAGGGGCTACGGGGGTGAGGGGTAACGAATTGGGATGGAAACGGCACATAAGACTGTGAGATACCAGAAGAGAAGTTGGGAGACATCTCAGGGTTATTTTGGGGGTATTGGGTAGGTATCTCCCTATATTTTTCGGGCTAAATTTTTTTTAAATTATTAGGGTTGGGTTGGGTTGGTTGGGTTTGGGGTTGAGGTTTGGGTTTGGGGTTGGGTTTGGGTTTGGGGTTGGGTTTGGGTTTGGGTTTGGGGTTGGGTTTGAGTTTGAGTTTGAGTTTGGGGTTTGGGTTTGGGGTTGGGTCCAAAGAATAAATGTTTCAAATTTCAGCTTTGTAGCTTTAGGGAAAGTTGAGATAGGTGACATTGAGGTTTTGTACACGTGTCTATGGAAATGTCTCCCTATATATTTACCCTTTACAAGTAATTATTATCTCTAAAATTAAAATTAAATTCTACAAAAAAATATACACAATCTAGCAGTCAAATTAGGCAAATTTGGAAAACGGCACATAGGACAAGGGAAGGGTTTTATAATAAAATAGAATGTTAACATTGTGGTGGTACTGGTTGTGGTTTGGGTTTTGTGTCGTGCTTGTATTATTACATGCCTATATTAGTTTTGTTTTTCCGGTGTGTGCCGTCATTGTTAGTATACGTATGCCATCTTTGTTCAAGTTTAATTGATCATTTACCCGTGTGTTTATTTTAGCATATAACTTTTATTGTAAGCCGAACATTTTTAGTCCCTGGACTTTTTCTTTGGTATCTATTTTTAATAATAAAACCGGAAATAAAACATAATGTACCAAGAAGATAGATGTGTCGAAACCTGATTAGATACTAGTCACCACAAGTTGACATCAACTTCATCGAAACTAACAAGATTTCAAACTTTTCACCAAACATGACAGGGTCGCAACATCAATGAAGTACAAAGGATGATTGATATCGTGGACACGTTCAACACACAAGGAGAGATGGCTGGAAGAATTCGGGTCTCTCTGGAGCTTGAAAAACCTTCTTTAAAACAAATTATCTACGAGCTCCTTCTGAAGGCAGACGTGGTAAGTGTACGCGAGAATTTACAATCATTTATTGTCCAACTAAACAAAATTTGCAGAAGAGTTATTTTACTAGTTCGTAGTCCAACTGCATTATCAATTTCTTAAGTTGGTCATTTATGGTGTTAAGTTGGGCTGCGACAGCTCGCGACTAGTTGGAGACACAAAATTGCGAGAAAAAACGCGAATTAGCGACAATTTTCACTTGGAGTCACACTGAATTGGTATAGCTACGACACGTTTGCGTATGTCGCACGATTGTTGCAGGAATGTCGCACGAACTCCCGGCGAAATTTGTGCCAAAACTCGCCAGGAGTTCGCATGCGAATTTTTGGCACTTGCGCCCGTCTCGCGCCCGGAATGTCAGATTCTCATTTTTGTCACCAATCAGTCACAATTTAGTTTCATAGGTCGCCAACCCCCTTACAAAGTTGTCTCACATTTCTCGCACTTTCTGACTCACGGAAACTAAATTAAGAAGGGTTCAAGACGGGTTCGAGACACCCGCAACGACTCTGTGACTATTTGGAGAGAAAATGTGTCGCGCGAATTTTTTGAACATGTTCAAAATTCCAGCGACACGAGAGCGAGGCCCTGCGACTCACGCGAGGAAATTGAGAACCCCCGCAAACGTTTCGAGACATTTTAGAAACTCCCTCGCGAATGCCGTTCGCAATTTGTCGCCAACAGTCGCAGCTCAGTGAGATAGGGGGTTTCAATGCCGGGATTACTTCAATCATTGCTGTCCGTAGGCGCGGGTTTATTTTTAGTTGAAGCATGGAGGAAGGAAAACAACTTAAGCGGGCCTCCCACTGTGCGATTTTTGCCACGAATTAGCTACGATTGGTTACGATTGTGTGTTGAGTCGGCAGTCTCCGATAATCGTACCAATTCGTAGGAAATTCGTGGCAAAAATCGCACAGTGCAGTGGGAGGCCCGCTTTAAGCGAATTGGTACGATTATACCAGAGACTGTCTATACACACAATCGTACTTAATCGTAGCTAATCGTAGGACATTCGTGGCAAAAATCCTACGATTGGATACGATTTGGTACGATTGTGTGTAGAGTCTATAGACAGTCTCTGGTAATCGTACCAATTCGTAGGAAATTCGTGGCCAAAATCGCACATTGGGAGGCCCGCTTAAAGCAGGCCTCCCACTGTGCGATTTTTGCCACGATTCCCCTACGAATTGGTACGATTATCGGAGACTGTCCATACACTCTACACACAATCGTACCAAATCGTAGCTAATCGTACCTAATTCGTAGCAAAAATCGCACAGTGGGAGGCCCGCTTAACTCATTAATATGCGCATGCAGTAATATATTGTTATGTCGATACACCCGTCGTTGTACACCCCAATGCCGCTTTGTTTTAACTGTTTGGCGAATTGTCCTCGTAAATTACTGCGAGTGTAGACGTCAGAAGCAGTAACAAGAGAATTTCTCCTGAACGTGTTAACAAGTCCTCCGCTACACCGACGCGGAAATCTTGGCGTGCATGTTTAAACGTCCTCCCGCGTCAAGTGCAAATAACCGGCAAATTTGCGTCGGGGGGTTAATGGCAGAAATTAGACAATGAACGTTGTATAAATATATTTGGCACTGTTACAGATTTTCATCAGCAAGGAATTGGCGAAAGAATGCGGTTGTCAGTCTGCCGAAGATTGCGTGATGAAGTTTAACAAGCACATCAAACCGAGGTAAGATTGAGGGTCTTGTGTGATAAAATTTGCAACTGAAAAGACGCGTTACCTAATACAATGACTCAGTATATCTGAAACGAGGCAGTCAGTGTCAATTTGAAATCTGACAATAGATCTATAGGGGGCAGTCAGATTGTCACCGTGCATCATGGATATGAGTAGGCACTTTGTGGATCTATTGTCAAATCATTTAAATATGAAAACCTGCCCCCTGTCATGGCCGCCCGAATTGCCCCATTAGGGCAAATCAATTAAAGGCAGAGGCTCGTCAGCAATGCGCGCGCGCTAAATTCGTGCCACGAAATACGCTGCAGCTCCATGCCTCCATGCGCTCGTAAGTAGTGCGCTACTCATAAGATTTCTCGTTGTTAAATCGTCGTTGTTAACTCATAAGTAAGTGCGTCCACACGGTCACTACTTACTTTACCTTTAAGTTAACTTTAACAACGACTTCACTTTAAGTTAACAACCATCGTCTGAACGCACCTATTGTAATGTAGCATGTTGTTGTTTATAATGGTCTGTTTTAGTGCCGTCGTCATGTGTGCGTGGGGCGAGATAGGCGCCTGGGCCAGTGGCTGTAATGGCAGCCCTGTACACTCTCCCGCCTACCCACCACCTCAAGTTATAGACACGCTCGGTGCAGGGGACACCTTTAACGCTGGAGTTATTTCATCCCTTAGCAGAGGAAGAAGCTTGTCAGAAGCCATTTCACGAGGTTGTAAATTGGCAGGGGATAAGGTTGGACACGGGGGATTTCAAATTTTCACAAGTACTATTTGAAAAAAAATGCAGACGTCGGTACATTTTGGGGGCCTAGGGGTATTGTGTACTGTGTCGGCCGAACGGTTAACCGTTTAACCTACGCTTAAAAGAATTGCAAACCGGTTTCTGAATTAACCGTAAATTCCCATCCTTAACATGTATCACACTCACAAGGTTTCGGTTATAACAAGGTAATCTCCAAAGTCCTCTTATTATAATGATATTTATTATTAATGATTATATTATTATACGTATACATTCCTAGTTTCAAACTGTAGACCGTATCAAATAGCCGCCATTTTGTGGGGCACCTTTTGTTACCTAAACCGTTCAACAATGGAAGCACAGCAATATGTGCAACCATGCATGTCATCAAGGAACAAAGAAACTGCCCTACGATACGAAATGGCGGCTATTCGATACGGTCTATAGGCCTATACAGGGTAATATTTTAAATTGAAATTGCATCAACATTCTCAGGGCAGTTTATAATCTAAATCAATAAATAGCAATTTATATAATAAAACTAGATGCCGGTAACACTTTTGAAGCAATAGCCACAGACAGTATAAGAACTGTATGTATTCATTTTTGTTTACCCAGAAAATAAAGTGTAAAACTGTTATAACGTATAGTCTTAAAGAAGGGTATAATCAAATTTTAAAAAATTATAATAATTCGATCTAATTACCTAACAATCATATAAAGTACCTCCCCAAAATACTATCCATGGAAAGAAAACAGGAAATTTGCATTATAATTTGGATGTGAAAGCAAAAAGATCGTTGCAACATAATCACTGCACTGCTTTGTAGCCGCTAGCCGGATAAATAAATAGTTCCGACCTGTCAATCAACCGAACCCGCCGACCAATCACAACACATAGGTCAAAGTGCAATGTTTGCAACAACATCACGCGATGTTCTGCGCCCCATACAATCTGTACAGTGTTGTATGCGATGTTCCGGGTGAAGTTTTGGTTTTAAGGCCGGTCGTTTCGTACGAAAGCACGTATGTCATATGACATCCCTGTATTACTGGCCCTTTACTCGGTGTGTTGTGTTCCAAGATAAATGTCGACCCTGAAACACGAATACCTTTGAATTTTCTCCAATGAATCTGTGCTTTCCGTTGAAAGTCCCATTAGCCTTTTAGAAGTATGGCGGAACAAAAGGAGAGGGCGCAATTTCATTTGGGTATGAATTTCTTTCCAAAAACTTGATTTACATGTTGTAATTATAATACATAGACAGAATTATAAATAAAATTAATAAGTGTAAAGTGAAAAACTGAGTTATTTTGCATTTTAGTCGATTTTATACCCACTGCAAAGTGCGCCCTCCTACTTTGAAAAGGCCAATTGCTTTGTGCGTCGCCATTTTTACGATAGCGTGTGAGACATAGCAACAATATCCAAGGGGTTAACTGGGCAAAACCGGAACTATGCATTAGTTTACTAAACTTCGGTGGATTTTTCATATTTGTGGAAATTTGGGGATTGAGAGCACGAAAAGGTGATGAGAAAAATACGACACATGATTTGGGGCATCAAAAATGTGATCTGGTCACGCTCCTTTAATCAGAACAAGTATAAAATTTGTATCATTTGCAATAACTTTACTTCAGGAGTACGAGTTGACAACAATGGTAATAAAACACCACATTTATTTGTCCAAAAAAGGTACTTTATGTAAGAAATGTCCACCTCAAGGTGGTTTATATTGTATTTTCTTAAACATTCCTGCATATACGTAACTACAATGTGTGTAACTAATAAATATTTCTGCAGGCCAGTTTACCAACATTCTTCTTTACGCCCTTTTTAAAGTTGTCATCTTGCAAATGATAAATTACCCTGCAGGGGATGGGCTTGTATATGGGTAATTCCCAAAATTAGGGGTCCAAAAGTGTGACATGCTTTTTAAGATTTCCAAGTGTTTTTAATGATTGAAAGTGGTTTCCCAGTAGAAAATAATTATTTTTATTTGAACAAATGCCACTCAAATATAATGTTTGTGTGTAGATATGGCACCAAGGTTAATGCAAACTCATTCTATTGGCGTAGGTAACCCGAGACACCAAACTCCTATTCAATACCATGGAACAAATTATAAGCTTTTATGGTCTTTTGTTTTTAATATTTTTCAGGAATCAAAAAACAAAATATTGAAGAAAATGATGCTGCCCCCTATAATTACAGGCCACAGTCCATTACTGAGAATGTGTGGTCATAAGTGGTGATTTTTGAAGCAGAGTGTCGTACGTAACTGGGACACTAAACATTTTAGTCCGGGAGCCCACTGGGATTTGATGTGACTTTTGCGCCCAAAAGGTTTGACTGCTAAAATGAGTTGTATGGACCGTGGTAACTGTGGAAAGGCAATTCTTGCAAAACGGGGGTGGTGCGTTTGGGGAGGGGGACGCTGACAAAACCCCCCAAAATCGGTTTTAATTAGACTTTCGCGCCCAAGCTTAATTCCGGTACCAAATGATAGCCAACAATGTGCCAATCACGAAATTACAACGTAAGAACGGAAAATATGGTGCGTAATTATTTTAAGAACGGTCTTAATTAGTCAAAAAATACGTTTTAATTAGACTTCCGTGCCCAAGCATAATTCTGGCACCATATGACAGCCAACAACGTGCTGATCACAAAAATATAACGTAAGAACGCAAAATATGGTGCAAATTTGGTTTAAGAACGGTCTTAATTAGTGCTCATTTAGCGCGCGCCGTTAGTAACACTCGAGAAAAGACTAACATGCGGCGAACCACGCGCATATACACACACACAGTACACACAGATTCGTATGTGGCGCATGGCGCGCGCTAGTCTTTTTACAGGGCATGTGTAGCTAGTGTGCGATGTACAATACAATGTATTGTAGGCTATACTGTACTGTACAAGTTGTTATACAGGCCGTTGCGTTCAAAGCGCGTAGCAAGTACTGGACTTCGATATTAAAAAGCCGTTGTTTATAGCTTTTTTTTGCTTCTTTTCCATGAGAGAAATGACTTTGGCATGGGATTATACAGTCATACGATAACATTACACTGCAGTGTACCTCCGTAAGCGTGATTCCCTAGTATATATAGGCCTATATGTATGTTTGGGGCCGTGTTCGGTATAGGCAGTTTCTTGCTGAACACTTTTTGTGGGCGTACTATCGGGTTGGCGTAGTGATTCTTCATACCCAGCACGATATATATGACAAAGGGACTCCTAACGCCCCTCTCTTCCCACTCTCAACCCAGGTACTCTTCCCTTCAACGCACCCCCCCCCCCCCCCCCCCCCCCCCCCCCCCTTGCGCCATGAGCATCTTTTTTGATGGATACCGGCGCATTATAAATTTTCATTATTATTTATTATTATTAAACAAATACGAGAAGGCAAATGGGAATTGAGACACATAAAGAGAAAAAAGTGGAAACTTTCTGTACATTTGCACACGAAAAGACTGGGGGGCGGGGAGAAAATTAAAGAGCAATGAGGAAATCAACTGAAAAGTTGAGTTTCACATGCAGATTGCATGTTTGAAGACGTTTCATTGCAGGGATTTGTTGTCATCGTAATTTCCCTGTCATAATTTAATAATAATGTTGCAAAATACAGGCAGTAAAGATGTTGTCCATTTTGTTAAATATTTGAAATATTTCAACACGTCCCGCTGTAGCCTGGGTTTTGGAACTAAATGGGTCGTGCACCGAATTAATTCACATTATGCGGCACGATATGTGGCAGAGGGTATCCCCCTATCATTGTTCCCCCATTGTGTATCAAACATCCAAGGGATTCCAAAGGAATTCCTTTTATTTTTGGGGGGGAGGGGTTGGGGGGGGAGGGGGGGGGGGTGCGTTGAAGGTAAGAGTACCTGGGTTGAGAGTGGGAAGAGAGGGGCGTTAGGAGTCCCTTTGTCATATATATCGTGCTGGGTATGAAGAATCACTACGCCAACCCGATAGTACGCCCACAAAAAGTGTTCAGGCACGTTCGTACCAACAAATGCATTTTATTCGTTCCCTCCGGGGAACAACCTCCGTGTAAACATGCCTAAAGTGAGTTTCTCCGGGGCATATAGCCCTACGTCACGGACTGCTTTGGACAGGTGTGCACATGCCCAACATGCCCATTTATTTTTATAATCTAACACTCCAAAATTGAAGATGTGGTAAACTGGTGCATGATTTTTTTTCCAGTCGAATATCCATTAAAAATCATTTTACGGACCACCTTTTTAAAAAAAAAATTATCCCTTATTTCCCGGAAGGACCTCAGTTTCCGTTCACCAGTGGCGGATCTAGGCTCATCTATATATAACGATTGGAAAACTTTTAAAAACAAATATAACAACAGTGTTACATAATATTTTTTGTGTGTGCATAAATTAATGCTGAATGAATGGTTAAAAAAGCACCTTCAGTTGGCAATTTCTTCCAAAAGGGTACCATTTTACACTGGGAAAATCATGTGGTGTTTGTTACCATGTTTGTTACCATTGCTGTCAACACTAGAAAAGCGAAAGAATATCGCCCAGAATCTGAAATAGAGTCTGATTTTTCTTGTCAACTCGTGAAGTTTAGGTAACTGCAAAAAATGTTGTATTGGGCTTACAGGACAATGGAAAATCCGGCGTATTCCTTAAGTTTGTATTTCTGTATTTTAGCAGGTGTTGTTTCATTCAAACACAATACAATACAATTGCAGGCATGCAAACTGTGGATAACAGGTATGTGTGAAATTTCCTCTTTTTAACTTCTCATTTTTCCCAGGCCTTTTTTCATTGTTTTCGTATTCAAAAGTATAGAACGTTTCCACGTTAAGTTCTCTTTTATGTTACTGGATTCCCATTTGCCTCCCTCGTATTGTTTACTGCTCACATCCCTGACCAAGCAACTGCCCACCGAACATCGCTCCCCAAACACGCATTTATGGGAATCACGCTTTATGATTTATATAACGGAGGTATATATATATATAAACACCGTAATGTTATCTTATAACCGTATAATCCTATGCCACAGAGTCATTTCTCTCATGGAAAAGAAACAAAATAAGCTATGTACAACGGCTTTTTAATATCTAAGTCATACTTTTTAATATCGAAGTCGCATAGTACTTGCTACGCGCTTTACGAACGGCTTGTGTACATTGTATTGTACAGCATACACATACAGCTACACATGCCCTGTGAGAAGACTAGCGCGCGCCAGCGCCACATACGAATGCGTGTGTGTGAGCACGTGGTTCGCTGCATGTTAGTCTTTTCTCGAGTGTTACTAACGGCGCGCGCTAAATTAGCACTAATTAAGACCATTCTTAAACCAAATTTGCACCATATTTTCCGTTCTTACGTTATATTTTTGTGACCAGCACGCTGTTGGCTATCATATGGTGCCAGAATTGTGCTTGGGCGCAGAAGTCTAATTAAAACGGATTTTTTGACTAATTAAGACCGTTCTTAAATTAATTACGCACCATATTTTCCGTTCTTACGTTGTAATTTCGTGATTGGCACATTGTTGGCTATCATTTGGTACCGGAATTATGCTTGGGCGCGAAAGTCTAATTAAAACCGATTTTTGGGGGTTTTGTCAGCGTCCCCCTCCCCAAACGCACCACCCCCGTTTTGCAAGAATTGCCTTTCCACAGTTACCACGGTCATTACAACTCATTTTAGCAGTCAAACCTTTTGGGCGCAAAAGTCACATCAAATCCCAGTGGGCTCCCGGACTATTTTGGACCCCTAATTTTTGGAATTACCCATATTCTTAGTGCCATGATTGAACCCCAGTAACCCCAAACCTCACCCCTTACTTCCAAGACATCTATAAGGCACATTGAGAGGGAGTCACATTCTATGCAGACATTAGAGAATTCACATGGATAACTTGACTTTATACCATTATAAGAATGCGAGCTATAAACACTCAAACTAGGAATCCAGCCAGATAGGATTTTAGGAGGAAAATCATCTGTAAAGAAATGTCACATACCTGCATTATCATGAGACGTTACATTAACTTACTGGCCCTATGTTACTATTTTGTCTTTTTATTCACGGCAAATATTTTACCCAGCACACTACCTGTGATTTTACCCGACATTCGTTTGCCTCTCTGATGTTCAATTACCGAGTTCTGCTTGTATTCATGAGTTCTATGAGTCCATATCTTTCCCTGTTTTGTCTTCTTACTGTGCATTCTATCCAGCCATTCACTCTTCTCAACATTCTTCAAGTACATTGACGTCTCCTTTTTACTGTGCATAATTTCAGTTCGAATTCGTTGCTTCTGTACTTGCTGTTCAAATTGCAACTGTCCAACAAGATGACTCCACTGAAATTTATGGAGATATTTTATGCACCATAAATCATCGTAATAGCGACTTCGTTTCCGGCCGCTAACCCGTGTGTTGTTGAGCGTTAACGCCACTCTCTTTGCAATCTTCTTGTTCTTGAATTCTACCCAGCCTTCAGAGAAGCCCCGAGATTTGCTCTTTCCTTTCTTAGAAGTCCGCTGGCTATACTTTTCTGATATTAAATAAAAAGAAAGGAAACAAATAAATTTACATTTTAACTTTCATCATACAATCTTTCAATGGGTAGAACTAATGCATGCCTTGGGATCATTTAATGTAATTTTTTTTTGAAGATTTGGGTACACTGTAGTTGATCATGGCTTTAGACCTTGTGTACAAAACACATTAGACAGGCTGAACAATTTCATGTGTTTTTTTTTCTTTTCTCAATCCTAATTTGGGGTTTTTCAATCAAATATGCACATACATGTACCAATGCTGGATGAGTCATTTTAAAGAAAAACAATTCTGATCAACTTCCCAACTCTTACCCACCTTTCATGATCATCGTTAATAAGGGCATTTACAGAAATTCAGATTCTCTTTTTGCAATCTGAGGGCTTATAATCATTCATTCAAGTTATTTGATTTTAAAATCATTTACAGGAAAAGGATTTCACGGCGGCCACTGAGGCAAGAAGGCCACACTCTTGTTCCTGGTCTTTGGCTTGGTGAATTTTTGTGATGTCCACATAAGAAAAGGGCAACATTTTAACGTGGCAGTTGGAGACGTTGGGGCTGGGTCTAGGAGAAATTGAACCAATGGCCTCCGTAAAAAAAAAATTGGATTTATTTTTTCCATATACATTTAACACGGATTTCGGTGAATTTATATATTGGAATCGATAGCTTATTCAATTCTAAGATATACTTCCCACTGACACTTCCTTCGCAAATGTTGCATTTCTGAGATAAATAAATGATAAAATTACTGCATGAAGTAGGCCTAATGCACAAAATTACGTGGCGAGCGGTCTGTGCGTAAGCGCGACACCAGAGGGCGCTGCGCGCGCGCGTGAATGGTTATCTTGTGCACTAACTGAAGGCAATTTTTGAAGAAGAAAACGTGATTTTTCTACAGAAAAGCAACATTTGCGACAAAAGTGCAAGTGGGAAGTACATCTTAAAATTACATTATCTGTTGATTCCAGGAGGTAATTTCCTTAAAATCTCTGTTCAATGTATACGAAAAAAATACCAAAGATTTCCTGCATTTAAAAAAAAATGTGGATGCAGGTACCTTCAGGCTGTAAAAATGTCTTGCCTATTTCTCCATACTGACGGAAGACATGCTGAATGTGTCTTGGTTTCATAAAGACAGGTATTTGACTGAGATAGAGGATTCCTGGTGTAGCCTCTGCAGATTTCCTTTGGCTAATCTTCTTGGTGGGAGGTTCAATGGGGTTCAGTTCAATGGGGTTCGGTTCAATGGGGTTCGGTTCAATGGAGTTCGGTTCAATAGGGTTCAGCTCTGCATCATCCTTCACATCCATGTTTTGGTGCAATAACTCAAGTAGTTTGGTTTATTGGCAACTATATATAAACAGGATGCAGAACACAAAATGTGGAATTAGTAATTTACCAATTTTCTCACATGGGGGCAACGGAAATAATTCCGTTTACTGGTCGCCACTTATCCTCTAGTCTTTATAATGACTTATTAATAACCACAAAAACATGTTAATATTTTAATAAATGGGAAGTGATTTTAGGAGTGAAAAACATTGACCATTTTCCTTGAAAATGCTTCAACTTGTTCTGCCCTGTTCCATAGACTTAAACACATGGTGTTTCAGTGCATGGTGACCAGTAAACGGAATTCATACCGGGGGCAACTTTGCTAGGCCTAGGGTGCAAGTCGAGTCGACTCCTTAAAGAAATGCAAAACGATCATTAATTTTTTTCAAATATGAAACAAGTAAACACTAAGGCCAATGAAATTAGATTACTAGTTTCTCGTCAACCACTTTTCAAATTTTGATGAGGGTTTTATTTCATTATTCATTATTCATTATTTCTTATCAATGAAAAATGCAACCCGTTATACATACATGTATAGGGCCTACTAACTGCTATTTTGAAACTGATTTAGGCTCTAAAAGTACTGTCGCCCAGAAAGTTAGTGCCAGTATCAGTTCCATGGAGTTATACATGTAGCTTGTGTTTGAAGGAAGAACTTGAGATAGCAAAAGTCATGGGAAATGACAAAGGAGTTTTGAAAGAGCAATACGTTTTAATATGGCAGGCCTTTACGGCCCCCAAAGAGGGTGTGCATTCCATAAGATCGGTACAGTTCCTACCCATAAAAACCTTCTCTAGATGCGCGTGTTCCAAAATCCGTGGACGCTGCTGTCACTGTTTCTGTATAGTGTCAACCAATGCACAGTTCCGATTGCGAAACCACTCCGTTGCTTCGTCAATGCCATCGACCAAACCGGCCTTCAGTTCGTCGAAAAGTTGAATAAAAACATGAATCGCTCACATCCCCGATGTCCACAATTTTATATTTAACCACACACCTGTCTTCATGATAAACCGCCAGGGAAAACATATTCTATAGCGGGAAAAATCCACACAAAACTGCAAAAGACACAAAAATCTGCATGCGAATGCACGCCAGAACAAATTTGGAATCGATCGGTCCAACCTCGTGACCACGGCAAAAATATACAACCCGAGTTCCATGTACAAAGGCCTTGCAGATGACGCGATCTGGAAACGAGGTCACAAATACCGTATGTCGAATTCGGGCGGTCGATCTGTTATTGACACGCAAACCGTGTTCTCGCGCCCGAACGGCGGGAACGCGACCCGAGAACACTGCACAATATTGGAACAGGATCACACATCATAGATCCGTCGAGAACGAGTTACCCGTGTTAAAGAACAGACCGCCCGAACTCGACCTGCAACGAACGGTTTTCGCAGGTACCCACTGGGTGCAGGTGTAGCGCTGATATGCTGTACGGTTGGTATACTGCATTCTGTGATACATTTTGCGAAGCTAGCTGCACAACACTGACCGCGCAACTGAAACAGAAACTTCGCTTGGGAGTAGTTTGAGTCGGATTTCCTCCGTTTTTTTGCAAAATAATGAATAATGAAATTTTTTGATGCGGGGTCAAAATCACATGCGGGCGCTGACGAGAAACTAGTGATCTAATTTCATTGGCCTAAAAAGAAAACACAGGCTTTAAGCCCGAATGCCTCTTGCTGTCTGAAGACGGCCAGAGCGGTAAACTGCCCCCAACGGCCGGACTGTTTTGGGTGCATGGAGGCACACTACGCACCCATTGCATTTTATACAACACGGCCAGGCCGCCGCCATTGTTTTTTGAAACGTAAATGACAATGGAGAACGATATTTCTGGAACTTGCAGAATGATCGTCGCCTCTTGGCCAGATGGATGAAGACTTCTGTTCTGGATAAGTTAAGAGAACGTGTTTTGGGTGAGAGCAAATTCTCGCTCAAAGTATCCTAGCAAATAAGTTCGCTACAAAAAGTCCGGCCGCTGGGGGCGGTTTACCGCTCTGGCCGTCTATGCGCGCGTCTTTCAGAGACCGTCATAGCCAGAGGCATTCGGGCTGGCGTACTGTTATAAGACTTACCCAAGCTACATTCATGACAAATAAAGTTAGGACTAGCAGCTGAGTTGGGTTTGAGAAGAAACTAAGGATTTATTGAGAATGTGCACTACATCGTGTAGTTAGCATGGTTAGCAATGGTTAGCGTAGCGCGAGCGCGGTCGCTGCGTGTGCATGTGTGGCGTGGCGTGCAGCATGCATCCAGCAGAAAAAGTGAGTGCGCCGCGCCCTCAATCGGTCCAACTTAGGATTCTTCGCAGGATTCTCATTTATCCATGGGAATCAATGCGTAGAATACATACACTAAAAGGTGCCCCTCGTGACCTTAATTTCAAACTTTTTGGGGCCATAAACATTACAATAAATAATATTAATTAATAATCACATATCAGAAAATAAAATTGGAACTTAACAATTAACCTGTTTCATTGCGGACTTTAAGTAATTCTAAATTTATCAACTAAACTTAATTACACGCCATTTTGTGGGGTACCGTGGCCGAGCGGTTAGGGTCGTATTGACTCGCAATCATAGGTGAAAACTTGGGGTTGCGGGTTCGAATCCGGCTGCGGTACCTGTGCCCTTACATACTTGTAGTGTTGATTCTGGCCAATATGTAGAAGTTTTTAATGAACGCATTTCTTCTTGGCTAAATACACAAAAAATAAGAAAAATAATTATTGAATAAAAATTCAACTTACCTGCCACAAGACAGTGGCCCTGATCTACGCGACACTTTGGTGTGCTAGCATCCTCCGCCAAAACTCCCCATCATTTACACAGGCACAAGACAGAAATCACAGAGCTACAATCCCCTCCCAACAACGAAAGGCGGGGTACTTAATTCAAGGGACAAATCAAGCTGCTTAGATGTAGTTTTCCCCAAAAAATGTTCTGCTCAGTTACTGAAACAAATAGTGCTTTAGACCATCTCCATAATTATAAGCCATTTCCCAGGATGCGCAAGCAGCAATCGTTTTCGCGAAGTAGCCTGACATCTTCTTTTGATGCATGCACTTTACGTTTTGAGCGTACGCTGAAACGGCGACTGAAATTATTTAGACGCAAAACCGGTGGCAAGCTTTACTCTGGTGCACAAATACGACGACCGGTCATGCGCACGGCGAATAAGAGCGTGTTGTAAACACATCGTTTTCTTCATGTCCTTGTTGATAATTAAGAGTATTAGGAAGCAGACGGCTCTGTTACCTCCGTCTCCATTTTGGTTAACTTTTCTTTTTGAAATTAAAGACTTTCGTTCGATTTTCAGACTTTAGAGTGGCGTAATCGTTAGCTTTTATTGTTTCAACAGCGCCCTCTCTCATCGCCCAAAGTACTACCACTCTAACCCCTCCCTGCCGTGCTGTGCTTATCCTTTAAGGGGACTTGAACTGGAAGAATGCAGACAAAAGTGCGATACGTTGCGTTACTGTTGAGTACAGTAACGTTGCTGGTGCTCCAACACTGGCTTCGAGGAGCATCACGCACAAGAACATACATGTTGAGTACTAACGAGAAGAAAAGAGCGCAGTATGACTCTATGAAAAGTTACGTTACGTCGACGGGAGATGACGACAATTACGACTATGACCTCCATCCATCACCAAAAGAGAGACGCGAATCACGGAGAAATCTCTACAAGAATCGAAAATGCCGCATGGACACGTGCTTCGATACAACAAAATGTAGAAAGGATTTTAAAGTCTACGTATACCCAACTCACGGGAAAATTAGTGAAAGTTTTTCCAAGATTTTAACATCCATTCGCAACTCGAGGTATTATACATCTAACCCTGAGGAAGCGTGTCTGTTTGTGCCATCGATCGACACACTGGATAGAGATGTACGCAGCCCTGAATTTGTCAATGACGCTCAGTCTAAATTCAGCAAGTTACCACATTGGAATGGAGGCAGGAATCACCTGATATTGACTTTGTACTTGGGGACTTGGCCAGATTATTCGGAGGATTTGGGTTTTGATATAGAACAAGCAATCTTGGCCAAAGCGAGTTTTTCAAAGCAGCTTTTCAGGCCAGGGTTTGATATTGCCCTGCCACTGTTTGGCAAGAACCATCCTCAGAGAGGCGGATCTCGAGGTGACCTTCAAACAAACAACTTTCCTGTCTTAAGGAAATTCTTGCTGGCATTCAAAGGCAAGCGCTACCTAAGTGGCATAGGTTCTGATACCAGGAATGCACTGTATCATATTCACAACAGTTACGACATCATTCTGTTAACAACGTGCAGACATGGGAAAGATTGGCAGAAGCTTAAAGACGCGAGATGCGACCAAGACAATACAGAATATGAAAAGTGAGTAATACATTCCACCAGTCTGCACCAGTCTGATGAGTAATTAGCTACAACGAGGATTATTAATTATTGGTATTGATCATTGTTTTCTTAACGACTTGACGCCGGAGGACGTTTAAACATGCCAAGATTTCCGCATCCGAGGACTAGTTAACACTTGTAGTAGAAGAAAATCACTTGCTACTGCTTTTAACGTCTACACTCGCAGTAATTTACGAGGAAAATGGGCAAAACAGTTTATAACAAAGCGGCATTGGGGTGTACAATGAGTTCAGTTGTTTTCCTTCCTCCATGCTTCAACTAAAAATAAACTCGCACTTACCATGCTTACGGAGAGCAAGTATGAAATAATCCCGGTGTTAACTGTTTAAAATGACTTATCAACCATCAGTAAGTGCAAACACTTTCAGCCAGTCTATTACTGTATGTTTTGATTACTCAATTCTTTCTGCGACTAAATTAACTAGAAATTGGTTAATCCCATGATTTCTTTTTCCTTTTCCCTTTTGTTCAGACATGATTACCAGATTCTTCTGCATAACTCCACTTTCTGCCTGGTGCCACGAGGACGTCGTCTCGGTTCCTACCGATTTTTAGAATCTCTGCAAGCGGCATGTATTCCCGTTATTCTTAGTAATGGATGGGAGATGCCTTTCTCAGAGGTCATTGACTGGAAAATGGCATCAGTCGAGGGTGATGAACGATTGTTACTGCAGGTATTGTACAATGTACAGAATATGCACACTACTATAACTAGGCTTGGGTGACTCCAGCATTTTCAGAGTCGACTCACTCCGATTCCAAACAAGAATAGCGATTCCATTCAGAATCGATTCCATTTTTCACGGGAAACATTAACTACATTTAGCGCGTTTAAAACCTAGTTTCCATATAATCGTAACACACACGCAGACTAAATGCAAGCAACTGCAACGCAAACACTGACGGAAACAATTTCTGGAATCAGCAAGTTATCACAAGGAATCAAATCTTGCTGAAAGGGAATCAATTCCTACTGGGAATCGATTCCTCAAATCTGGAATCGCAATTCCGATTCCTAAGGTAGAATCGATTCTACTCGATTCCGGCGTGGAATCGCCCAAGCCTACTCCTAACAAGGCTTGGTCAATTCCAATATTTTTGAAACGGATTCCGATTTCACTTGAAGAACCATGATTCCATTTAGAACCGATTTCATTCACAAAGAAGTTGGCATTAATATTCCATTTAATGATCATGTTTGTTTTGCTTTAGATTCCTTCAATATTGAGGTCTATCACAGACGAGCAAATTCTGCATTTCCGCCAACAAACCCAGTTTCTTTGGGAATCCTACTTTTCATCAGTGGACAAGATTGTTCAAACAACGCTCCAGGTAATTCAAACAAATAAAAACACAAATCCTTAAATGTCTTGTATAAGCCGGATTGGATTTTTATATAGCATCCCATACATCTCCCATTAACAAATATGTCCTTATTGTGTTACGTTATGTTTTCAACAAAGTTATTTTTCATGTTTATATAACGCAGCTTGTAATGATTGTATTAAATCAATCCAGGGAAGATGTATGAAATAAAGCATACCATACCAAGGAAAACAACTAGCGCAGCGCGGTATAAACACTTGACCGACATTTAAATCACAAAACTTGGTAAAGCAGTCCAATGAGTATTTCAAGCCCTGTTGACTATTAAACCTTGAAATTCTCTTTTTGTATCTATGCCAATGACTACAGATAATCAAAGACCGTTTGCAATATCCGAGATCAACATTCATGTGGAACCATCTTCCCGGAGCTCTGGCCGTGTTCACCGATTTTGACGGAGCTCACAGCGCATTTCCATTTTACACTTTGTCACTTGGCAGAGAAACTGGGGATAAATTCACAGCCGTCATTTATACATCGTCACCAATTTTGTCACAATCAGCTCCCATCATGAAGTTGATTAAAAGTGTCGCTAAATCATCATATGCGTCACAGGTTAGTTCTCAATTTTGTATTATTTTCCCCAAGAATACAAAGAGCTTCAGTTGTAGCCCAAATACTGGGGACTGTTTCTTTCTCCATTCGACCCCACACCACCTCCCCCGCCCCCCTTACACATACACCACCTCCCCCGCACACCACCTCCCCCGCACACCACCTCCCCCGCACACCACCTCCCCCGCACACCACCTCCCCCGCACACCACCTCCCCCGCACACCACCTCCCCCGCACACCACCTCCCCCGCACACCACCTCTCCCGCACGCCACCTCTCCCGCACGCCACCTCTCCCGCACGCCACCTCTCCCGCACGCCACCTCTCCCGCACGCCACCTCTCCCGCACGCCACCTCTCCCGCACGCCACCTCTCCCACACGCCACCTCTCCCACACGCCACCTCTCCCACACACCACCTCCCCTTGCCCCCCTCACACCACCTCCCCCGCCCCCCTTAAGCCCTTTTCACACTGCAGAGCCAATCCCCGGGAAATAAATCCCCGGGAAATTCCCGGGGATTTTTTACCCCACCAACGCCCCAGCAACCGTTCACACTAGACCCATTTGGTAACTCCCGGGGACACTATTTCCCGGGAATATGCACTGTCGTTTCACACTGGCCATCAAACCCCGGGAAATGTGTAAACTGAGGGCGCCCATCAGGAAGTTCCCAAATGAATTGTGGGCGGAAGTCCAATCCCACGCCGCGCGCGCATTTTTATGCACAAGCTGCTGTTGTTGTTTACACCGTGTGATATACATGCGATATGTCAGGTTGACGTTGCGAGTACGCTGGGCCACGCATCATGCAGATAAGAAAATAGAAGACTGGTACCTAACCACACGGAACATTATAAATACACGTACACGAGAAGGAAGCTAAACACAGTCTTGTTCACGACACTTCTTTTATTACAAATTAAAACCATTCATTTTGCTCATATTCTTTAAAATAAAATTATTTGTATAATTTTCAAACGTTATTATTTGTGTTTTGTACTTAACTGTAAATTTATTTACGAAAAATTTGAAAGGTACTGCATCACAATACTAAGCTACCGCGCGAATTATTTGGCGCGCTATTTGTGACCCTGTGACCTTTCGAGATTACCCGTGGACGCAAAAAGGTGGGGTAAGTTCAAACCCTGCGACGTTCACACTAGTTGCTTTTCCCCGGGAAAAACGTTAAACCCCGGGGATTTCTCCTTTAACCCTACTCCCGAGCAGGGGTAAATATTTCCCGGGGAAAAGCTTTTTCCCGGGGAATTCCCGGGGAATTCGTCTAGTGTGAAAGGGGCTTTACACATACACATGATACCCCACCACTATAGCAATACAACAGCAAAAGTTCCCTTTAAACCCCCTTAAAGGTCCATTGTGTCATTACTTTATGAGTTAACAAGAAAATAATTACTCAAAGTGTTGATAGCAATGGTAGCAAACACCGCATGAAGTCCTATCTGTCCGTGAAGGCATGTATGAATAGAGGAATCCTAAATTAACCAATTTGAGACTGGTCAGCGCACTTACGTTGCTTAGCATGAAGAGCCTCTTTATCAGACTGGAAATAAACCAATGTACGCACATGAATGCACAATAAGTCCTACATGCCACGCAGAACAGCACACGTACACGTACACGTACACGTACACACTGTCACTGTACAATACTGTACTTGTAGCTCATGCGTAGTGCCGACTTGACACAAAGCGCCTCAGTTTCAATGCTGAAGTGCGTAGAACGGACTAATGTGAAATACACAACCAGCGATTTAACAGTTTTGCCGACTAAAAATCAGAAAAACTTGTCCCCTAAAACACTCTAAATATAATGTCCTATAGGCAGTTACCACGTCGTTGAATTGAGCATTTTGTCCTTCATTAAATTCTCATTATCTTTGCCCGTCTCAAACAGATAATAATTTTATGGAACAGTGAAAGACCTCTTCCACCGAAGACGAAATGGCCTTCGATTAACATCCCACTGAAAGTCATAGAAGGCGACGCAAAGGTATAAATGTAATAGACCCTTTCCACTGGCGGCCATGTTAGGGAACATTGTTATCTTATCGGCAGCAAAACAGGAAATCAGATGAAAAGAGATTTCATATGCCCGAGATATTTAAGAATGAATACAGTAAACCCTCGTTATAACACCCCCTTATATATAGCTCTTCCTGATATAAAGCTCTTTCTGATATAAAGCTCTTTTTTCTCCAAGTCCAGACCATTACTCTGTTCATTATGTATGCATTGATTTTTGAGCTTTGTACATAAGGATCACATTGGTTGGGCCCTTAAAGAGCTCTATTGACCTTTATCAGGGTGCGTCCATCTTTGTCTTGTTCCCCATAGTACGTGTCGAGCACGATCAGCGCATCGGCATGACCGCGCGATAGCACGTGTAATCTTCCATTCTTGTTTTGAAAGAATCACTGCCAGCGCAGCGCATTTTCTTAATCGCGCCACACGTGTGTCATTGCGATGCACACAATGAACAATTTCAACACAGGACCAAACTATTTTTCCTGCAAGCCTCGCTTTAGTTACGTTCATTTGAATAAGGAAAAAGGGAACATGGCCGCACCGTGATAAAGGTCCATAATGACAGTTTACTGTATATAAAACTTAATTGGAAACAAGTGCTTACCTTACAAAGTTGTCTGAACACAACTTTCCTCGACGTCTAGCTGAAATGACTGTCTGAACGTAACCAGTGATGATGTTTGTATTTGTAGGCAACCAACAGCCGGTTTACTCCAACATTGAATGTATCAACGGATGCTATCTTAAGTCTTGACAGTGACACGGTTCTGTCAACAAATGAGGTAATGTTCAATTATTATTTAGTGTCCCAGGGCTGGACACTTTATCACAATTAACAATAATTGGGGAGCAGTTAGGGGTAAATGTCACAATCTAAGTGCTGATGGGGTTGTGTGCCTTGGCCAAGCAGCCACCATGATAAAGCGAGATGATTTTTGATGATTTCACGATGACAGTGAGGGAATAATGGCAACATTGGTTTGATACTTTGTCAATAAAGTGCTTTATACGTACAACTTTTATTATTAGTATACTCTCAAAATCACAAACAGAAAAACAAGTAAAAGGTCACAGACGTTTTCTTTGGATTGAAGACCAAACCACACTTGAACAATGCAAGAATTTTAATCATATTTTGATAATGGTGTCCTCCCCAAAAGTAAAAAGCAAAGAAGTTGACAATTTTCAGTTATAAACACCGCTTTTTGTGGGATTGATTGAAACGCAGGTGGACTTTGCTTTTTCCGTTTGGCGTGATTTTCCCGAGCGCATCGTTGGCTACCCAGCTAGGTCACATTTCTGGGACGAGACCAAATCAGCTTGGAGTTACACGTCTCGGTGGATTAACGACTATTCAATCGTTCTCACAAATGCCGCATTTTATCACAGGTATGTTTCATACAAATTAAGTATTTGTCATTGTGATGGAGCGTATTCTATGTACATTGTAAAGGGAAATATTACGTGGTATTTTAAAGGCCCTATGTATCATTCGCAATGATTTTTGCAGAATCGTGGAATCAGAGTGTAAAATATCTAAGGAATAATGTTGGTAAACTAGCCTGAAGAAATTTTAGCTACATACACATGTAGATGCATCAGTGCTTCAGAAAACCTTGAAAAACTATATATGGATTTTGTGTGTCAATTTCCAACATGAAATACCATTTTTGACGGAAATAAATTTATGTGGTGTTTGTTACCATTGCTATAAACACTTTGAGTAAGGTTTTTCTTGTCAACTCATGAAAAACAAAATTGGGTTATTGCAAATGATACAATGGGCCTTTAAATGAGTTTGAGATAAAGCAGTTTAAGGGGCCATCCAAAGTTAACATTTTCAAGACCCTCTGCCTTCCCTAAAATACTACTTATCAACATTTGTTTTGTCACTGCCATGAAATGTCAACTTTCTGCAGTGCATGTAAAGTCCTACGCGGCCCTCTGCGGCCCTCGACCCCCCTCTCCCCCCTCTCCCCCTTTCTAGTTCCCTGAAAATGTTGACGACTTTGGACGGCCCGTAACTCAAAAATGGAATAAGGTATATACATGTCTAAACCGTGGACTTTTGGTCCTGATGTTTGTGTGACGTCATCATGACGTCATACACTCTTAACATCTCACATCTTTTTTGCAGGTATTTCAACCACTTGTATGCAGAGTACTTCTCACCATCTCAAAGACCTGTATTCAATAGTTTGAACAGTTGTGACCATGTGTTGTTTAATTTCGTGGTTGCACACGTAACGCACCTGCCACCAATCAAAGTAACACAGAGGAAGCGTTATCAAGATGTCATGACCAATCACGAAGTAGACCTCCCGCAGCAATTCAGTGAAAACGTGCATTGTATCAAGACGTTTGTTAAAGCCTTTGGGTACATGCCGCTAGTCCGTTCCCAAATGAGGCTTGATCCAGTATTGTACAAAGATTCGGTTTCAAATCTTCGCAAACGATATCGCCAGATTGAAACTGTGGACTTTAAACGCTGGTAACTTAAAGGTGTTATAAGCTTAGGGGGGGAGAGGGGGATGGATGAACTATAGACCGTATCGAATAGCCGCCATTTCGTGGGGCACCTTTTGCTACTTAAACCGTTCAACAATGGAAGCACAATATGTGCAACCATGCATGTCCTCAAGGAACAAAGAAACTGCCCTACGAAATGGCGGCTATTCGATACGGTCTATTCCAAAACAAAAGCCACATGTACACTGCTCCCAATATTGTGGGGTGTACTGTATGCAGATATTTTATTGAGGGTATGCATTTCGCTTTGATTTTGTATATGATTAGACAATTATATCTGCATGACATTTAAAATGTCTAAACACTGAAACTTGCATTCGTGTTGCTCTGGCCAAGGTTTCTTTAGTGTTGAAATACAATTCGGTCCCCAAAATGACAAACGAAAGTAAAGTCAAGTCAATGCATAGTTCCGAGATTGCCCAGTTAACCCCGCCCCTTAGATATTGTTGCTATGCGCTCACAAGCCATCGCAAAAAAATGGCGACACACAACGTACAAAGCAACGGGACTCGGCATGGAAAGCACAGATTCATTGGAGAAAACTCAAAGGTATTTATGTTTTAGGCTCGACAGTTACCGTATCACACACTGAGCGAAGGGCTAGTAATGCAGGGATGACATTCATAAAAATGCGCTTTCCTACCTTTGAACAGCGAATCGCCCGACATTGAAACCAAAATTCACCCGGTCACTGGCGCATACAACATACAAACTGTATGGGCGCAGAAAATCGCGTGATTGTGCGATGATTGCATCACTTTGACCTTTGTGGGCGCCGTCTGCTAGCTCTGTTCTGATTGGTCGGCGGGTTCGGCTTGATTGACAGGTCGGAACTATGCATTCATTTGAGGTTTGAGTCTCAAGTCAAATCAGTGAAAATCGGGACTCGAGTCCGAGTCATTACAACCCTGGTTAGAATACATTAAAATCCACATTCTAAAGTTAGGATATTAAAGAAGCTTTAAAAGCACAGGCTCGTCAGCAATGCGCGCCACGAAATACGCAGCTCCATGCCTTTGCTATGGAGCTGCGTATTTTGTGGCACGAATTTGGCGCACGCGCATTGCTGACGAGCCTGTACCTTTAATGTTATAAAGCCGTTTTTAGCATTCAAGAACATGAACAAAAATGATGGCAAAAGTTAGAGTTGTATATAGTTTATGTACACCTGCTAATACCTATTTATTACATCATGTATTCGTCAGTATTGAGTTAGGCCAAGACAAAATATAGCCGAGTTTCCTATTACCCGCCCCAAACCTACAAAATCATGCCGAACCTATATCTTTTTGCAAAATAAATCAATAAAAACTTATTGTGCCTACCTGAAACCTAAATTTTGTGTACATCGCCTTTATTTTTTTACCCCCTCAAAGCATGAAAAAACAGCTCTCTTGTATATTTACAATGTTGTAATGTGCAAGTGGTAAAAAAAATACTGACAGTCATATCCCACCCTAATATCTTCGGTTGAAAAATTTAGAGCAAAATAACGCTATTTCCCACCTACTCGCCCTGAATGTTTTTTTGAAATAGGAAACACGCTATTTTTTTTCTTGGCCTTAGATGATAATTAAAGTACATAGTTATTTTGTATTATGCACCTATCAATTGTTTCCTGCGCTGCCCCACCCCCTATGTGGGGATTATGTCATTTATTTATGCCCCAGGGTGGGGCATTTGACCCTTTAAAATAAAATGTTCTGTGCATTTGTATACAAGACGCGCATGTTTTGCGCCGAGGGTGGGGATTTTGTCACGCAAAAAGTGACAATCCCCACCTCTTAGGTGGGGCAGCCCGGGGGGCGGGGGTGGGGCGAACAATAATTATTGATAGGTGCATTAGACACATTTCTTCCAGTTTTGTACTTTTCTTAATTAGGAAAAACCTCATTTTGTACTGTCACAGCTTAACCAGCTACATAGGAAGTACTAAGATATTGTTTGGATATGTTGTAAATTATTACTTTCTATTTACTAACATGTACAGCTAGTTGTTCATTTAATGTACTGACATTTCTGTGGCATATTTATTTGCTAAATTACCATTAAAGTGTCTATTTAATTATCACCTTTTGTTAATGGCTGTATGCGTAATATCAAGTTTACAAGTCATTTAAACTAGTCTCCCTTGCTGCACTTCAGGGTTGTGGTTTGCGTCAATTTAAAGGTTGGTTGTGCATTTATCTGTCAAATGTTTCATCAATGCTAGACTTGTTGGACACAGCACACTATTAACTTTGAAATTTACGGACCGATTTCAGCTCAGCAGTGAGTCGGCACATTTGTAACATTTTGCTGTTTATAAATCATTTCTCTCACTCGGTTGTTGCAGATTGCGTTCTTTGATATGTGGTTTGCAATAAAAAGGTGAATCTGTAATGTTCATGTTAACTTGTTTTATCAGTTTCCAATTCATTATAATATGGAGGTCACGGTGCATGTTAATCCTGCCTAAACACTTAAAGGCAGAACCTCGTCAGCAAAGCGCGCGCGCACCAAAATCGTGCCACGAAATACGCAGCTCCATGCCTTTGCTATGGAGATGCGTATTTCGTGGCACGAATTTGGTGCGCGTGCATTGCTGACGATCCTGTGTCTTTAAAGCGTTTCTTTAGCTGCGTTAATATTTAAGATTCACGGAGCCAAAGCCGATGTTTAAAAAACGGCATAAGTCGACCATTGATCTGTTATAGCGCCCTCTAGCGGCAACTAGTTCCAATCGAAATCAAGGTCAGGGACTTCCCCGTTTTTGCTGTTTATGGTGTGTAAATGCTGTGGTGCTTTTCTCGGGAAAAAAGACATGACAGATTCTACTCAAAATAAATGCGAGGAGGATGATCAACCTGCGACCAGTGCCAGTGTTGATGAGTGGCTGGATATACCAGAAGGATCAAAATTCGAGTGTGAGTTTCTTTTGTAACTTTTAAATACTTTTAGGCTTAGGCCTACTCTTAGTCTTACTCTTCTTAGTTAAAAATTAAAGCATGAACATGATCCGGAGGAAGAAATTCTCCATGGTTAAAGTGTTGAGAATGAGATCAGATGGGAAAAAGTGAAGATTTTGTGAGGAAACATTTTAAAAGGTCTCAATCAGTCCCATATGTTTGTACCCTTGTTTCCTTCCTCCATGTTTGTACACAAGGTCTAAAGGGAAATTCATAAAACCCGGAAGTCGGAGGTCATGGAGGTGGTCGGAGGTACCCAAAAGGTACCCATGCAGAGGTAGGTGGTTAAACGTGTAGTTGGAGCGTTGAAGGTGGCCCCGGAGCTACACGGTATTAAAATAACACCTACCTCTGACCTCCAGATTTCAACGACACCCAGTCTGAAGCCTTGTTCGGCCACTTGTTTATAAACATTTTTTATTGAGCGGTTTTACAGCTGTCACGGGTCACTAAACATCTCTCCTGTTTGTCCTCCAGAAGGAAAGAGAACAATAGAGCCTCGTGCTTTTCTGCTAGCAGCCACGTGCATTTCCCTACGTGGCTCTAGGCCTATAGACTTGTTCGGGGTTTTCCGCGATAGAATTGGTACAGCTATTCTTCGACTGGTTCCCGATCCTATACTTTCGCTAGATGGTGTTCTCAATATCGTTCATTGCAAGACCCCATCTAGCGAAAGTATAGGATCGGGAACCAGTCGAAGAAAGGTTGTACCAATTATATTGTTCGCGGGAAAACCCCGAATAAGTCTATTGTTCTCTCCTTGATCTGGAAGACAAACACGGGTTTAGTGACCCGTGACAGCTGTATATCGATACGTGTTCTACAGTGTACACATGATAAACCTGAGGCATCGTAAAAAGAACCTTGATTTACCCCATTTGCCATTTTCTTTTTCAGTCTTGGATCACCCAGCAGATGTACAGTGAGTATGACTAATTACTTTATCCCAACACACAAGACACTTTAAAGGCACAGGCTCGTCAGCAATGCACGCGCGCCAAATTCGTAGCTCCATAGCAAAGGCATGGAACTGCATATTGTTTCCTCTTTTATGTTGAATTTAACTTTCCTGCTTTATCTTTAACAGGTTACATTCATGTATCCTTTTTAATAGTATAGTTTTCGCAAGTATCCTTGGTAGGGTATGTAAGTGATTGGCCTATGTACCGAAATGCATCAACCATTTAGGAGATGTTCGGTCACATCAAGTCCACCAAACATGAATTTGAATTTTAGATGTTAATTGCTTAAAATTACCGTTCCTTACTTTTAGAAGGCTAAAAGTAATTTTCTGATGTTTACATTGGAACTCTATGAATCACTTTTAGCTGATCAGGTTTTGTTGTCCATTGCGATATATTTGCCATGGCTGCACGATCAAAATGGCGGCCGTTCACCAACCTGAAATTTCACCTTGCAGCCAAAATTAAACATTGAAAACATACCATTGAGGTCCTACCACTCTCAAGAATGTTGTGCATTGGTCCGTTTTCCTCGTTGATTCTTCTAAACAGGAAAAAAACTAGCCCAATGTAATTTTTCTTTACATTTTTTCAGCAAACTGGATCGAAAAGCAAGATTTTACAGATGAACGAAAACCGCGAATGGGTGCAGAGATAGCCCGCCCTCTTGTGGTCATCTCATTATATGACGTCACTGCACATTTTGATCGTGCAGCCATGGCAAATATTTCGCCATGGACAATAAAACCTGAACAGCTAAAAGTGATTCATAGAGTCCCAATGTAAACATCAGAAAATAACTTTTAATCGTTCCTTTGTGGTTGCTGAGAGGCATTCAAAAAAGGGTTGAGAATGGGAAACCCTTAATGAGAGCAATCTACAGAAATGACTTAAAAACCAAATTTATTGGAAACTGCATTTATGCAAGTACCTGGAACAGTGAACATTTTTATTGAACAAAATTCTTTTTCAAACTGTGTGCAATGTCTACTAGGTACATATGGAGTACAATGGAGTACCATATAGCTGAGCGGTTTGGTGCATTGAACTCAAGAGCGTGTCTAATTCCACGGTCGTGGGTTCGATCCCTGGCCGCGACCATGGTGCGTGTGCCCTTGGGCAAGGCACGTTGCCATAAGTTGCCGCTCTCCACCCAGGAGTAAATGGGTACCTGCAAGGGTTGCAGCCTTTGAGTGCTTGTGTCGGGCTGCCGGGGCTGCATACTCCCCAGTTGTGCCCAATGACCAGGGTAATGATAGTGTAAAGTGCCATGAGTATCCCACAGGATAGATATGTGCGCTATATAAGATGTCATCATTAAATCAACCTTGACTTGCATATTAATCAGGGGGCGACACGTTACAGGAATCTTTCGAACAGGTTGCAGTGGCCATGTTTGCCTACATGACGGAAATCCATACAGTTGAAAAGTTGCAAAAAGTCACAATAGAGGCAGAAGGTAGGCATGGTGATATTTTGTCTTCATTTTTAGAGAATCTGCATTATTTAGTGTTAGTTTATCGAGCCATTTATTTCGTTAAAGCCCCAATACATTTATTTATTTATTTATTTATTTCTGATATTTAACCAGGGTAACCTGTTCACATACTAAACGTGGTCTTCCACGGGGCCCTGGGGTCTTTAAATGATTAAGATATAATACATTTAAAATATAAAATATTGTTCTATAGGCAGACCCAGAAGGGAGCACTCATAAATATATATAAGTACATGTACACGTAATTAGAATATAAAAGGTACACTTAAAATACATTCCACAAAAATTAAAACAGGAACTAAAATGAAGCTAAAAGAATGTGAATTCCATTAAAAACATTAAAGACAAAACAAATAATTATAAAAATTAAAATTAAAAAATTAAAACCATTCAAAACATAATTAAACAGAATTAAAACAATACAAAACAATATAACAGAATTACACACACACACAGGGCAAATGAAACAAACAGATAACAAGGCAGAGAAACAAATGAAACTAGTAGGATGTACAGAACTAATGGGATATGTGGGACAATAGGACAAACAAACAATATGGCAGGTCATTCAACGTATAAGAATTTAAAACGAAAAAAAATATACAAATTTAAAATTACAAATAAAAAATAAAAAATTAAGAGGCAGATTCTGCAAGCCATTTCTTTACTCTAATCTTAAAATTGTCAAGTGAGCAAGATAACCGTAAGTTTGAAGGTAGGCTGTTCCACACCGTTATACCAGTTACAAGCGGGCTATATTTCAAGCAGTCAGTTTTAAATTTTGGTAACAACAAATTGTCTGATGTTGATTGTCTTGTGGCATGACTATGAACACTTGATAGCTTAACGGTACATTCATTTAGATAAGTAGGCATAATATCATGATTACATTTATACATAAAAACTGCCCTAAGATAAAAAAATCGTTTATCCAAGGAAGGCCAGCCAAGATCATTAAATAAATCACAAGAAGGGTAATCATATCCTTTCCCTAAAATTATTCTGGCAGCATACTTTTGTAATTTAAGAAGTTTATCCAAATGTTTGTGAAATCGCTGCGACCAAATCTGCGAACAATAATCAAAGTGAGGTAAAACAAAGACATTATACAATAATTTTAAAGAATGCACTGGCAAGAACGGCTTCACTCGTCTCATCATACTCAGTTTGGCTTGAACAGTACTTATAACTTTTTGAACGTGATGAGTCCACTTTAATTCTTCGTCTATAATAAGACCAAGACATTTGACTTTGTGAACACGATTAATTGTGTTACCATTCACCTCAATTTTAAAGTCAACAATGCTCTCTAATTTAGGCTTAGTTCCAATAATCATTACGTTAGTTTTATCATAATTTAACACCAGACGATGTTTATTCAGCCACGTACTAATTTCATCAAAAGCGACAGATAATTTCTGACTAATTTCAGTTGAGGTTTTACCACAAACAGTAAGAGTTGTATCGTCTGCATACATATCCACTATGCCTTCACTTACTGAGTTTGGCAACGTGTTCACATAAATAGAAAATAACAAAGGACCAAGAATTGATCCTTGTGGCACACCACATGTGACTGTAAGTGGACTAGAAAATACATTGTTCAAGCAGACCTTTTGAGACCGCCCAGACAAATAGCTTTGAAACCATTTAAGCGTGATCGCAGTTGATCCGATAGATCTAAGCTTGGAAATAATAATATCATGGTTTACAGTATCAAATGCTTTCCTAAGATCATTTGCAGTGACCCAAAATTTGACTTCACGAGTTGACAAGAAACACCCGACTAAAAGTGTCGATAGCAATGGTAACACCACATGATTTTTTCCTATGTAAAATGGTATCATTGTGGGTGAAATTGCCAACTGAAGGTGGTTTTTTTTTTAATTGTCTGCAGACAATTACTTTAGAATTCATTCAACACAAAAGATCATGCATGGATTTTTTTTTCAGGCAGTTTATCAACATTATTTGTTAGTTATGTAATGCAGTTGTTTCTGTTTTTGAAATGTTTTCCAATCATGTAATCTGT
This sequence comes from Henricia sp. BOLD:AAB3569, assembly GCA_037783545.1. NCBI lineage: Eukaryota > Metazoa > Echinodermata > Asteroidea > Spinulosida > Echinasteridae > Henricia > Henricia sp. BOLD:AAB3569. The sequence goes on along the minus strand of JBBELK010001085.1, from coordinate 193,380 downwards.
CTTCAAGTGACTCAAAGCTGGATAAATTAGATAGAAAGCTTTTACTCTATGTTTGCAGGAGATGACCTACTTTCTTTACTGTTTCACTATCTCGATGAGTTCCTCTTTGTGTTTTCAGCAGACCCGTTTTTTATTCCAAGAGTAAGTACGCCTTCCACTATACATTCAGTTACACCAATTCATAAAAAAAGTGGAGAAAGAATTGTTTACTGGTCGCCACTTATTCTCCTTATAATGACTTATAACCACCAAAATGTGTTAATATTTCAAAGGGAAGTGATTTTAGGAGTGAAAAACATTTAACAATCTCCTTGAAAACACATAACATTTTCTGCCCTGTTACATCACGGCATCTCAGTGGCAAGCAGTGAAGGTATGAGATTACATTGCTAAATCAAATAATACAGTGGCATCACCAGACATTTCAAAGTATGGAGGGGCAAAGAGTGGCAGCTTTAATACCGGTACACTTAAAAGATTTTCCAATTCTCATTTGGGAGCTCAAACTTCAAAGGGTGCACGACACAACCCCCCGTCCACCCACCCACCCTCCAAGCCTTATCTTGTGTCAACCCCATGCAAATGATTACAGCTTGCAAATTAACCTGGTACTGTTTAATTATTTTTAGGAAGTAACAATCGACGAGTTTGATTTGGAAAATTTCAAGATTAAGGCCACAGGGTAAGTCACAGCCATAATTTTTTTTATAGTGTATAGAGCCTTTCCACCGCGGCCATGACGGGGGCAATCACATTGTTACCATGTGTCATGCATGAGTAGGTGCTTTGTGATATTGTTACATCATTTAAATAATAAACCCCCCCCCCCCTGTCATGGCCGCCGGTGCAGAAGCTCTATTGGGGACAATGTTATTTTAGGAATGGGAACTAAGGCCCGGTCCACATAGGAAATCTCGTATTACTCTATCATGATACGATCATGATAGAATGAATGACGAGAGCGGTCACACACCAATCTATCATGATACTAGTATCACAATAGAAAACAACTTGATGATGAGAATTCTCGTCGTTCACCTATCACGATACTATCATGATAGATTTGGGGTCACACAGACAAAATCTCGTAATGCTACTATAGTAATACTATGATAGAGTGGAATTTCGTAATTCGTGTGACCCCGGCCTAAGATTGATTTAAAAATTGGAACATGTCGGGAACAACAAAAATCATACATTCACAACATAACTGCAATCTCAAGCGTTTTGACGAAATATGAAATTACATAGCTTGAACAAATTTACTGCCATGACTACTAGATGTGACCAACATGTCCGACTTGACTTAATGTTTGAGCTAACCCAACCCCACTAAACGGCCTGATGTATCTCATGGAACTGTACTGATGTATGTTTTATGTTCATTGAACAAGAAAAAATAAGCCAAAGTCTTCGAGTCTCCTTTTTTTTCATTTCCTTACAGACACGGAGAAACATTTGACCTTACCAAGCACCCACAGGTTTGTATATCACTTGTACTGTAAAGGCCTGTCCGCATTGGACTTTTTTAGGGAAAACTTACCGAGACGATGGGTACTTTTCCCATTTTAAGTCCAATGCAGACAGCCTAGTTCGTTTTCCTCTCAGTAACTCCCCTCCTCCCCCTCTGCCCCCCTCCTCCCCCCTGCCCCCTCCTCCCCCCTTCCCCCTCCTCCCCCCCTTCCCCCCTCCTCCCAAACAACAAGTCCAATGCGGACACGGCTTAAGTATGTACATAAAATTACTTCTTAACAATTTAAAATAGCTGCTACATTTAGGTCGATGTAGTAGCAGTAGTAAAAAATTCAAGAAGCATACAAATTCATTTTTAAAATGTGGCATTGTTTCATGGCTTCAATTTCATTTATGACAGGGAACTGAAGTAAAGGCCATCACCTACTCCAATATGCAAGTCCATCAGGATAAGCCTACCAACGACATTTATGTAATTATCGACATCTGACCAGCTACATTTATCTATACCGAGCAGTAAAAGATATGCAAAATTTTCTCAATTTTTGATTGAAAAAGCAGTCGATCTGAGAGTGGGAATTGTCAGCACACAGAAGCTTTATGCAGTTATGCATAACGAAGCTGTTATGTGAATATAGACCGTATCGAATAGCCGCCATTTCGTGGGGCAGTTTCTTTGTTCCTTGAGGACATGCATGGTTGCACATATTGTGCTTACATTGTTGACTAATTTAAATGTCAAATGTTGCCCTACAAGATGGCAGCTATTTGATACAGTCTATATGTCGATTCCACATGGCTTGAATAATATAAAATCCCACAGAAAGAAAATTGAATCCTAAAGATTTGCGTTTAGCCAATTTGCACACAAATATGTATCCACCCAGCGGAAGACATCAATTTGGATAAATGCTAACCCTTGTAGGCTTGATTACAAATACCTTCAGGTATAGACCGTATCGAATAGCCGCCATTTCGTGGGGCAGTTCCTTGTTCCCATGCATGGTTGCACGTACATGTATTGTGCTTCCATTGTTGAACGGTTTAAGTAACAAAAGGTGCCCAACGAAATGGCAGCTATTCGATACGGTCTATTTCAATGTCAACTTAATTACAAATGAATGTTTTTTATTTTGATTATAGGTGTACTACATTGAGAATTTGCGTTTCGTTTGTTGCTCGGTATAGTAGAACTGTGCTTTACAAAAAAACCTGAATAGTGATCATGTTCAAATTTGCAAAGAAGTACATTACATTTTAATACCGATTCAGTCGAACCTTATTTAATAAGAGGTCCTTGAGATTTTGCAAAGTTTGTAGATTACATGTAATTACCTCATTATAACACGAATCTTGTTTTTTGAAAACAATTTAGAACCATAGGATTAAGACCTAATTTTATTTTTTGTTTGTATAGGATGATGTTTTCTGTATATGGGTCTTTCTATAAATTAGGGGTCCAAAAGTGTGACATTTGGTGTCCCCCGTTACACCTGATATGTGTTATTTTTCGTACAAAAATCATTAAAATGGCTTTTAAACCACTTTGTATGAATTGTACTTTATGTACTCATTCTTTGAGATGGAAAGTATTTAAAGAATGTGTCCTGAATTTACAAAAACAAGGTGTAAAATGTAACGGGGGACACCAACATTGGACCCCTAATTTATAGAAAGACCCATATATTGTTATAAGGGGCATTCAATGAATGTTGTATGTAGTAGTTAAATATGCAACCAAAATCTGAATGCAGTCCAGTTGTAAATTTCGGGGTGGAGGGCAGAGTCGGAACTAAACCCCTAACAATAGACTACTAAAATGAAAACGTCACCCTTTGTGTGTTGCCATGGTTTTTGGGTCTAAACTAAAACCAGTGAACTGTTTCCCTGCGCTATACCAATGGACGTTTCAGATTACCAGCGAATGTTTAGACCCAATTACCATGGCAACCGACATCACACTTTAGTAGTCTATTGTACAGTTTGATTAGCCCCTCACTGGATCCATGGACAAGAATCAAAATAGAATGTATATTTTGTGTTCATAACTTAACGATTTTTAAAAAATATAACTGGACAATCTTAATTTAAAGGCTCTATGTATCATTCGCAAGATACAACTTTTTGCCGATTCGTGAAATAAGAGTGTAAAATATATAACGAAGAATGTTGGTAAACTAGCCTGAAGAAATTTAAGCTACATAGATGCATCAATGCTTCAGAAAACTGTGAAAATCTATACGGATTTTGTGTACAAGTGAATGGGAAAAAGTCCCGTGCACGTTGTCAATTTCCAACATGAAATACCATTTTGGACGGAAATAAATTCATGTGATGTTTGTTACCATTGCTGTCAACACTTTGAGTAAGGTTTTTCTTGTCAACTCATGAAAAAACAAAATTGGGTCATTGCAAATGATACAATGGGCCTTTAAATCATAAAAGGAGATTAAAAATATACTCTATGCGACACCTTTACCGTCTGATCTCAGCTTCATTATCTTCAAATGTTTGGTATCGCAGAGCTGTTTGAATTTCAGCTGCGACATTTTTCTTTTCATGAATTATATAGACCCTTTTCACGGGCGGCCATGACAGGGGGCAATCACATTGTCACCGTGTGTCATGCACATGTTTAAATATAAAAGGGTCTATTGAGAAGGTTTCTGAAGGTCAGTAAAAAGCTGAAATTGTGTTTTGGGGCTAAAATGATACCAACGACTTCTAGAAGCTGTTGCAAACAATGGACAGAAATTCCAGGCGGTATCTGGGCACCGCCAGGAATTTCCATTGTGTTTTTGTATTTTAATGAGCGTAGATCTGCCACAGATATTTCTTATAGTCGCGAAAACTCGACCAAGCCGAGTGCGACTTAAAAGGCTTTTTTGCAGAGCGGGTCAATTATTTTCACAACGGAAATTTATTGGAATCGATAGCTTTGATGATTCTAAAGTATGATTACTTACTGAAATGGCATGAATTCCGTTTACTGGTCGCCACCGACTCAGCGATGCCGTGTACAGAGTTTATGGAACATGGCTGAGAAAGTACTTTGAAGGAAACTGTTGAATGTTTGTCACTCCTAAATTCACTTCCTTTTTGGGTTTTTATCGAGTCATATTAAAAAAAATTAGTGGCGACCAGTAATCGGAATCTTTCTAGAAACCTATTTAACATATTTTAGGGCCTACCTTATAAATCGTCAGATTCAGAAGACTCCAAACTTTCTTATTCCTCCAAAGTTGACTCGGCAAAATATCCTAGTTCCTTTTCCCGAATTGCGGCTCGCCAATTTTTAACTATTTCCCCTGGTCTAGTCCATTGCAAGCACAATCTGGTGTTCCGTCCAGTACTCGGTCACCTCGGAGCAGAAACCTCTGCAGTCTACACTGGTTTTCGGTGACATTTTTAATGAGTCAGTTTCGTGGTGGTCCCAGCCTTTGTACGGCCAATGGCTGGCAAATAGTTCAGTCTTCCACGGTGCCGGTGGTAGATGAGGGCCTCGCGGGCCGGCAAGAATTCAACGTACACGCTGAAATTACACCACTTTCTTTTCTCCTATGGCGGTGGTTTTTATTGCAGCGCCACGAATGTTTTGTTTTCTCGGAGAGCAGGAGTTATTCCATCTTGGGCGAATAACCTCGACTGGAATACACCATGGGAACGCAAAACAAACTCAACAGCTTCAACGTTTTTATCGTGAAAACGTGCAATGACCGAGAAATTCCACACCCTTCACACGAAGACTCCATTACGCAACTACTTACAGCACCAACAAATCCTACACGATCGAGCGCGCGTATGTGACATTGCTGATGAAAAACTCTCCACCAATCAAAATGCGCGCTTAAAAAGCGCGCTTAATTTTTTAGCTGGCTTAATATGCAAATGATCTACCTCGGCCACGCGCCAACCAATCAACGCCAATCATTATAGAACCAGGTGTTTTTGGCACGTGGGGACGTGTGCCGTTATTTGCGCAAGGTTTGTATGTACATCGTCAACAACGAATTCTTGCATTCCGATCGCACTTATTATAATTTGACTCGGCGCCAAGAATATAGCTCTCCTACTCAGTTGTTTCATTACGCAACCCGGTGAGCATAGCCTAGTACGAATACAATGGTCACTTTTTGTTCCCTCGAATTCTTAAAAATATATGTTATTGAAACGACCCAGATTTACACCCTTATTTGATTCATTCAAATCAAAGAATGTCAGTCACATTTTCTTTCGTCGTTTTTCTATGGACTTGTATTATGACCGAATTTCTCCGAAAAAAAATTTTCTCGTATTTCGTGACCTAAACGAAGCATTTTAATATTAATGGCGACTAAAATTTGCCTTTCACTGTAGCACCAAATGAATGCGAAATATAATTCATAACAGGTAATAACTTGGACGCACATGCGTGGTAATGGTCACCGGCCGTCCCCGCCAGAAAAGAAGGAAATTGTAGCCAAAAAAATTTGCTCATTTTGATCGTCCGGACAACAGGGGCCAATTTCATGGCGCTGCTAAGCACAAAAATGTGCTTAGCACAGGATTTGTTTGCTTTATTTAGCAAAAATGGATTGCCAGCCAAAATCGTAAGTGATGTGTATTGAAAAGTACTCTCCTACTCTTGCACAGTACACAAGTTGGCGTAACATTTTGGCTTGTAATCCATTTTTTTAAGCAAGTAAATTCTGTGCTAAGCAAATTTTTTTGTGGTTAGCAGCGCCATGAAATTGGCACCTGGGGCCAATTTCATGGCGTTGCTTAGCACAAAAATTTGCTTAGCACAGGATTTGTTTGCTTTATTTTGCAAAAATGGATTGCCAGTCAAAATCGTAAGTGATGTGTATTGAAAGATATTCTCCTACTCTTGCGAAGAACACAAGTTGGTGTATAATTTTGGCTTGTAATCCATTTTATAAAGCAAACAAATCCTGTGCTTAGCAAATTTTCGTGCTAAGCAACGCCATGAAATTGGCACCTGGAGCCAATTTCATGGCGCTGCTAACCACAAAAAAATTTGCTTAGCACAGAATTTACTTGCTTAAAAAAATGGATTACAAGCCAAAATGTTACGCCAACTTGTGTACTGTGCAAGAGTAGGAGAGTACTTTTCAATACACATCACCATGGCCATCTTGAATACGATGAGTTGGACGATACCACAATGCATTAGGGATAGCTTCATGCAAATGGCATTAGGTTAGGCGTTATAATTGCGCGTGTACACCACTCCTCCATTGATGGTCTGACCCACACAGCAACAGGCAATATGGCTAGTGCTACCGCGCCACGCAAAGCAGTCTCACAAAAATTAAAATTATGGTGTCATTTTAAGCCATATTTACATCATAAATACGGCAATTCTTTGTCAGTGTGCTAGAATTAGCCAATTTCGGATTACAAGCAGGTGGCGGTACTTAGTATGATCCAAACATGTTACATAATCCCATGAGATAAACAATTAGCTTTGATAAGAGGCCCAGTTCCTTCTGAAACAAATAATGCCAAATTTGCACTGGCGGCCATGAAAGGGGGCAGGTTTTCATAGTTAAATTATGTGACAATAGACTACTAAAGTGGACGTAAGTTGCCATGGTAATTGGGTCTAAACATTCGCTGGTAATCATCTGAAACGTCCATTGGTATAGCGCAGGGAAACAGTTCACTGGTTATAGTGTAGACCCAAAAACCATGGCAACACACAAAGGGTGACGTTTTCACTTTAGTAGTCTATAGATCCACAAAATGCCAGCTTGTGCAAAGCGTCTATTGCCCATTTTTCGCTAACTGTTTTATTTAGCACTTCAAAATTTTGCTAAATTCATTTTGGTCAAACAAATGTATACTTTTCATTTCATCATATTAGTAATAAATATAAATGGAAGAAGTTCAACTGCAGTGTAAGACTTCTGCAGAAGAAAAGAGAAAAAAAAGCTACATAATTTACAAAATAAATGTTGGCTAACCCTTTTGATAGGAGACCATGATCCTGTTTACACTAGGGAAGTTGCTTTGTTCAAAGAAGATTAATTGATGATTTGACTAATGTAAACAGGATCTAAGTTCTGGTCTGTGTTCGATTCCGTGGCAGTTTGCATAATTGGGCAAGAACCACATTTAGTATGAATATCAAGGCTTGTTGATCATTTTCCATCAAAATTTTTATCTTGTCTTTTTAAATTATTTTTATTAATACATTGTATTCCATTTAAAATGAGACTATTTTGGGGAACTTAATAACAATTCCTTGCAAGTTTGATCCCAAAATCTTAATCAGCCCTTTAAATTTAGGCATCTTTTTAAAGTGATTTCAGAACTCATTCTTGAATGCAATTATTTATAATTTAAAAAAAATCATGAAAAAATATCCCTTTTTGTTTTGTATACCCAATTTCATCTGATTTTATTTTCAGAACGCATTTGATATGTGGAATAAAGTGCATCCTCCGACACATTCCAGCTAAAGGATTTGAGGTCGGAGGCAGGCCTGTATTCAGAAAATGCATGGATTCCTTTAATACATATTTATATTTGTGCGTTTAATCTTCAAAGATTTGTAAATAGAAATTTAAATAATGGCCAATATAGAACAAAGCAAGGCCAAAAAACAAACTTGGAAGCATGTTCATAAGTCTATATCCCACAGAAACTGGAGAAGTTTACACCAATAAAGCACCGAAAAGTCAGCTCCTGCGTCAAATTTTACGGCGCTGCTTAATAGCCGACATTTTCCCGACTTCCGCACACAGCAGTTGAAATGACGCGCCATATTACAAAAGCGTTATTGGCTGTTTTAACTGCCAAAATACCGTTGCACACACCGGCAAAAATCTTCTCCGACCAGGTTTGAATTTGCCATTGTGCGCACTGGCAAATAAACGTTCAGGTTATTTATACTGAAAGGATAACGATAGCACATTGTTTCGGAAACGGTAATCGCGCTCAGGAGAAACAGTGCGATGGAATAAGGCTCGTTCATCGCTGTTCATTGCAAGCAAAGGCAAATATAATGATACCAAAATGTTTCAGAAACGGCAGAAATTAAACAGGGGCAGTTTATCGCTGTTTTGTTGCAATCAATAAAGGCATAGACGAATCCCAAATTAACAAATTTGAGACCTGCGCACATCCGTTGCTTAACACGAAGAGCCTCTTTATCAAACTAATGTACGCACATGAATGCACAATCAGTCCTACATGCCACGCAGAACAGCACACGTACACACTCAGTCACTGTACAATACTGTACTTGTAAGGTCAAAATCGTGCTTGTAATTACAAGCCGGAGAGCTCATCTCTCTTTCATTAGCGAGGGGGCCAGACTCCTCTTTCGAGTTTGCTGTGGGGGGGGGGGGGTTCGCCACTCCTCCCACACAGCGAGTGTAGCGCATGCGTTGTGCCGACTTGACACAAAGAGCCTCGGTTTCAATGCGCAGAACGGGCTACTGTAAATTTCGTCTATTCAAGGCAACGTCGAGTAACGAGCATCAGTCTAACTATCGGTGTGTCGTCACCTACTCAGACTGTGGGATTTCCTTGAGGGCGAGTGTAGTCTTTGATGCAGCGGCAAATCATCAAAGAATGGATGGTCTAGCGCTTCTTGTAGCGTCAGCCTCTTGGCAGGGTCGTACTCCAACATGAGCTCAATCAAATCAAACAATTGGCGATGCTCTTCAGAACTGCGTGATGACCTCATGTAATGATGCAATGGTTTACAGTTTTCCTGCACGTATCGCCCCGAGGAGCTCTCCCGATTCCAATCCACGTTGCTGTGGTAGAAATATTTCTGCTTCCTGCAAATTCACAATTTTGAAAGACGTCAGTACAGGGGCCAATACCATGAAGCAGAAAGATTTTCTTAAATTTCGCGCCCTCAATCCGTATATTTCCAAGGTTATCATCAAAAACGCACCAAAGTTTAGCAAACTAATTAATCCGGTTCCATAAAGCAGTGCAGTAATTACACCAACCCTTTTTGCTTCCACATCCAAATTGGGGATTGCAAATTCTTCCAGTGGATAGTATCTTGGGGAGGTATTTTATATGATTGTTAGGTTAGAACAAAATGAATTATTCTGAAAAATCTTGTCACTCTCCTTTAAGATCTGAAGAAGACTCTGCAGTACCTGGTTTTCTTGATCATTGAGGAGGGAAGCGGCCCAAGAATCATTTCCATCATTGCTAGATGTTCCCTGTTGTCATGGGTCTGAAATACAAAACAAACTGGAACTGTGACCAGCTGATTTCACGACAAAATACACAACTTTTTAAAATGGGCTAACTGTTCATGGCATTACTTTTTGCACAGCTCATGCAATAAAATGCTTCACACAATAAAAATGCTGTACATACTTGATGAATTATATGTCATCACAGACTTAAAATCAAGTCTACAATGACACCATCCACCCCCCGTGATTGCTATTAAGATATTTCTTGCACAACTTCCATTTTAAGGTAATGTTTTCCTGCATAACTCTGTTAAACCAGATATTGACCCATTAATAAAGTTATGTATTCAATTTATTCTCGACATTAGTGGTCGTCCAAAGTCGTCAACATTTTCACGGTTCTACAAAGCGTAGGAAGGGGGATCAAGGGCCGCGTAGGACTATACATGCACTGTAAAAAGATGACATGTCATAGTATTGAAAACAAATGTAGGTAAGTAGTATTTTGGGGGAGGGAGATGGTCTTGAAAAATACTACTGTCTGTAAAAAAATTTTAAAACTTCAGACGGCCCCTAATGGATTTAATCTTGACATTATCTTGAACAAAATGCATTTAAGACCATCATCCTACCTGGAAGAGTGTAAACCCGGTGTAGAATTCAAACATAATAGCACCAATGCTCCACACATCACACGACTGGTTCCAACCTAGCTCTGTGTGATAAAACATAATAGGGAGGTTTAGATGCACATAAAACACAAATGTGAATGCATAATGCTTAGAGCACTGGGTCGTTACTTTGGTGAAATCTTAGAACAGACGAAAACAAACATCCAACCTCGAACAACGGAAATTACCCGTTGATCGAGGGACTCTAGTCGACTATAGTGAACTATAGGCGCTTGATAGAACTTGCTCATAGATGTCACGTTGTACCTTGCACAATATACTTAAATGTTGATAAAATCAAACATCACACGGAAGTGCCTGCTTATCAGCGAAGAAATGCTAGTTATTTATGATGCAGAAAAATGTGTAGAGCATATAAAAGTGATTATTCCGAACCACTGCTGAACTGAAGGAAATGTTTGGTTCGGTCTGGTTCGGTTCAAAAGTGCCAAGTTTGGCAAAATCTTATTCGGTTCGTCTGTTCGTCTGGTCCGTTCCTTCGTGAAATCAACTTCATTTAAAAATAAACTAAATGACTAAATGTTTAATTACATGTAGAGTGATTTTTTGGATCTAATTGGCGAAACTGAAAATGACAAAACTTACCCAGTAAGACTTCTAATGCTCTGTAGTGTCTGGTTGATACAATAGTGCTGTGATGTTCATGCTCAAACGTTGCAGACCCAAAGTCGATTAACCGGATATCCGAGTTCCTTACTATTTTTTCATCCCGTTTCTGCAAAACAAATTATCAGTGTGAACAAAAAACACTAATGTCAATTTAACTCCATTTTCGGAAAATAAAATTAAGTAACGGCAAAGACATGCTAAAGCACTTTACGACTTGCTCTCATCAGAGCAAAACACAAGAAATGGCGTGGGTGACGCTATCGACAATAGTATAAAGCTAAAGGCGGGAATTAAGTGTTCAGAATGCTGCGCGCTAATTGGTCAGTTCGATAACAGCAGGGAGCACGCTACTGCCCATGCGCAGTTAGATTACATGGAGCGTTTGTACAAATTCTTTCTGACGACACAACACGGATTTTGTGAAGTGAATGTAGCCTCGAGCATGTGCAGATGCATGATACTGCGTGCTCTGGTCAGTACAGTGAACTGCTGTTGGACTTTGGACTCTTTCCCTACGGCGCGCCGCTCACTACGGCGCGCCGCTCACAGCGGCTCGAGAAATGTCTACTTCTGGCCGGTAAGCCACTGCCAGCAGCTCGCCTTTACAAATAAACAAACGATGGACTTCAAATAAATACGTCACAGACCGTAGTGAAAGAGTTAAAAAGCATCAAGTTACTCTTGCATTTACAAAGAGTCTACAACCGTAACATACACATTAGAAACGTTTAAAGGCAGTACACATGATCGGTATCTCGAAGAATCAGAAATGTTCACAGATTTACACATAACTTACACGATATAAACATGATAATCGTATAAAACTTCCCCTGAAATGGTTTTGTCTGAAGTGCTATAGTCTTTGAGAAATGAGCAAAACAATTATTTTCGTCTCGCGAGACGCAAAACCATTTGGCCCTGGACCACTTCGTCCTGAACAACTTCGCCCGAGTGTCACTTCACCCCAAAACTACTTCGCCCAAAAGTCACTTTACCCCAAAACAACTTCGTGCACAGGCCGTGGTTCAGGGCGAAATGGTTTTGGGGCGAAATGACTGCAAACCCTTTATTGACTGTTTTCTCAAAAGTTAGTCGAAATACGGAGCTGGTTTTTGCTCAGGTTGGTTTTTATCATGAATATCTTCAATCACACAGGGGGATAGAACTATTTGTAACAGTTTACCAATCATGTATACTATCTTTAAAACTTCCAACACACCTTGGATGGATTGTACTGAATATCGTACGATGCGTCGACAAACAGAATATTCTCTGGCTTCAGATCCGTATGGGCCAGCTTCATATCATGCATAACTGAAATTAAAAATGACCAATTAGCACAAGTAAAATTTACAACCATTTCGCGTTGATCACTTGCTTCAGAATGAATGGACACACTTTCCTGGTGTCAATGAGCACAAGTTGGTTTATAATTGGAAGCCTAGTTCATTATTTTGCAAGAAACAGCCTTCCGATTTGAAAATTAAGGGCATGCTTTTTCATCTTAGTTTAATAAATCCACGACCAATTATTATACCAAATTTCTGACTACATGTAAAAACTACCCTAAAGCTACAGATGAATTAATTGTGTAATTTTTTGCACTTTTGGCAAACAAGATAAAGAACAAAATCGGGATATACCCCGTTAGGTAGAAATATCGCTTACAAAACATCTTGTTACAAGAAGAAAAAAAACACAGAAAGATTAACCATGTTCATTCTTCAGCAAGAAGAATCAGGATAAACATCTTACAGGAAACTTAAAACACAGAGTAAGCATGTATTTTCTTAGGAAAGACAAACTGTACAGTGATGTCTTGACAAAGCCTATCCTATCAATGCATAGTTCCGACCTGTCAATCAACCGAACCCGCCGACCAATCACAACAGAGCTAGCAGATGTCACCCACATAGGTCAAAGTGCACTGTCTCACAACAACAATCACGCGATGTTCTGCCCCATACAATTTGTACAGTGTTGTATGCGATGATCCCGGTGAATTTTTTGTTTCAAGGCCAGTCATTTCGTTGTTCAAAGGTACGAAAGCACGTACGTCATGATATGACATCCCTGTATTACTGGCCCTTTACTCAGTGTGTTCTAAGATAACTGTCGACCCTGAAACATGAATACCTTTGAGTTTTCTCCAATGAATCTGTGCTTTCCATTGAAAGTCCCATTGCTTTGTGCATTGTGTGTCGCCATTTTGACGATAGCGTGTGAGCCATGGCAACAATATCCAAGGGGGCGGGGCTAACTAGGCAAACTCGGAACTATGCATTCACCCCGGAGATTAGCACCTCGTCCCTCACTTGAACAAGTGAGAACTTCTTTCCTACTACCGTTCTCGCCCCGGGGAAAGTATCTCGCCCCAGGGCCAAAATGTTCACCCATGGTTCCGAGCGGGGTTGAACTAGCACCGGGGCGAGACTTGCAAGTGGGAATCGGGAGCTTAGTTTCACCCCGGCGTCGCCCCGGGGCCACCAGTGGGAAAAGGCCTATTAATGTTACTCACATTTGACGGCGTAACACAGCTGATATGATATATGTCGAACTTGATCCATGGGGTAGGGAAGATAGTTATTTTCTTTCTGTAAGAGAAAACAATTTCTTGTAAAAGTTAGTTTGATTACAGCAGCGATATACCTGCAACCAATTACACCAAACCTTATTATGTAAGCTGCACAACCATTTGGCAGTTTTTAAAAGTTCCACAAGCTACACACTTTTTGGTAAAAATCGGCTGAGGGCACTGACTCAAAACATGTCTGAATAAACCTGAATGCATAAACATGAAAGCATTTGCTAAAATTGGTCTCAGTGGATGTGCAGAAACAAATTAAATTGACTGTTTTCGGCTAAATTAAGTTAAGCTGCTTTTAATAACGTGTCTCAGCATGCCTACGGAGCCAAAACCTTTAAAGGCAAGGGAGAGGGTGGTACAGTCAAACCTGTCTTAGCGACCACCTGTACATTAAGACCACCTGCTTAATGTGACCAGCAGCCACTCATTTTGTATCCCCTCGCCCATCTCACACTGTGTATAGTGGCAAAAATTTCTCTATAATTGCAAAATGTTCTCACACCCAGTACTCAGAAATGTCACAAATAGACATGGTAATGAACAAAAGTGGTGTTCATGAATATTCACAAATTACATGATTTAACTACAGTCACAGCCAAATTATCATTAGTTAACATGACGCACATGCGTTGTTCAAAGGCTTAAACATTCAAAGTTGCCGGCATAAACCTGTCCAGAAAGACCACCTGTCTATAAAGACCACTTTCCTCATCTCCCTTGAGTGGTCTTTATGCAAAGGTTTGACTGTACATTAAATTGACCTTGATGCATTTACTTACCAGAAAGTCAAAGACGCTAAGGCCTAAAACCTCGAAGGCAAGACACGTGTGACCATGATAATCGAACCAGTCCAGCATCCGTACACACAAACTAAGACAAGAGACAAACAGAGAGGCCCAATATCCATTACATTTTGGCAGCCTTTGGTGTACATGTAGGCAAAGTGCTTTATAAAGAACCTTCATGTAGATAATCTTTTTTGTATTTTAACTTGCTTATTCATTTTGTAACTTCTATTTGCTGCGGGCACTCAACTCCCGACTCCTTGGCTTTTGAGCCTGCATTAACCCGGCGATAGAGCTGACTACTGCTCGGGTCTGCAGTTTCCTTCCCCAGTGCAAGCACCAGGTACCCATTAACGACGGAGTGGCCGGAGCCCGCTACACCAGCTGACGCTGGTGGAGATGTACAGCTAAGTTTTCCGGACTAATAGAAAAGCCTGCGACCGCTTCGAGGTTCGAATCCATAAGGGGTTATTATAAATACATGTACCTATAAATAAACAGTTAACTAAAACTGGTTTCCATTGGGGCCCTACGAATACTCATAAAATGACACAGTAAAATTAATATATTAAAATATTGTCCTGTCCAAATAGACATCCGATTTTCTAATGTCTTAAAGGTTTTAGCATGTGTTTAATCTTACCTCTTTCCCTCAGGGTCTCTATGTAGCAGCTTAGTCAGCACATTAATCTCCAACTTAGCAGCTTCTGTATACTTCTCAATGTTCTTGATTACTTTCAATGCCACGTGCACATTGCTGTCAAATAAAGAGAAAATACTTTCCTGGGGCCAATTTCATGCTGCTGCTAAGCATAGAATTTTGATTAGCACATAATTTATTTGCTTTGTAAAAATTAACTACCCGCCAAAATCACATGTTATACATACATATTATGATTGACTGGTACTTTTCTACCATTGCTAAACATACAATTCTGGCTGGTAAACCATTTTTTTTAGCTAAGCACATAGGGTTGTGCCACCTGTGCCCTTGAGCAAGGCACTCAACCACACTTGCTCCCATTCCTATAATTGGCGGTCCCTCCGCTGTTGGATGTGGTATATAAATAAAATTAAAAAATCACTTACGTTGAATGTAAATCTTTACACTCGATGACTTTTCCAAACGTCCCTTCACCCAACGTCTCAGTAACTTCATCTGTTGTTATTCGGGATGGGAAAAAACAACACCAAATAGCATTAGAATGGAACCTTTTAACTGGTGACAACGAAGGAACAAACCAACTAGTATACCTAATGAAAGAGTCGTGTGTTTCATTGAGTAACTGTACCCTTAGCGGCTACGTGTCGTAAGCTTACCACTAGATATGTATTCATAGTTTGCTGAAGGAATTTTCATTGAGGTACAGTATGTATTCTGGTAGCTTTGCAGGGGATTTTGAGAAGTCGTGAGTATTATTTACATGATTCCAACTTACACTCTTTGAGGTATGCATACTGACACATGCTGGTAATTAGCCTTTTGCATGTTTTATGTGAATAGACCTTTATCACGGTGCGGCCATCTTCCCTTTTCCCTATTAAAATGAACGAAACTAAAGCGAGGCTTGCAGAAAAAAATAGTTTGGTCCCGTGTTGACTTGAAAATGTTCAATGTGTGCATCACAATGACACATGCGCAGCCGCGAGATCAAGAAAACGCGCAGGGCAGACAGTGATTCTCTCAAAACAACAACGGGAGATTGCATGCGCTATCGTGTGGTCGCGCACACACACTGATCGTGCCGACGCGTACTGTGGGGAACAAGACAAAGATGGACGCACAGTGATAAAGGTCTTTAGAGTACTAAAGTAATAACGTTTACTGGGTCTACACTAAAACAAGTCAACTGTATCCCTGCACTTTAGCAATGGATGTTTCAGATTACAAGCAAATGTTTAGACCCAGTTATGCTGGCAACTGACATCACATCTTGGTAGCCTATAGCATCTGGTGTGCTAGCATACTTCCTTTCAGATGCACACTAAGTATTCAAATGACCAGACTAAATTTGTTTTGCTATGTAATGTAACCGGGTATAGGCAACAGGTGCGATGTACAGAATCAATACCGTGTTCACGGTAGGAGAGAATGGCATAAAGCAATCAGACTGTTGGTTGCTAGGCCTTGGCTTGCACCACATAGCAACAACAGCATAGTATGTGCACTTTTAAACTGCACTTCCATATGAAAGTAAGTAATTTTGAGCATTGGCCAAAGTGCAAAGTTTACACGCAAAAGGCTAAAAAGTCTGGCAATAACTCGTTACCTTCATCAAATAAGGGCTAAACTCAGAATAAAAAAAAGCAGTGCATAGTATTAAATGGCATTCACAGTTGCATAGGTTTACTGGGTAACGTTCCCTGAAAATCAAACAATTTACATGTATCAGAACAATTTGAGTGCATCAAGTAACAGTTGAACAGCAAACACCGAAACAGAACACATAATAATGCATTACTGTTTATTTACAGACAAAGACGTAGAGCATGACATTAGGACACATACAAACAATTAGCACCGTGCAGACACTGCCTAAACATACAGAATGATAGGAAAAAAGCCATATGGAATTTACACACACTGACAGACGCACACACACACAACAAATATGAATAACAGAAATTGTACTAATTAGCTGCATTATCCGAGATGCAACTGAACAGCCATTTAATACTATGCAAAGTGAAATACCCATGCACCAAATAACCTGAAAAATAACCAAATCCAAGGCCAATAAACTCTAGTTTTCCTGATCAATGTGTGATGCTCTTAATGGACATAAAGAGTGTATTTCAGAAGACTTACTCAAGAGAAAGTAAGAATTCTAAAATAAAAAAATCCTGCCTTTCATTAAAATTAGAAAAAAACCTTGCTCAACGAAAACAAGTAAACAATTTCATTTATACAGGCATGTCTGATGTATGTGTGTAATGTGTGAGAAAAGGGGCCAGTGTATGTTAACAAGGCACTACGTATTCTAAAAGATTACGGAGCAGTGAGACTGTACATCTTGCTTGGATGATGTCTCCCGGACGATACACAAGATGTCCATCTTCGTCATCAATCACTCCGTGACCTCTGACCTCCGACCTCCGACCTCGACCCTCGTCTCTCGCACTCCGCGGCCTCTCATCTCTTCTACTTCTCTGTTTAACCCCGCAAACCACGCCAAAAGCCATCGGATAACGGATGGCAGGCCACGCCCAACACGGAGCGATGCGGTAGTGATGACGTTGACAGTAGCGAAGTGGATTTGGACAGGTGGGCAAAAGATTCGTAGAAGGTACCACGGGATGTTTTCATTCGAGTATTGCGCCCGACAAACGGGTGGTTGTGGTACATAATATAAGAAATAAGACAGGAATGCAAAACGGCACACAAAATCTTTGTCAATCCAATGATCATGTGCAGGATCAGTCACAAAAAAAGAGAAAAACTTGCCCCCCAAAAAACAAAGATTGCAGTCAAGTTTTCACAATGGGCAAATTCAACTTACCGTACAATTGGTCGGACATCCTTATGAAAACATTTTGGTATTCCCCCTTTTTTCTTTTTTTTTAAAGTAAGACCAGTCAGATCCCGTCATTTATTTGTTAGGGAAAAAACACGAGAATAAACAAATTGTGGAGCAAATACAAAATCCCTTAAACCTATGGTGATGGATGTCAAGGGGCCCCAGGAAATGGATTTCCTGAAACCCATGCCGAGAAAAAAAGTTCAAATGCTTAGAATACTTGAACGGAAGCACAGATTATAATAATTCTGTCTGACACAAGGCAAGTAGTTCAATGTGGTTTTTAATGAAATTAAAATAAATAAATACTGCAGACATTGTCGTATGACCACAGTCACACAACAGTTCAAGTACGGTGACACATAAACAGCAGGAGTGATTACAGAATACCCTGCAACTCACAAACAACCTTACAGTGGATGCTTTATTGACTGTTTCTCGGACCATACTTCCCTTTAGACCGTGTTTACACTGGTCCCGAGCTCGGGATCAAGATTGATCCCCTGATAAGAATGCGTCAGTGTTAACCGCAGTAGTTGATCTCGAGCGGGGTGCCAGAAGTTGCAGTCAAAGGTCATGCTCTATGTGTGTATGTACTGATCAATGTGTGCATGGGTTGTGCATGTACAGTGTACAAGGCAACTTGAATTTCGCGGGCTTTTCCCCCTCTATGGCTGTGGAGCGGATGCGGCAGGATGCGGTAAAGATTAATTGCTTATCTAACCGCAAACTGATCCCGAGCTCGGGATCGAACACTCCGCTAACGCAAGACCAAAATCTCGGGGTCTGACCCAAGGCCAATTTGGTCCTGAGAGCATTTACACTCAGTTTGTGATCCGGGGCTGATCCCGAGCTCGAGATCAAGTGTAAACAGGGTGTCACAAAGTCAGGCTGAGGTATGCAACTGTGTCATTACAAGAAAAAGAGGAAAATGCAAAAAATCTTCAACTTTGTATAGTATTTTGGGTTCATTACCATGCACGGACACCCAGAATTTTCCTTGTTATGACATATAAGCCATGTAAAAATTTTAGTTTGATGATAAAACGTAAAATTAGGGGGGAAACTGTCGTGAATTTACAAAGAAAATATTTATAATTTTTTAGAGCTGTCCCATAGGTTTAGTTTATGGGGTTCCCAGTGGGTGTCCGTGACTGGTAATCTTTCCAAAACTTGCAAAGTCTACCGAGTGCTACTCGGACTGGGAGTTGCAAAGTATTCTGCAATTATGCTCAACAAAATTTAACAAAAAAGAGAATTTCTCCTATTTATTGATACTAACCCCTGATGATTTACTGTGTGAATGCCGATGTCGATGTCTCCGATGGCGTCGACTTCTTCTATAATCACTACTCCTCCTATAATTACTCCCGATTTCCTCTCTATCCCTGGGTATGTAGTACTCATCACTGCAGTAGAATCGTCCCGTAGGCGGTAAATCCCTGTAGTCATAATCCTGGTATGGATGGTAGCAGTGTTGTCGTCTGGAAGTACCTGAATGACGCGAGCTTTCCCGGTGTCTGTCTCGACTAATGGGAATTCAGGAAGAAAACAATAAGAAAGTTGAGACCTAAGATCCTTCTGAAAATTTATATTTTTTTTAAACGTATTTGTAGTGGATATCAAATCAGTGTTTGTGTATTCTTTCCTTGTCACAATGTTTACGTTTTTCCAAGCAAAATCTTTAAATTTTGTCCCGTCAAAATTTTGGTTTTGTTAACAGTTGAGAAGATCAGAATTGTTTTTCCTTTAAAATGACTCGTCAAGCATCGGGAAGTGCAATTTGAATTGGAAACCAAAATTTAAGAAAGAGAATTTCAAAATGTTATGAGAAAACACTTGATTTTTTTTTTCTTCAGCCAGTCTCATCATACATACTGTATGAATTGTACAAAAGGTCTAAAGTCATGACCAACTTCTTAATTCTTTACCTTGTACTTGTAGGGCCTACGTACCTTCTTGATCTGTACCTATGTGACCCGTATTCATCAGCATAATAACGTCTGGAAGGAGACCTTCGTCGTTTACGTCGATAATGACTGGAATATCGACTGGTCGACCGTTGCCTGTGATGTGAACGCGGCATCTGCAAAGAAATGACATTGAACACATGATGTAATGCAGTGGGGCATTCTCATTGGATTTCAAGGTGTGTGCAAGTCCAATGAAACCTTTTGCTGATAATTTGATCTGGATTTTGAGACTTTTTTATGGTATAATACGATTTTTGAAAAGTCATACAACTCCATACGATTTAATATTTTGCAAAACTAACACAAACAGTCGTTTGTCTGCAGCGCACAAAACATGTGATGTCACACTTGGTCGAGTTGGCATTTGGGCAAAGTTGCATTTGCGCGAACAGACATTTGCATAAAGTGACATTTGGGCAAAGTTGCATTTGCGCGAACAGACATTTGCATAAAGTGACATTTGGGCAAAGTGACGTTTTGGCAAAATCGCATTTGGACAATTTGGTTGAGGGTGAGGTGATTTTTGTCAATTTCGTCCTAAAAATTTAGATCTAAATTTCCATCAAATGTGAACTTTCAAAAGATTGAAAATCATTTTAACCCTTTAGGGCCACAATATTTACAAACAAATCATGGGGAAAAGGATCACAAAAGGGTTTATAAAAGGACAAAACAGTGACAAGTGTGGTAGGCCTAGTCGAGTCTGAACTCCAACGCGCATGCGTGTAATCACAATGCACATGATCATGATGCATTGCCCGCCAACCACGCAAGAAAAAAAAATTGACACTGAAATTTTGTACGGTCTAGGATCCAACAATACATAGTACGTTAAACACCCGTCTACTAATAAACTTACGGTAATTGAGAGTGTGAGGAACTCCCTCACTTTATCGAGTAGAAACTCCACTGTGATTCGACAATTTTCCGTTAAAAATGCATACGTTGTTGTCGACCTTGACCGCTCCCGATTCCGTCTACGTCTCGTATTAATATTCAACAAAGATAGGGGGCGCTATTTCGCCCAGCCCGACACGTCACGCGCGCAGTAAACGGGCTCATTTCAACTCGGTCACAAGAAGCTCGGTACATGTATGTAAACTCGGTCCTAGCTTAAAGGAACACGTTGCTTCGGGTTGCGCTTTATTGGGCGTTTTTGGGCTATTACAAGCGTTTGAAGTATAATGAGCACGATCCGAAATATGTTTAAAAAGTAGAATATAATGATCCACACAAACGTGCCTTAGAAATGCTTCAATTTTGCGTAATGTCTCGAAGCAGCACGCTCCGCCATTTATGGGAGTCAAAATCTTGACTCCCATAAATGGCGGAGAAATTATATTAGTCTTATTTCCAGTCGCAGCTGTTGAAATACTTCTGAACAATTATTTCTATCGGTTTGTCCCATGACAATATTCTTACCCTGATTGGCGAGGTTTTCGTTTTTTTCTTTTTTGACGCGTCTGCTGTGTTCTCTTGACGATCCATTTTTTGACAGCCAGTCGGTGTGTGTGTGTGTGGGGTGTCGTTGAAACCCGGAGGTCGGAGGTAGAATTTGTTGTGACCGTGTAGTACATGCTACAACCTACCTCCGGCTTGTTATTTTAATACTGCGTAGCTCCGGGCCACCGTCAACGCACCAACTACACGTTAGCAAAAACAATCTACCTCCGGGTACATTTGGGTATCTCCGACCACCTCCGACTTCCGGGTTTTATAAATTTCCGTGTGTGTGTGTGTGTGTGTGTGTGTTTACATTTCACACATGTCTCGGGAGGCGGAGAATGGTGTGGTACCTTGCGTTCATCTGATAGGTTTACCTGACCACTGGCTACGGCGCCAACCTAACTCCTGCTCGTCGCTGCATTTTGCCAACTACCCGGACGATCGTATTGACGGCTTGAAATACGTATACATTTCGCGGGACATGTAGTGGGGGTCAGAGGTCAGTGTTTGATTTTTTAATTACCATTCACTAATTATAACACATTAAATGTGTTTTATTGCAAGAACAACTCTTAATAAGTATAAGGAACACCCTCAAACGTGAGATTTCGTGAAATCTGAAGGCAACGTGTTCCTTTAACTCCAGTTTATGACAACTTACTAGGTCACAAATTAACTCAGCTCAAGTAAACTCGGTCTCAATACGTAATAGAATAAAATGCACGTATTTAGTAAATTACTCATTTAATCGCCCGCGTCGTGATCGGTTTTCAAGTGCATGAAGTCATCACTTACGTACGTGCGCGTAAAGGCACAGCTCGTCAGCAATGCGCGCGTGCCAAATTCGTGCCCCGAAATACGCAGTCCAACTCCATATATGCCTTTGCTCTGCGTATTTCGTGGCACGAATTTGGCGCGCGCGCATTGCTGACGAGCCTGTGCGGTTTAGGTCATTGACTCGCAATCATAGGTGAAAACTTGCGGTTGCAGGTTCGAACCTCCCCACGGCTACGGTACCTGTGCCCTTGGGCAAGGCACTCAACCACACTTGCTCCATCCTTCGGAAGGGATGTAAAGCCGTTGGTCCAGTGTGTTAGGTAATGGAAACGCACTCTAAAGATCCCAGAGCATTCTTTCGTGAAGACCAAGGGGGATCATCCCCAGTGTCTCTGGCCATTTCTAATTCTAATTCTTCATGGGTTTCCTCACGCTTGCGAGTGACAGTGCAATGAGCACTATTGAGGAATCCTTGGTATGAATACCAGAAAGAAATAATAATAATAATAATAATAATAGTTAACCAAACATTAATTTTCACACATTTTCACATGCAGTCCGGCATTTTGATATTTCTTATGTTGAGTTTCCTTGAGAAATATAAATTAAATTAAATGTAGGAGATCGTGTACGTGATTTGGAACGATTAAATCGCTTGCGTTGTGCTTCTAAATTAGCAAGATATGATAAAAGGTGGAAGAGGGAGTCTTCCTTTTGACGTCTCCTTTTGACTTTCAACTTGGTTTCGTTCAAACATGGAGGAAGAAAACCATGGTTCAAAGAACTCCGATCGTCTCGTATACAGTCTCACGTAGTCATGAATTCCCCCAAGCATGGAGGACCGTGACGTTTGTTCATAATAGACAACAGGTCGATATGTATGATACGCTGCAGCCTAATAGATAGACCTCGTGCAACTTGTTTACGTAGCGCCGCGGGCGCCCTGCGGTACCGGTTGGTACAGCAGCTTGCAGCAGGATCTTTTTTTTTTCAAATTTGTTTTTTTTAAACAGTGCTCAATTTTTTATTTAATTTTTCTCGGTGAGCACTGTCTATATTTTGTTTTTCAACCAAGTTGAATTAGGGCCGAGTTGATTTAGTACCGAGTTGATTTTGGGCCGAATTTCATATTGACGCCGGCGCGGCTGGCGTCACGAACGTGACCGAGTTCATGCATGGTTAATTTCACCATGTGTTTCTTCCTCCATGATTTCACACACTCAGTTTTTCCACTTCCTACGTAAACAGTCAAGCAGACAACGTCACTCTATTCCTCATCAGCAGACATGCCAGTTGTGATAAAAGGAACAACTTTAAAATATGTTAAACAAATTCTTATCGAGTACTGCCCTTGGCAGCCACAAGCGAAGTCAGCGAGGTACGTTCCGCGTGTGGCGTGAACAGTTGACCGTGATTCCGCGGCGGGATGCGGGAGCGCAGCGTGGCCGTACAGGCACAGGTTCCATTGTGCACAGCCTACCTCGGTCTATTAAACGTTAGATCTAGTTCTGCCTGCCTAAACGTTAGTGTTTGGAAAAGAATATCCTTGTCGTGGAAATTCCAAATTGTTCTTCGGTGATCTGCTGTCCAAATCATGGAGAAACTTGGACCAATGTTCCATTCATTCAACATCATGATGATGATCAAGAAGAAGTCATGGGCCAAATATAAATTATCACAATTCATTACTTTTTGAGACAGACTAACTATTATCAGTTATGTCTACACTGTACATGCAGGGCCTAGCCTAAGCTTTGATAGCAACCTTTAATTAGTTATTCCTCGTCCCCAATCTTGCCATGCCATTTATAATTCTATCTTTCCTTGCTTCATGCTTGTGGATGTACATACATGTATGTACATCATTTGCAGCAAGTGTACATAGGTGCCAAGTGGCAAGATTTCTATTTGGAACATACATTTTGAAGATAAAGAAATTGTATTAAACTAGTAATTTAAGATATTAATACAGCAATACCTTAATTCTTTGTTAATGCTTCTGCAGACTGTTCCAGAGTCACGTCGGCAGTTCTACCGTCAGACAAACGAATGCAAAATGTTCCTTGAAGACGTCGGTGAAGCATG
The DNA here is from genome assembly GCA_037783545.1 of Henricia sp. BOLD:AAB3569. Lineage (NCBI taxonomy): Eukaryota > Metazoa > Echinodermata > Asteroidea > Spinulosida > Echinasteridae > Henricia > Henricia sp. BOLD:AAB3569. The sequence continues at coordinate 169,264 of JBBELK010001085.1, read as the reverse complement.
ATGGGACACAACCTATGATTACAATACTGTTTGGTAAGTTACAAAATCTATTCTAACCATTATATTTAGATGGGGCGGATGGCAAAAAAGTTAAGATGTCCCAAGCTTTAAAGATGTCTTGTTATAAACTAAGACATGAACACTATCTGGTATGGTGCCTAATCACCATTGAAATGAAACAACCAAACTTGGGATGATAGAAAAACCAGAAGGGCCGTATAATTGTTCTCTCATCTCAAGACATCACATCGGTAATATTGCCATGCAATACAAAAATGTGTCTTAGACTTAGGATGGTTATATTGCAATCCACCCCTTGTGCATTTGGCCCTTTCCATACATCGGTCCCAGACAAGTGCCGAAATAATAAAGTCTGTCTTACCTAATTTCATTAATTTGTTTCATCTATTTTAAATTTTGAAGAAATTTTGATTGAAATGATGTCTTTAATTTTAAGATGATGGGAAGCAAGTCATCTTTAAGAGTTGCCATCTCACAGCTGTGGAGATGCTACAGAGGTTTGGAACTCTCAACTTCCAACGAGACAAAATCCTCGGAGAGTCGGATGCGGGGAGGTAGCAGATGTCAACAGTCTCTGCTTGGAGTTTAAGAATTATCAAATGATTGAGGATGAAAGCACTCTTTCACCAGGGCTTGACAGAGTCATAGTTGATGTACGCTGTGTGTAGCTCTATACATTGCTGGAATTAATTTACATGTATGCACAAATGTGCATGGAATTGTTTGAGATTGTGGCTAAAACAGTCAGTGTTTCTGCAGTGGGCAGATTCACCAAAATGTGCTCCAGTCACATATACTTGAGGGGTCTCTCATTGCCCAGAGTACACTGCTGTTCTTGGAAATAAAGTTATTGTGCATTTTCTAAAGTCGATTTGTATGTACTACACTGTTTTGATATACAAAATAAGGCATAACAAATTGTGACCATGTTATAAACTTTCAACTTCAGAAGACCTCAAAAACAACACTTGAAATCTACAAAGTTTACATTTACTGATGTAATGGAATTTAAATACCTCGTTTTAGACAATTGCTCTACGTGATGCATTCCTAATTGTCTCTCAAAGAAATAAAGTTTGGTACGGTCTGCTTCATTTGTTTTGCCAATGTCTTTGTCCACTCCTTTGTTTTACATTATGAAAGAACTTGTACATGGTTATCTGCGCAAAAACTACCACTTGTACCTTGAAAAATAAATGCGAAAAAATAGTAATTTGTGTATTTTGTCAGACTTTCGAGTAAGTTTACATTGGTAACTTGATCACTCAGTAGTTAATGACGAGTAACTGTCAGTCAGTTATGGTCCCAAGACACTGAATATCGAAGGGCACACTCTACCAACAAAGGAGATAGACATGACAGTTCATAAGACCGGAAAAAAGTGCAAAAACCTGAAGAGTTTTCAGCATAGCGCAGGTTAATTGGTTTTTTAAATTGTCTATTTTTTACCCGCACCAAAATTGGCCGCAAGAGGTCGCTCTTGAACAAATGTACTCACGATTTTCCAACCATTTTCGTTCGTCAGATTTGTTCCGATCCGGATTCCGTAGCCGCGATCAAGCCATGGCGCTACCTGGGATTCAAAGAATATCGCTGACACTGAAAACAAACATTTCTCGGTGTTTTTGGTTCCCCATAAACGTACGTTTACAAGATCCAACAATTTCCATACGATGTGTCGGCGCTAGGCCTACGTACGTTTTACATTGTATTTTACAAACATGACAAAGTGCCCAGAATTACCTTTTTCGGGGCGTGGCGGCGGGAGGAGAAGCACTGTACCAATAACTTCATTTTTACCCATTAACTTGATTGACCCCCTTCAGAGTTAATACATAATTTAATTATACCAAATTATTTAGGCCTATTTATTAACTTTGCATTTATTTTTATTTGATTTAAAAGAGAATTTATAATTCCTCTTTTTCTTAAAAACAAAAAATAGCATTCCATTCCAGCCAGCAGGATCTCATGGAAACACGAGAGCAGACGATTCTCCACCGACTCATCAGATGCTGAAAATGGTCTGACAGTCAGATCGCAATCTGAAGATGGAGTAAGAAGCATCTTGCTAAATGATCCAAAGAGAAGGTACAGACAGTATGGGTCTTAAGTGGGATTTTTTTTTACAATGCATTTTAACAATCTTGTCTCAAAACAAATGAAATAACTTGAATTTGTTCTAAGATAACTTAAGCCCCAAAGCCAAGGAGTTACAAAAAATAAAACAGACTATAAAGTGTGACATCAGATGCCAGGGTAACCGGGTCTAAACATTCACTGGTAACCATCCATTGCTAAAGCACATGGAAACAGTTCACTAGTTTCAGCGTAGACCCAGTAACCTTGGCAACACACAAAGGTTGACAATTTAACTTTTATCACTCCAAGAGAAAATAGTAAAGCTCAGCTTGTAAATTCTTATTTGTAGGAATGCCCTGTCATTGGACATGCTAAACAGTCTTAGAGATGATCTCATGCATGACGTCGGCGATCAGGATCTCAGAGCTATCGTCATTAAATCATCTGGACCGGTTTTCTCATCTGGGCACAACCTCAAAGAAATGGTACATGTCTATGTTTACACCAATATGTAGGTTACAAATTAAGTGTTACGCCCCAACTACATGGTCCCAACTCTGTCAAGACTTCCTAACTAGTAACAATAAGTAGAGCTTGCCTAACATACATAGCTTGGCGCGGCCAGTTCTAACTTATTGTTGGGAAACCTTTAAAACAATAAGTTGGGAATGTTGGCATAGTTGGGGCGTGACACCACTGTTTTTGTTGTGTTGCACATTTCACACAATGTGTCAAATGCACTTAATACCCCTGGGATCAATTTCACAGAAGTTAAGACGAATTCAATGCGTCATACGCCGATACGGTAGTTCCCGTACAAACGTCCAAAGATAAGAAGAGTGACCCTTCCTAAGACGCGTCTTATTAGCGCTTTGTGAAATCAGCCCCTGGTCATGTATTTAAATCAAGTAACAGGTCTTGCCAGTTAGTACAAATTATCAACTAGCCGCTGAGAACCTGGAATCGATTTCACAAATGCGGGCCAGGCAAGAAACTGGCCGGCCGGTTTTTATCGTCCGTTATTGGCTGAGAGCACGTCACATGGCAGACTGGCCACGTGACGTGCTCTCGGCCAATAGGGATGCGTAAACTGTCAAAGGTATTTATGAATGTATTATAAAGTGCTTAATTGCAACTTTTTGTTTAATCCTGCAGACTTCAAAAACTAGCCGCCGTTATCATGCCAACGTTATGAATACGTGTAGCCGTGTAATGATGCTGATAGAGGATATGCCGGTACCTGTCATAGCACAAGTACAAGGTAAGCTGCTAATAGATATGCCGGTACCAGTCATAGCACAAGTACAAGGTAAGCTGCTAATAGATATGCCGGTACCTGTCATAGCACAAGTACAAGGTAAGCTGCTAATTAAACACGGGTATTAAGTTAATTAGAGATTAACCAATAAGACATTTAACTCTGTCTGAAATAATAATAATTGACTGGTTTATTCCAGGACTAGCGACAGCAGCAGGTTGCCAACTTGTAGCAAGTTGTGACATCGCTATTGTTTCAGACAAGGCCAGCTTCGCTACTCCTGGGTAAGTCTATTTCGTAATTCTTTCAAATTAGTATCAATTTAGTACATTAATTTTAAAGGCTAGCGGGGCACTTCTTTTGGACATCCCCCGCTATGTCCCCGCTACTTTCTCTAAAGTCCCGGGCTGGGATTACAATTGACAAGTGCATAATTGCCGGGACTTGGAAAAAGGAGCTTAATTGTATTGAGAAGAGCTTTATATCAGGGACAGTATTAATGACATGTTGTATTCTCTGTTGTTCAATCTGGTAATTCAAACTCAAGACTGTGTCCACAACTGTCCTTGGTGTATGTGCCCTTGGGCAAGGCACTTTACACCCAGGAGTGAGTAGAGACATAAATGTGATGAGTATTGTCCACTGCATATTTGTCAACATGTTCTATACTTGTGTCTTTCAGTGTTAATATCGGACTCTTCTGTTCAACCCCTGGAGTGGCTCTCGGTCGAGCCGTGCCACGGAAACTTGCCTTAACAATGCTTTTTACTGGAGAACCAATTTCTGCTGAAGGTTAGGGGCCGTCCAAAGTTGTCAACATTTTCAGTCTTGGGAAGGGGGGAGGGGGGTCGAGGGCTGCGTAGGACTCTGCATGCACTGTGAAATGTTGGTGTTTTGGGAGGTCTTGAAAAATACTACTAGATGTAGAACTGTGAAATTATTGACAACTTAAATCACTTGTCTGTTATTACAATTAATGGGAAATATTATAAATCTAGTTTAAACTCCATCTTTACTACTCTCAGAAATAAAATCCACTACACTGCATTCAAGTGTGTAATGTTATAAATATACAACTAAGCTACAGAAAAATTGTGTTAGCTCGGCCCCCAAGAAATTAAGTTGAAAGTTTGAGTTCTGCAGATGTTCTAGTTAAAGGCACAGGCTCGTCAGCAATGCGGGCGCGCCAAGAAATACACAGCTCCGTGCCTTTGCTATAGAACTGCGTATTTCGTGGAACGAAGTTGGCGCGCGCGCGCATTGCTGACGAGCCTGTGCCTTTAAACTTGGTAGATTCTACTGTAACTCTTTTAAAAAGAACTGATTTTCGTTTTGACACTGATTGCTTTTTAATTTTTGTGATTGAATCTTGTCATTTGAATCTTGTCCTCAGATGCCCTGAGACACGGCCTGGTCAGCAAAGTTGTACCACACGACTTACTGGAGGAAGAAACCAACAAACTAACACACAAGATCTGTACAGCGAGTCGGTCCGTCATATCACTGGGCAAAACTTGCTTCAACAGTCAGATGAAGAAAACAAGAGCTGAGGCTTATGGGTAAGCAACTTGGGTCATGTGACGTCAAAATCACATGACCCAAGATGGGTCATGTGATTTGACGAAGCAATACTTATCTCACCTTCCACCTCAGTGGTTCCAATCAGGTTTTGTCTGTGAAAACCCAATCTGTGTGGGATTTTCCTCCCACCTCTAAAACTGATAATTTCTTCCTGTTCTCTCTCACTTTGTGGCCGAACTGTAGAACCTCCTTGGTGGCTTCAGAGCAATGACTTAAGTCGGCTAATCTCGGCAACCAGATTACTTAAAGGATCATACAAAAGAAACATTAGCTGAAAATGCATACTTATTATAAAAATGGAACGTCCCAAGATAAGAAGAGTGACCCTTTCTAAGACACCTCATTTCACTTTGTGAAATTGGCCCCTGGTCATGCATTTAAATCAAGTAACGGGTCTCGCCAGTTAGTACAAATTGTCAACTAGCCATTGAGACCTGGGATCGATTGCACAAAAGTCAGAAAATGTATCCTAAACCAATATTACTGCAATCTATATTTCGTTAATGAATACATTGTAATTCTGACTTTATTTTTGTAGACAAGCTGGCGAAGTGATGGTACAGAATCTGGATCTTGTGGATGGTCAGGAGGGAATCGAAGCGTTCATTCAGAAACGGAAACCAGTCTGGACTCATGATTTCAACACAGTTGATACAACGTGAAAGTGACAAGCACATGACATGTACAACCTTGAGAAACAATTATTGGACCACCTACAACCTGACAACAAAAATAAGTACATAATTATAGCAATATTTTATGTCGTGTAAGCCGCCTGAGCTAATGACTATTGTCCAAGACTAAACATAAGCCCGGTTGCTGCCGAAGGAGTCATTTTTATGAATAATTCAAGACATAATGGTTTCCAAGGCTGCATACCGGTTGGGAATTCAAATATCATCATGTCTCTAATTTCACAGCGACGTGAAATACACCAAGTCACGCGAAGAACTTGTCTGTTTGTTCTCTTCCAAACGTGCCTTGGGGTGTTTTGCCATTGTGTCGAAATGGGTTTAAGTAGCACGGGATATTTTGTGTAATGACGGTTGCGGTCTCTCTCTGTCGTCCAATCGAAAGCTCAATACTGGAGGCCTAATGTTGATAGTACATGTACATACCTTGACGTAAATCCAGGCCTAATTGCCTCGTGCCCTCTTCAAGATACATTCTAAGGCCAACTTTTCTCATCCTCCCGAGGCTTATACACACCGATAACTGAAAAGTTAATACATGAGGTGTGGCAAAATATTAAAAATTATTGAATTTAAAAAGTGCTTCCGTGATTCAGAAAAGTTGTTTTTATTGATATCAAGCAGTTTGTTTCTCAAATTTTACAAAAATTAAGAAACTATAACAATTTCATCAAAATATTTTGTAAGATTTGTATCTAAGCACCTTATTGCAAACATGAATTATGCCGACTGAAATAAAGAAATCAAACTTTTGCTAGAATCTATAGCTTCCATTTTTGCATAAACCTACGCAGAATATTAGCACATTTGGCATTTCTGCAGGGTACTCCTGACACGCTATACAAACATCATTTGAGCAAATTGCAACTAAGCACAGAAAGCCTCATTTACGTGTACAGCATGTAACAAGTTCTTTGGCAAATTTTTATAAATGATAGCCTCTTGATCGACAGTTGGAACACAGCAATAGACCCTTTGCACCGGCGGCCATGACGGGGGGAAAGTTTTTATATTTAAATGATGTCACAATAGATCCACAAAGTGCCTACATGATTACTTCCCGTCATGGCCGACCATGAGAAACTAAAAGTAGCTGATTATGAAATGAAAAGAAATACAAAATGTTTTTCTCTAAAAAGTATCTGTGAGCACGCATTGTAGCACAGCAAACGTCATAAAAGGCACACATTCATCAGAATAGGATTCATATGATTCTGTTGCTCCGTCAAGGTTATTTAAAAAAAAGTTCAAAAATTAATTAAAGCAATTAAAACTTGATTAACCTGAGTCATTTATAATGTAAAGCACACTTACAGCATTTACGTTAACAAGCTGCATTTGTTTTTTTAAACAACAAAAATAATAATAATGGTGGATACTTATATAGCGCACATGTCCGGCGCATGGGGGTGCTCCTGGCACTGTTGCCATTATTACCGGTGCCATCAGGAAATCACCAGAACCATTTCACTTCAACTAGGTGGCAACAGGACACAACCCTATCAGCAGTTAGATTGTGGCATTCCCCATATATTGCTTGCGGTTGACGAGGCAATTGAGATTAAGTGTCTTGCTTACGGACACAAACACATTGGCACAAGTGGGGCTCGAACCCATAAACCTTCGATCACGAGCACGGCTGTATACCCACTAGACCACACGTGCTCCCTAAACAAAACAAAAAAGTGGGTACACTAACAATCGGAGGGTTATGGGTTTGAGCCCCACTTGTGCTAACGTGTTTGTGTCCGTGGGCAAGAGCGTCAAACACTTGGTGGCGCATTTATTGATTGATTTGAGATCTCTCAGGGGTACTCTGGCGTGGCAGACCGCATCGTCCTGCTCCGTGATAGATTCTTCATACTTTCGGTCAACGTGTTGTCCATAGTCTGCAAGTGGCTTTGTAGGCGCATAAGCTCGTGGTCTTTCTCGCTAACCTAGAAATTAAACAGATTTGAAACAGGAACTATAGACGAATTTCACATTAGAATGTGGGTTCGATTCCCGGCCGTGACGGGTTGTGGCACTTGTTCTCTTGAGCAAGGCACTTAATCACACTTGTTCCGTCCTTCGGAAGGGATGTAAAGCCGTTGGTCCAGTGTGTTAGGTTTCAGTAACGCACTTTAAAGATCCCAGAGCAGTCTTTCGTGAAGAGCAAGGGGAGGGATTCCCCGGTGTCTCTGGCCATTTCTAATTCAACTTAAAAGTTGATAGTTATTCGAATATCTATGTTAATTGATCCCATTCCAGTAATTGGCAGTCCTTCCGCTGTTGGATGTGATGAATGAATGAATAAATAAATTAATTAAAAAAATAAACATTAGCCCGGTCTGCGCACTTCCACATTGAAACCGAGGCTTATTGTGTCAAGTCGGCAGTACCCGCGCTACAAGTACAGTATTGTACAGTGACTGAGGGTGTACGTTCTGCATGACATTTAGGAGTGATTGTGCGTTCACTTCAGTTGCATAACACGAAGAGCCTCGTTATCAAACCTGGAAGTGCGCAATGACAATAGTTATCCAGTAACGTCATGCCTTCCACTATTTTCCGTGTGTCATTTCACGATTATGAACTACGTGGCCCAAGTGCCAACTTGCAAAATGAGTAATAAAACCAAAAGCGTATTAGGTGCACTTACCTCTGTCGCTTCGCCTTGCTTTTAGTCGTTATGCCACCATCATTCTGCTGAATAACATTTCTTTCTTCATGCCATATTTTTAATCTGGTAAAAACACGCGCTTTTACAAGTTGGGCACATGCTAAATATCTGAACATATCGGAAGGTTCTCATGTGTCATATTCAAACAAAATCATGCGAACTAAGTTACGTCTGGTAAGGGCAACAAAATAAAGTGTAATTAACACGCGGACTGTTGTTTTTACTTGCATGCATGGCTATCGACACCCAGAGTTTTTCGGATGTCGTACGTCATGAAAAGCAGTCTGTAGATGTCCAACGCAATATGCTTTTTAGTTCACGCGTTAGACGGAAACTTGTAACCACACTCTAACCTGTTTCTGAAGCTCTGAAACGTGATCAACCAGGAGCATTTTATCTCGACGTAGCTGCGTGTTTTCAAGCTCTAATCCTGCCAATCTGTCATAGTACGCTACCAACATCACACACTACACGGAAACTTGTACCCAAACTCTAACCTGTTTCTGAAGCTCTGAAACGTGATCAACCAGCAGCATTTTATCTCGACGTAGCTGTGTGTTTTCATGCTCTAATCCTGCCAATCTGTCATAGTACGCTACCAAGATCACACACTACACGGAAACTTGTACCCAAACTCTAACCTGTTTCTGAAGCTCTGAAACATGATCAACCAGGAGCATTTTATCTCGACGTAGCTGCGTGTTTTCATGCTCTAATCCTGCCAATCTGTCATAGTACGCTACCAACATCACACACTACACGGAAACTTGTACCCAAACTCTAACCTGTTTCTGAAGCTCTGAAACGTGATCAACCAGCAGCATTTTATCTCGACGTAGCTGTGTGTTTTCATGCTCTAATCCTGCTAATCTGTCATAGTACGCTACCAACATCACACACTACACGGAAACTTGTACCCAAACTCTAACCTGTTTCTGAAGCTCTGAAACGTGATCAACCAGGAGCATTTTATCTCGACGTAGCTGTGTATTTTCATGCTCTAATCCTGTCAATCGGTCATAGTACGCTACCAACATCACACACTACACGGAAACTTGTACCCAAACTCTAACCTGTTTCTGAAGCTCTGAAACGTGATCAACCAGGAGCATTTTATCTCGACGTAGCTGTGTGTTTTCATGCTCTAATCCTGCCAATCTGTCATAGTACGCTACCAACATCACACACTACACGGAAACTTGTACCCAAACTCTAACCTGTTTCTGAAGCTCTGAAACATGATCAACCAGCAGCATTTTATCTCGACGTAGCTGCGTGTTTTCACGCTCTAATCCTGCCAATCTGCCGTCAACCTCGGCTAACTTGCTGCGTAGTGTGTTCTGACTCAAACTGCTCGTAGTCTGCTCCTGCTCCTGCTTGGCCAACTGTGTTTTAAAATACGGGAAACACAAACTAACCATTTTGAAAACGAGTTATATTATTTATTACGGAATAAAAGTGGGTTTGAACGGTTTTAAACAGTATGTTTAAAACCAGCTAGGGACTTAGACGCTGATAATGGCCTGAACGAGGTTTTACGTGTAATTCAATGGGAAAGTGCCCAACACCGTGCAAATGAGGCGCCCAAAACTATGCTAATGAGAAGGTGTGGTTAAGCGCATCGCAGCTCTGTTCTGGTTCTAGCTTTCAATGGAGTTCTGTGGATTGACCTGGGGCAAATTTTGCTAAATCAAAACAAAATAAAATAAATCCAAAATCGACAACATACCAATATCCCTTATTGCGAGTAGTGTAAATGAAACCAATCTTTGTATTTGGATGTGGACTGACCTGATTAAGCAGGTGTTGTACCCGATCTCGTTCATGTTTCAACTCATCCAGGGCTTTATCCAAGTCATATCTCAACTGTTTCTCTTTGTCTCGGACTGTTACCAGCTCAGTGATGTTAGACACATGCCGCGTGTCTCGGTTTTCTCTTAAAGCTCTTTCCTGAAAACAATTACGTAAAACTCATAAATATAGTTTACACATCCTGGCCCTATTTATTTATTTATTTATTTATTTATTTACCACATCCAACAGCGGAGAGACTGCCAATTACAGGAATGGGAGCAAGTGTGGTTGAGTGCCTTGCTCAAGGGCACAGGTGCCACAACCTGTCGCGGCCCGGAATCGAACCTACATTCTAGTACTAGCACAGGAACTTAAGTTCGACACACTAGACCGCTCGGCCATAACACCCCACTATTGGCCAAGAGCACGTTACGTGACCGGTCTTTATCAGACGATGAATGCCTAGCTGTTTGTAAACACTTTAGACAGTTTACACATCCCTATTGGCCAAGAGCACATCACGTGACCAGTCTTTATCAGACGATGAAGGCCTAGCTGTTTGTAAACACTTTAGACAGTTTACACATCCCTGATTGGCCAAGAGCACGTCACGTGACCGGTCTTTATCAGACGATGAATGCCTAGCTGTTTGTAAACACGTTTAGTCTGGCACACGGTCTCGCCTGCGCCCAAGTCAGTTTCAACGCCAATAACGATTGGGTTGATGAGGCAATTGGGTTTGAGTGTCCTGTGAAATCGCAGTTAATAGGTACCAGTTTTTGCATCTTAGATCAAATTCTGTCACTTCTTCCTAAAAGTCAAAGTTGGAAACATTCTCATGCGATTCGCTGGTCACAAGAAACAGCTATGAATTTGGACTCATTACAAAACTGACCTAGTATAGACCGTATCGAAGAGCTTTTGTCATTTAAATTGGTCAACAATGTAAGCACAAAATGTGTTTCCATGCATGCCTTCAAGGAACAAAGAAACTGCCCTACAAGATGGCTGCTATTCAATACGGTCTATTGACAAAGCATATTAAGAATCAATGTTTTACCCTGTCGAGCTGTTTGTGAAGTTCCATAACCTGAGTTCCCAATGACGCATTCTCCTTCACCAAGTTGGCAATATCATCCGACATCTGGCAACATAAAAAGACAGATTACATGATTAGAAATCTGTTAAAATGGCATTATATCCACATGTGATTGAGGATGTGTATGATAATTAAAAACCAACCAGTGTATAAGTCAGCTCAGCACCTCATCCACATTCTGAGAAAACAATGACAAACTGAGTCCATGCTTTCAAGAAGTTGTGTGAAGTCATTGTCCTATTTCAGTAGCAGATCCAGCCTCATTAAAATACAAGAATACAAAAGAAAAGCGGGGATATAGCCCCCTGAAATCCATATTGTATTCCTGTATTTTAATGAGGCTTGATCCGCCACTGCTATTTAGGCTGGTTCTGTGGTTATATTGTACAGACATAACACCATGATAGTCAGGGGCCTAGTTTCTTTTACATAAGGGCACCCTTTAAAAAAATGTGTGCGCACAAACATTTATATACAATTTTCAATTATTATTTTCTTATAAAAACCCAAAATATATTTTGGGCGGAATCATTGCATTGGACAGTTGGATCTACTTCTATCTTCCATTTGAGTAAGGTTTTTCTGGTCAAATGGTTGATTACAATTTCCGTACACTACAAATCCTGTATACAGGTCTTAATGGTCATTTGTACAGTCTGAGCTAAATGAAGCTCTAATTCCTACTTACCTTATTTTTCAGGTAGCGATCTTGCTGCGCATTCAACTCTGTTTCCTTCATTTTGTGCTGCGTGATGCGTATTTCATTCTGTAAAGTCATAAAATTACGGTATCACATTATGTACTCTGTAAGACTATGCTTAAAAATCGGACTGTAGTGAAACTTTCAACGGTCGAGTTGGTACAACGGTCAAGTTGACCTAGTACTGCATCCGTTTTCATGTAAACAACACATGCGGCGCGCGCGGGGAGTCAGGTCAAGTCGACCGTTTCCAACTCTTCCGATTTTTAACACTTAAGAATAAGAACAAATACGATAAAATCGGACTAGTTGGCAGGTATGTTACATGCATTTTCACAGTTCTACAGAGCGTAGTATTTGCCAAGACCCCCTCCCTCCCCCTGAAATACTACTTGTCAAAACAAAATTGTCACTACAATGGAATAGCAACATTTTACAGTGCATGTAAAGTCCCATGCAGCCCTCGACCCCCCTCCTCCCTTCCTACGTATCGTGAAGATGTTGACAACTTTGGACGGCACCTAAAACTCCCTAATAATCAATTCAACTTACCCTAAATTCCTGCACAGCTTTATCCTGTATAGAAGCTGTACTGGAGTAATATCGATCCTCAAGATCTTGGAGTTGTGTTTGAACCTTCAGGAACTCTGCTCGCTTGTCTTCTAATGCTAGTTGGGTGTGTCGCAATTCATCCGATTTCTGGTCCACCTACAAAAAGGGAAATGAGATACAACCTGTTTATAGTGGCCACCTGTCTTAATTGGTCCCAATTGCCATGTGTATAATGCTGATGCAACCTCTATAAAGAGGCCACCTGTTTATAGTGGCCACCTGCCTTTGGTCCCAATTGCCATGTGTATAATGCTAATGCAACCTCTATAAAGAGGCCACCTGTTTATAGTGGCCACCAGCCTTTGGTCCCAATTGCCATGTGTATAATGCTAATGCAACCTCTATAAAGAGGCCACCTGTTTATAGTGGCCACCTGTCTTTGGTCCCAAATGCCATGTGTATAGAAGGCGTGCGTGCAAAGCGCGTTTTGTGTGCGAACATAACGCACGATGGGCACGGGCCACTTGACAGCGCCCTCACACGTTCAGGAATACGACCTATTCCATCTATTACATATGTTGTACCTGTGAAGTAATGGATCCTGATTTGCTGTTCAGCATGCGACAGCGAAGAGCGCCCTCTATCCAGCTCTTTACGCGCATCAAAGATCTGCTCGCCCTTGTGCGCATTCTCTCTCATAGTCATGGAATTTTTGTTGTATTTCTTTAAACTAACATTTGGCAATTACATATGTTGTACCTGTGAGGTAAGGATCCTGATTTGCTGTTCAGCATGCGACAGCGAAGAGCGCCCTCTATCCATCTCTTTACGCGCATCAAAGTTCTGCTCGTCCTTGTGTGCAATCTCTCTCATTGTCATTTCAGTTTGTTTCTTAAGCTGCACGATTTCCTCCACCAAAAGTTTCTTCTCTCTGCTGTGGGTGTCTTTTTTCAAATAAAAGTTAACAAAGTAAATTAAACTACCTCTATATATGGACCAGGTGTACAATATGGGTTTAGATGCACGTAAAACGCGAATGTAAATGTGAACGTGAAATGCTTTGAGCATTTGGCCGTTACTTTGAGGAAATAAAAAAAAGACAAAAACAAAAATCCACAAATGTGACTTTTGTGGCAAGATAACTCTTTTGCCGTGATCAAAATTCAAACCAGTGCTCAAGCCATTCTGCGTTCACGTTTGCATCTAAACCTCCCTATACAGATACATTAGCCATGTTGCTCTAGGCAAGGCAATACTTTGCATAAACTGCTTCCCGGTCTTTGAAGAAATTAAAATTACATGTATTTCTTTTATTTTTACAGAAGATAAAAGGGTTTCGTGGCAAATATGATCTTTATTGCCAAAAACACCACCAAATTGAACCTGTTGACCACTCCAGGGGTCGATTTCATGAAGCGCTACGACCCTTCGTAACTCGAGATGCACGTTACTCAAGACGCATGTTACGGTGGTTTACCCATCGCAATTGGTGTTACGAAGGAGCGTAGCGCTTTGTGAAATCGGGCCCATAACCCACCTTGTAAAAGCTTGAGTCTTCCATCCAATCGCTCCTTTTCTGAGTAGACCATGTCAAGATTTGACTCTTTCCGTTTGATGTCCAGGTGCAAACTGTCCACACTGCTTTGTAAGTCCTTCATTAATAAACATGAAGATGCATACATAATGAAGGAATAATGTGCAGGGCTGTGTAAATTTGAATAATTTAATATTCAAATATGCTAATTATATGTTCAATCAAATAATATATAATACATTGTATTCGTTTTGGTTACAATTGTTGTGTATAAAAGCACAATCAAACTCTAGGTAAACTTGAGACAAATGTAGACAAATGTCCGTGAGTTTCGGAAATCTGGATGCAGTGAAAAACAACTTGGCTCCACTGGGATTCAAACCCCAGACCTTCTGATTAACGTACAGGATTGGAAAGGAAGGGGCATGTGCGGTATCCGCGACTCCTTTGCTTTTTATCCCGACTACTTGGCTTTTGAGCCTGCATTTAACCCGGTGATAGAACCGACTACTGCTCGGGTCTGCAGTTTCCTTTCCCAGTGCAAGCACCAGGTACCCATTAACGACCGAGTGGCCGGAGCCCGCTAGGCCAGCTGACGCTGGTGGCGATGTACAGCTAAGTTTTCCGGACCAATGAAAAAGCCTGCGACCGCTTCAAGGTTCGAACCCACGACCCTCCAATTGCAAGCCCGACGCTCTACCGTTGCACCACGGTGCAGACGCTCCATCAATTGAGCTCTGAAGCCAACTGGTGGTCTCAAAACATGGTTTTGCTGTTGTTCCTCACTGATTGGGATTGGCTATCACGTCAGCTTAACAAGCCCATTCAGATTGTCATTTTTATAACGATATGCTTGGTGTATTTTTCACACTTGATGCGTGACCAGGCTTGAATGGAATGACCAGTTTGAAGGGGAGTTCACACTATCGCGGAAAAATCACACTGTGCCATTGGTTTGTACACAAACTGGTTTGCCGCTTGTGCGCGGCCTATCGCGACGCGCAAAACGTTTTGAGCTGGGTCAAAGTTCAAAATTGTTGAACTTTGACCGCGGTGTCAGAGAAGCCCCAAGATACCAGAACTGGAATTTTCTATTTTGGAAAGATCGGCGATTGGGGGCTCATGCAATGCGGTGAGTGCAGCGCAAAAGTGTGATTTTTTCGCGATAGTGTGTATCCGCCTTAAGAGCCTAACCTTAAGCTTCGCCAGCATGCGACTTGCTTCTTCCGTCATCTTGGGCTGGAGGGTCGTAGCTTTCCTTGCTTGGTCCCGAGTAAACAAGTCAAGGATCTCTCACAAACTCTCACTTCAAAATTAGACATGTTCTCCATTACATAATACCCTCTGCAAAAAACAAAGGAAGGTAAATGCAGAACTGTTCATGGTAACGACCCTCCCTAGCCCTCTGCTCTAGTACCAAGTCAAGTCAAGTCATTTGAGGTTCGAGTCTCGAGTCAAGTCATTTGAGGTTCGAGTCTCAAGTCAAGTCATTTGAGGTTCGAGTCTCAAGTCAAGTCAAGTCATTTGAGGTTCGAGTCTCAAGTCAAGTCATATCATTTGAGGTTCGAGTCTCAAGTTAAGTCATTTGAGGTTCGGGTCTCAAGTCAAGTCATTTGAGGTTCGAGTCTCAAGTCAAGTCATATCATTTGAGGTTCGAGTCTCAAGTCAAGTCAAGTCATTTGAGGTTCGAGTCTCAAGTCAAGTCAAGTCATTTGAGGTTCGAGTCTCAAGTCAAGTCAAGTCATTTGAGGTTCGAGTCTCCAGTCAAGTCAAGTCATTTGAGGTTCGAGTCTCAAGTCAAGTCAAGTCATTTGAGGTTCGAGTCTCCAGTCAAGTTAAAATCATTTGAGGTTCGAGTCTCCAGTCAAGTCAAGTCTGTGAAAATCCGAGTCCCGAGTCTCAAGTCCTGGTCATTACAATACTAAAAGGATATAGAAAGTTTGCCTCGAGTTCCAGGAAGTAAATCTGCTGCTGTAAATTCTTGATGTACTCAGCCTCAAGATTGGACAAGTCTTGAGACATGCTGGCACCGGTTTTCCTGTTGAATGTGAACAATAATTAACCACATAGGCTACATTTCTGCAATTATATTTATTATTATTATTTCTTTCTGGTATTCATACCAAGGATTCCTCTAATGTGCCCATTGCACTGTCACTCGCAACCGTGAGGAAACCCATCAAAAATTAGAAATTAGGAATGGCCAGAGACACCGGGGAATCCCCTTGCTCTTCACGAAAGAATGCCCTGGGATCTTTAAAGTGCAGTATTGTTACCTAACACACTGTCTCGCACTGACGAGCCTGCGTCTTTAAACTATAAGTTTTGTTACATATTGAAACATGCAGAGACTCTTACGAAGCACTGAATGACGGAGCTAAGTTAACAGCAGCTGATCGGTTGAGGCTTCCAAGACTGCTAGTTCTTTTGAGAGTGCTTGAGAATCCAGGGCCTGAAGAACCAAAAAAACAATATTGGGCATGTTGGGGTTATAGTTACGGTAACCGTAACACATTAATGAACGGTTATAGTTGCGGGATTGCAACTGCGCAAGCGCCACACGTTACTTGCTAGACTATTGTTTGCGTCATGCGTGCGTGGTATAATCTGCGACTCACACAAGGTAGCCCCATTCTGTGGCCAAATACTATGCAAGCTCCGTATGCTTGGCCACGGGGGCATATATATATAGACCTTTCGCGAACAACTCCAACCACGAGTGCTTTTAAACTACACAGTTTCAGAAGCCGTAACTCGCACTATTGTTACCTTACCTCACCTTAAAAAGATACGCATTAGGTAGGGTATCATACGATGCTTACTTTTAGAGAAAACCCAGCGGGAATTTCATCAAAATTTCACCGTTTGCATTCGACACACCATGCATCAAGTATTGTATGTACAGACGGTTACATGCGCGTTGTGCCGTTGAAATGCAAGTTCAGCAACAAAACCAAATTGCATTTTATTTCCCCCCGCCCCCCACCTCTTCCTTTCCCCTTTCCCCTCTTCCCTTTCCCCTCTTATTCCTCTTCCCCTTCCCCCTCTTCCCCTTCCCCCTCCCCTCCAATTCCTCTTCCCTCTTCCCTCCCAACCCCCCCTCCGCGCTGCCCCACCCTTTTGATCACGTTTACAGACGCCATCTTTGTAGGAAAAAATGCTACTGCGTATTACTATTAGACGCCATAAAAGTACGTAAAGCACACGCTGGAATTGGAAACATGCTCGAAATTTGTTCGAAATACAGCGCAACCGATGCGCGCCACAAAAAAATACGCTCAAAATCATGATGCACGTGGCAATTTGTAGGAAGTGACGTCATTTGAACGTGATCAATTGAGCAAATGTCAGACCATGATCAGACCCAAGGGACACATTTTGTTTGCGTGAGTTTGCCACAGATTTTGGGTGGGAAACGGCTACAGGGCGGAGGTTCCGGAGCACTGTTTATACGGGTCTAGCAGTAGCACTCACTCACACTCACTCAGCTCAGCATGCATGATTGCAATGCTCAGCAGCAGTTCCACAAAAACAAAAGAAAAGTAAATACTAAAAAGGTTCACATGTTGATGTTCACCGCTTTATTTCCACTGATTTCTCAAATCGGGCAACTTACCTCTTGAAGATTTTGTTGGATTTCTAAATCTCGCCATACTTGAAATCGCCGACATTTTGAAAGCATACAACTCTATGCTCGGCGGGCGGAAAAGCAAACGAACGCGTACGACATGCGATACGGCGTGGCGCGCGCCGTAGCTTTGGCAACTGGCCGCCGTACCCGACGCGTCCCACACATACACGTACACGGCCATAAATTTGTAATAGCGCCGCTTACGTCCACGAGCATTAGACTGGTTTCCGGTCGACATTTTCCGGTCTACGTATGAGAAATAAGTTTAACGGTTTATTATTAAACTTCTGCGACCCCAGTATGAGAGCCAGCTTAAATTACAAATCTGCTTACGCTATAGAAAGCTAAGTAACTATAAAAGAGAACATTAATTATCAAAACTAAAATAAAATACAATTTAAACAAGAGCTTAAAAAATACTTTAGTGGAAGTTCAATGTAAACTATAAGAGCAAAAAATAATGTGTTTACGGGAACTTAGTCAGAATAATCTTAATAGATTTGGCAAGATTACAGAGTTGGCGAGAACTGCGCACATTGAATAGCAATCCCAATTTATCCACATTTGGTCTCTGCCAGTAAAACGTCTTAATCAAGCTATGTCTGTCACCACTTAGTGAGTTACAAACAAGTAAATAATGGAATTCATCACATAGATCCATCTTATTACATAAAGGACATAGGGTATAATTTGAAGGCGAATCAGTTGGTAAATAGCGAAATTCGGTCACAGGTAGGCGGTGATTTCCGCTACGGAAACGTGTTAATGCTCTTCTACAAGAGTTGTTAAGTTTAACAAGATAATGTTCCAAATTTACATCAAATTTAATCGTTTTATAAAAGGTACAAAGTCTGTTATTAGAAATACTACACTTCACATCCATATAAAAGCACTGGGGAAACAATCTGATCGAAAGTTGGCATTGAATATCAACAGTGGTCTTGCAACCAGTCTACTGTGCTCTATGACGTCATTCCCTGCGGCCATGTGCGACATAGTGACTACGGCTTGATCTTACACACAAATTAACGCTACAGTCAACGTAATGGATTTGCCTAAAGCTAGCCCTAGCCATGTTTAGAAGTGTCTGAGTGCCATACCGACAACAACATTTAGAAGTGTCAAGTCATCCGGCGATCGTCGTTTTGCTGAACGTTGCACCATTTCTTTCCAGATCTAGTGGGATTTAAGTTGATTGAATCAATAGACATTTAGTAAGATTGTTACAAGCCTAGGATTAAGGATTTTGCAGGGAGTGTGGTTATTTTTGGATGGAAGTAGCACTTGTGACCATGACGATGCGCTGCGCTGCTGATGATGATACACAAGTTTATGCACCTAGGCCTAACCGTCAATTTTTTCCCCTCTCCCCCCACCCCCCGGGCTACCCCACCTAAGAGGTGGGGATTGTCACTTTTTGCGTGACAAAATCCCCAACCCTGGGGCAACATTTAGGTGACAAAAATCCCCACCCTCGGGTGCAAAACATGCGCACAAAATGCACAGAAAATGGGTCATATGCCCCACCCTGGGGCATGAAAAACGTGACCAAACCCCCACCTAGGGGGTGGTGCAACGCGGGGGGAGAGGGAGGGGAGGGGGGGGTGGGGGAAACAATTGATAGGTGCATTACTAATAACTAAACCCGGCGGACCATGGGCGGATCCAGGAATGTTTCCGGGGGAGGGGGTGTGTTTCCCACCGGGGGAGGGGGGTGTTTCCCACCGGGGGAGGGGAGTGTTTTCCACTGATGCATTATTTTGATAGTTTTGTGTGCAAATTCAAGTTGATAAACTTGTGTGATCAAATCGCATGAAAAGGCATGATTTATTTGAGAATGTGAACAAGTATTTTTAACCTTTCAACGTTACTCTTTCGAAAACCATAACTATTTCAAAAACAGACTAGGCCTAGTCCTAAACTTAGAACTGTATTGTGGGAAGGAAAACAGGGCAGTCTGCCCCCAACAATCATCCCACACAGTTCTGCTTTTGTGCAAACCTACCTGCGGTAATTAATTGCGATAAATCGCATCTCAACCAATGAACGCAATAAACCCTAAAGTTCACGGTTATCGACGCCATGTTGTTCACAGGGCAGTTCGAACACGTGTTGCCGTATGTGTGCGCGGATCGTAGCTAATGCACAGTGACCTAACAATGCATTTGTAATTGTATGCGATCCGCACACGCACACAGCAATGCATGTTCGAACTGCCCAGTGAACAACATGGCGTCGATAACCGTGAAAGGGTTTATTTATACCAAGCAAAATCATTTTGCAGATTAACATTTGTACCTATTCAGCAACAGCCTCGTCATAATGCAGCAGGGACCACCACCTTCGTACTTGGCTACACAGCCGCAGGGAAATGCTCTCCAACAACAAGTAGTGAGTATAGACTGTATCCAATGGCTGCCATCTTGTAGGGCAGTTTCTTTGTTCCTTGAGAAGATGCATGGTTGCACATTTAGTGCTTGCATTGTTGGCCAATTTAAATATCAAAAGTTATGCACCCAACTATACCAACAGTTGCAACATATTGTTTAGGCTGGGTTCATTACCATGCACACGGACACCCAGGATTTTTCTTGTTATGACATGTAAACCATGTAAAAATGTTAGTTTCATGATAAAAACTTAAAATTAGGAGGGAAAAGTGTCATTAACTTACTAAGAAACATGTTTAGTGTATATGGGGTTCTAGTGGGTGTTCCTTGATATGGTTTAGTTTTGGAATTTATATTTTTCAAATGACTTTTTTCACCTATTCCTGTGAGTGTGACAAGGTGTGTCTGTCTGTCATGCAGATTTAATTGTCTAATCGTATACAAAGTTATTCAAGCGGAATGCATACCAGTACCCTCAATAAATACATCCCACAATATTGTTTTTTTTTTGCCAAGATGGCATCTGTGAGAGTGGTTTATTGAACCAAAATGTACTGTTCATCTTATACATAGGTAACCGTGCAGCCTGGCCCACAAGACATGACCCAGTCCCAAACTCGAGCTTGGAAGGGCCTTAAGATCTCTGGAATAATGCAAGTTGTGCTTGGTATCTTAACTATTATACTGGGAGTTGTTACTATCGTGCTGGGCTCCCTTTTCTCCGTCATTGGAGCTCCAATCTGGTGTGGACTGTTGGTAAGTCCTCAAAATAGATTCACACTCGACCGGCTTTTTTACACGTGACGTGCGTAAATTTTGACGGGCTTTGTCTTACAAAAATGCAGTGCAAAAGGAATTGGATGTGAACAGATGCACTGAAAATCACAGAATCACACAAATTATGCTTCACACCCAAGTTTATCTTATCGTGTGCAGTGCGTCTTTTCACACCAAGTTTATCTTATCGTGTGCAGTGCGTCCTTTCACACCAAATTTCCTCTGAGATGAATTTACTTACAAGACTCAAATTTAAGCACAAACACCCAGATTTCCTGGATATAGTTTACTTTCCCTGTATGTAGCATGCGTTTGGACTTGAAGGCAGTTTAACTTGATTTGGGACTTAAAGGTACTTGACTTCACGTGGGACTCAAAGGTAATTGACTTCACGTGAGACTCGAAGGCAGTTTGAGTTGACTTGGGACTCGAAGTCAGTTTGACTTTGGATGCGAAGGCAGCTTGACTTGACTTGGGACTCGAAGGCAGTTTGACTCGACTTGGGACTTGAAGGAAGTTTGACTTGGGACTTGAAGGCAGTTTGACTTGACTTGGGTTTCGAGGGCAGCTTGACTTAACTTGGGACCCGAGGGCAGTTTGACTTAACTTGGGACTCGAAGGCAGTTTGACTTGACTTGGGTTTCGAGGGCAGCTTGACTTAACTTGGGACCCGAGGGCAGTTTGACTTAACTTGGGACTTGAAGGCAGTTTGACTTGACTTGGGTTTCGAGGGCAGCTTGACTTAACTTGGGACCCGATGGCAGTTTGACTTAACTTGGGACTTGAAGGCAGTTTAACTTGATTTGGGACTCAAAGGTACTTGACTTCACGTGAGACTCGAAGGCAGTTTGAGTTGACTTATGACTCGAAGTCAGTTTGACTTTGGATGCGAAGGCAGCTTGACTTGACTTGGGACTCTAAGGCAGTTTGACTTGACTTGGGACTTGAAGGCAGTTTGACTTGACTTGGGATTCGAGGGGAGCTTGACTTGACTTGAGACTTGACTTAACTAGTTTGACTTAGGACCCACGCCTCAGGTGATCCATTAAAACCCTGGTAATGTTGTACAGTAGCCGTGCTTCTTTTTACTTCACAGTTTTATGTCGTGGCCGGCATCCTTGGCATCATTTCCGGAAAAAATAAGAACCAGGGTGTTGTGAGTAGAATTTCCTAAAATAAATTTAAAATATTTTGTCCCACTACAAAGGGTTTTTATGTTGAGTTTCTAAAGAAATTGCTGGGAAGTTTTAGTTTTTACGTGTTGTTGTTGAAACAAATTTCCTCCAAAATAGCAACTTGCACCGTATCCCTGTTCCAAACCAAAATCAGATCTGATCTACAAGTTATCACTCATGTAAAATGTAAGTGTTCACGCCAATTTGACAGCCCGTTTTCAATTTTTCAGAAAATCACAACTTGAACATGTACATTTACCAATTTCAATTCAATTTATAAAACTTTCATAACACATGTCTGGCAGACCAAACAAGGAGAGTGTGTTCACATTACAAATTTGCTTTGTCAAATGAAGCTATTTTGCGAACAAAGGGATTATAAACTTCATCAAATGAAGAGCCGTGCATTCACATCAGATAATCTCTTAGTCGAATCACTGTCGACTCTTTGTTGAACAAAGCGGTTTCTTTTGTGAGAACGGTGTCTATGAACCCGTTCACATTAGGATAATCGCTTTGTTCGACAGATTTCCTGATGTGAATGCACACCTCTTCGTTCAATGAAGCAAATAGCTTCATTCGGCGAAGAGATCGCTTCATACGACGAAGCAAATTTGTAATGTGAACGCTCCCTTCGTTTGACAAAGCGATTTGACACATAAAGAGATGTGGGTGTCGCACAGCTTTATTCGATCTTCGTTATAGCGGTTGTCTAATGTGAACGGTACCGCTCTTCATTCGATCTTTGTTCAATCTTCATTAAGTGAGATGTGAATGGACACTTCATTAACTAATGATGATTAACTGATCTTTGTCAAACAAAGCAATTTCTCTAATAAGAACATACATGTAGCTTGAACATAGCCAGTTGCAAAAATGTACATTTGTTTGTGATTTGCTATAATGATATGATTTGTTTGCAGGCAATTGGCTACATGGTAATGTCAATCCTTGCGTGCTTGGCCTCGTGTGTGGTCATTGGGTTTGCTGCAGGCTCTGTTCATCGGGATAGTTATTATTGTGGACGACAATACTATTGTTCAGTAAGAAACGATCTAAAGGCTCTCGTCTGTTTTTAATAAATGGTTTTAAAAAAAGCAAATTAGCGAAAGACATAAGATACTGAGATGTAACATCGGTCAGTAACATGCATGACCACCTCTTGTTGCAAGGCCGACTGTATCAGCCTCTGTAAGAGCCACTGAGGCAGGGTGTGCCTCCCCGTCTGGTTTGTCCCTGAGCTCATGCACTTTAAAAGGCGTTTGTGAGATGCACGATTTCAGAGGTCAGATGTTTTACTTCCGGTTTGACTCAACTTTATTCTTGCATTTGAACAATTCAATCACGTTCTCTAAATCAGTTCTATAAAATGTACACTGCTGAATAGAAAGGTGCAAGTTACTATGCACTCCAAGCCTCAACATGAAGACGAGGCTTGGAATGCATAAGTAGTCGGGCACCTTTCCAATCAGCAGTTTGGATGCAATAGAAGTGATTAGGAGGCCGGATTAAACCGTTCAAGCGCATGAATAGTGTCTATGGCTCCATGGCCATAACATGTTTGGTGACCACAGGGAGCATCATGAACATTTTTTTTTAATATCGGGTTGGACAATTTGCCAGACCCACCAACCCAATTTTCTTACGTGAAAATATTTTTAGTTGTTCAGATCAGTTAGTCACCCCCGCCCCCCCGGACGCCCCCCTCAGTGTTTCATCTAGCGACCCGTCCACCCGTCTATTTAGCCAGGTGACTATAGCTAAAGTCTTTGTGATTGGGACAAACAAACCTGCCATTATGTGTACACTCACACTGTTTGGTCATTCTTCCTCATTCATATCTCAGCGTATTCTTGTGGCTATTGACGCTGCGCTGATTATCATGGGCTTGATTGAGTTTGTTGTTGCCATTGTCGGTTCCAGTATGACGTGCGGCGTCATCTGCAGCGCACAACCCACACAAACTGTGGTAAGGAGACAACAAAATAAATGGTGTCTTGAGTTAGCAATGTAATAATGTTTCACCAACCAAACATTTGTCAACACTTTCACAGTTATACAAAGCATAGGAAAGGGGGTGGTGTTGTCGAGGGCAGCAATGACTTTACATGCACTGTAAAATGTTGACATTTCATGGTACTGACAGAAAAATGTGATATGTAGTATTTCAGGGAAGGGGGGTGGAAGGAAGGGGCTCTTGGAATATACTACATGTATGCATTGTAGAACTGTGAAAATGTTGAAAATGGACGGCTCCAAACGAAAATTGATCGATATTGTGTCAAAAATTGATCGATATTGTATCAAAAATTGATCAATATTATATCAATTATTGATAAATGTAACAAAAATTAACAGATAATGTCGTAAAATGTTACAATACTACCTGTTTATACTGTTAGTCCTAATCAATAATGTAACAGATGTTGACTTTTTATCCAACATTTTGACACAAAAATCATCCAAAGTTTTCTTTAAGATACTCCGAGTGAAATTTAACAAATTAACGTTAGTGTTGTCTTTGCCTAATTTCTGCACACAATTGTAGATCCACTACCAACACCAGCCCCAGATGATAATGACTGGCCAACCACAAGGCAACGTTTTCTACAGTGCCCCTCCACCACAGCCCCAGTACTGTGAGTTCACTCAATCATTCATTCTGCTACACATATTTAAAAACAATCATGGTAGAAATCGTATGTGTTCAGACATTTGGGTCGAGTTTGGGCAGTCTGTTCTGGACACGGGTAATTTATTCTCGATGGATAGGTTGTGTGTGATCCTCTTCCGAGTGCAGTGTTCTCGGGTCGTGTTCCCGTCGTTGGAGCAGTACGACGGGCAGTAGAACTGAGCCTCTTATTGCCAGACTCGTCGCTTTTAGAAAAAAACGGCGTGAAAGGATTTTTGAGTGAAACGATGCACTGAAAATCACTTAATTATAAAAACACTTTCCGTCCAAGCTAATTCTGTGGAAGGAAACAATGCACCGAAACCACAGAATTAGCTTAACATGTTGAACAGAAAGTCTTTTCATAATTCAGTGATTTTTCAGTGCATCATTTCACTCAAAATCTCCTCCATATCGCATCTCAAAGCGACGCGCGTCGCAATTACGCGCGTCGCAATTACGCGCACTCAAAAGGCTAAGTGTGAATTTACCATTACAACAAACGCCCAAATTGTTCAAAGTGACGACACAATGAGCATCATTCACATATAGGGCCTGTAGTCCATGCACTGACCGCCTCCCAGCTTTGGCGGATGTACAAGGAAGGTTTCCAAAGTTAACTATGGTCATGAATCGAACTTGCGCAAGGTAATCTTCAAAGACCTAATGACCTCTGTAATTTTTCTCCCACATTCTAGTCAATCCGGCGTACCCCCCTCAGCAGGGATTTAACATGCCACCCCAAGGCCAGTTTCAAGCCCCACCCCAAGGCCAGTTTCAAGCCCCACCCCAAGGCCAGTTTCAAGCCCCACCTCTTCAGGTTAGCATCCCACCAGAACAGGTGGCTCTGCCTACTGATGAACATGTCTATCAACCTCTTACCAAGTAAAATACAGACACATGTATCGATATACATGTATATACACTGGATGAAGCAACGACGTCTAAAATTGAAGCCACCATCCGCCATTGTACCCCACCAAATACATTGCCTTGTCTAGACTGGTCATACTGTCTTCACTAGTCTACATCATGGTCTACATGTGTTAAGTGGAATGCAAGCGATCGCATGGACCGGGGAGCAGTCTAGGCCAAGCATTGTTCGTGGGGTACAATGGCGGCCGGCGCATGGCTTCAATTCTCGTATAGCCAACTGCCATTGCATACTTCATCCAGTCTATATATATCGATGAGGTACATGTACCTTCTAACCAGGGGCCAATTTCATAAAGCTTAATCAAAAATTTGTTTGCTTTATAAAAATGGGTTAACAAAATCGTATGTGTATGCTGAAAACACAAGTTGACATATAATTTTGACTATGTCCCATTTTTATAAAGCAAACAAATTTTAGATTAAAAGCAAATTTTCCTGCTGAACCACTTTATGAAATTGCCCCCTGGGGATTTTTATTTGAAAATTTCCCCAATACCAACCATGGGGTTAGATGGTGTCATTGAAAAAAATAAAATATGAGATTGCACATACTGTAATACATAACACCAATGTATGCCTTCACCTAGTACATGTACTCTCACCTGAAGTTCTAGTACTGTTAACCGAGTTAGAGTTATTAAAGAAAAAAAATAGTTTCTAAATGGAAAAGCAGCTCATTACGATTTTATTATATGGTACATTTTATTTTAATCGGGTACACGGTACACTGATTGCACATATTGTAATACATAACACCAATGTATGCCTTCACCTAGTACATGTACTCTCACCTGAAGTTCTAGTACTGTTAACCGAGTTAGAGTTATTAAAGAGTTAAATGGAAAAGCAGCTCATTATGATTTTATCATATGGTACTTTTTATTTTAATCGGGTACACGGTACACTAATATGTATTCAAGAATTTTTGCTTTATTTTTGTCACAATTATTTACACCTTTGACAGAATTGCTGATTTTTTAGAATTTTAGATTGTAACACCGGTTTTGCATTAATATATGGTTACACATAGATTTTAGTAGTTTAACGTATAATAAGAATAATGCAGTACTATGTGTATGCTTGTGTGAATTTGCACATAAAGCAGAACTGTATTGTGGGAAGGTTTTCCGGGGTAGATTGTCATCCCTAACTTATTGTGAGTTCAGTGCAGCACATTTCATTTTTTTTTGCCATGGGTCGCACTTTGTTCCTTTTTAACTTTAAATTAAAGAACTGCCCACAAACATGGCTCTATTTTGGCAGGAAATATGTGAAAAAATACTGCATTTTACAACAAATTGTATGAAAAAACACCCAATGTTAATCTTTTAGATTTTATCATGTTTGTTACAGGAATGCTACTTTTAAAGTCAGCTTTGGGATAATGTTATTACAAGTATTTTGTCATGTTTTACAGATAAAACATTTTAGATTTTTATTTTTGTATGTCTTGAGAACTATAAATATATCAGTTTGTATTCGTGTGTATATAACGTTTGCAGGTGTATTTAATCTTCAGAATGTAATGGTTGTGTATGCACATCATAGTAAAATATATTTTAGCATTTCACTACACGTCTGGTGTATCTTTTTTAGTATGTGGTAGGCTCGTCTTCCTCTCCCCCTTTCCAATGTGCCAAACACCTAAGAAGTTTACAAGAAAAACACGTCACAAACACCAATGGGTTTGTCCATGTACCATATCTTAAAAACTCATTCAAGCCAGCCCAGCTACTTCAAAATATTCGTTTCAGAAAGAAAATCACATCCCACTGCAGTAAAAGCACATTGTGGTGTAACAAACTACATGTAGTCAACTACATTAAAGATAGTATACATGTACATGATTGGTGAACTGTTACAAATAGTTTTATCCCGCTGTGTGATTGAAGATGTGCATGATTAAAACCAACCTGAGCAAAAACAAGCTCCGTACTTAGTCTAACTTTTGAGAAAACGGTCAAAAAAGGGGTTTGTCGTCATTTTGCCACAGAACCAATTCGCCCTGAACCACGGCCTGTGCACGGAGTGGTTATGGGGCGAAGTGGCATTTGGCGATGTAGTGTTTTGACAAAGTGATTTGGGCGAAATGGTTTTGGGGCGAATTGAATTTGTGTCTCATGTCATGAGACGAAAAATAATTGTTTTACTCATTTCTCAAAGACTATAGCACTTCAGACAAAACCATTTCAGGGGAAGTTTTCTACGGTCATCATGTTTATTGTGTAAGTTAGGCGTAAATCTGTAAACATTTGATTTTCGAGTTTTTCTGCTGGCACAGCCGTACTTTAGTTAGTCACTGGTTTAGCCCATTGCTATAAACCAGTCTAAGCCGAGACTGGCTAAGTTGGAAAGCCGGCTATAAGATACCGGTCTTAGACCAGTGGCCAAGTCGATTTTATTACAATCCGCCCCAGGTCTCAGTGGTTAGTTTTGTACTAACTGGCGAAAAAATACCATACACCCTCGCCAGTTGAGACTCCATGCACTGAACCTACGGAGCATGACAAACATTCCAAGTGTTTTCAAAGAAAAACTTGAAATTTACTCACTGCTAAATTCATGTTTCCTCATAGTATTTATACTCTCTAGAGTGTCATACTATGAGGAATTAGTGGCGAGGGTGTATCATGTGTACAGCATTTATACCCTTGATTGAAATACATGACTGGTCTCAGTGGTTAGTTGACAATTTGTACTAACTGGCAAGACCCGTTACTTGATTTAAAGGCACAAGCTCGCATGCAGCTCCATGCCTTTGCTATGGAACTGCGTATAGTATTTCGTGAGACGAATTTGGCGCGCGCGCATTGCTGACGCATATGACGAGCCTGTGAATAGTGCGAGCCGATTTCACAAAGCGCCAAGACGCGTCTTACAACTCAAAAGGGTCACTCTTAGACTTAGTCTTATCTTGGCATGTGAATCAGGATGCACTGAACTCGTCTAACTACGCGTCTTAACTTTTGTGAAATCGATTCCTCCATGTCATGTACGTTTGTACAAACCAAGGCTGGATCCGAATTAGTGGCTGTACCTATGGCTGTTGCTATGGGCGGACAATGACAGTCCTTAGAAACAGCATAGCAACAGCCAAAGCCACTAATTCGGATCCAGCCTATTGAGCTCGTGCCAATGACGTCATTTTGGGAGTCAAACAATGCCGCGTCGTTGTGGAAGCAATGTGCGTGCGCGTTGTGTGTGTCCATAGCGCGCGTAACGCGCTATGATGAGGCTCCCATTAGCCTCTGTCACACACTCAAGCGTGACCGACTAAAGCGGACAATTGTCAACATGGCGGCCGAACACCAACGCTAAACACTTCGTTCCATTCGCCATATTGACATTTGTCCGCTCTCGGTCCTCAATGCGCAAGCGCACTGGTCACGCTTGAGTGATATGACATAGGCTAATTGGTGAACTAAACCGCGTTACGCCAACCAGAGACACACAACGCGCACGCACATTGCTTTCACAATGACTCAGCATTATTTGACTCCCAAAATGCATATTCGCACGTGTTCGAAAGGGGTCAATAAGCCAGAACATGAAGAAAGATGGCGGATATGATAATTGCTAATTTGCAAATAAAAAAGAAAACTTACCGGTACCCAATCCATTCGCGGCTAAACCAAATAGGTTACAGTACGACCGGCCCCACGTTGAACTTGAAGTGAGAAAGTTCTTTATTTCTTCATCTTCCGAGTAATGTCTTCACCATTCAAAAATGTTGCATTATTATTTTAGACCGATTTTGGTGCGAGCTCTAGCTCGGAGCACAACTTGTCGGCAACTTTTCTGCACGCACGCGCACGTACGTACGTACGTGGGTAGACTTGCTTCCAAGTCCGCAATCGCGTTTTCAATAGCGCCCCCTTTTCGTTTCCAGGCATGCAACCGCCATGCGTCATTACAAAAAGGAAAAATGCAAAAAATCTCCAACTTTGTAATGTGGTTTTTAATTTTCAATGGGACAGATGTGGGAGATGAAAAGAGAAAATCAGCTGAAAAGTTGCATGCCTGGGTTCGTAGTAAAGTGGCACTTACTAACTGCTTTTGCTAGTAAATGAAGAGACTGGGAACTAGTCTATTCTTGCTTGGTCGCGCACCGACTCCACCAACATACGAGATTTTTACATACTGTACACACCAAACTTTTAAGTGGGCCAAAATTACATGTATATGTTTTTTTTTAATAAATCGAAACTCATTTACATTAGACTTAAATTTGCTTCTCTGATCAATCTATTGATTACGCAAGCACAAGTACATAAACATTCAAGAAACTGACGAGTACAACTAAATCTTCACTTCGACCATTGAGTTTATTTATCGTTTCGCTTAGTGACCTGAAATAATGTTAGAAGAAAGGAAAACGAATGGGTTACACCGTTTCATTCATAAATACCTTGGACAGTTTACGCATTCCTATTGGCCGACAGCACGTCACGTGGCCAGTCTTAAACACTTCTTGTCCGACCCGCGGCCGATCCGTCATCCTTCGGCAAATGCGTCTCGGGATCCATCACAATGGGTGCATACCCGACTTGTCTTAAAGCACCATTCTTAAATAGCTATGTGTAAATCAGTAAAAGTCAAACTGTCCAAGGTATAGACCAATCCGGTAACTAAGGTCTCCTTCCCTGTATATCCATCATAGCTGGGGGCGTCCAGTGCATGGGCTGTGCGTTGCGTTGCTGTTAGAACAAAAAGCGCTCATCCATTACACGCACTAACGCGCTCCCTCCGCATGCACACGACGCGCCTCCTTCACGTACACAACCCTACAATGACGTGGAACTTGTTCGAAGTAAACAATTGCAGCTTCAGCAACAAACCTAGTTCATTAAGTGGAAGCACCCAGCTATGGCGGATGTACAGGGAAGGAGACCTTAGTTAACGGATTGGTGTATATGAAAGGGAATATAAGTGGGTTTAGCCAGTCTTAAACAATACGTTTAAAACCAGCCAAACCCACTTTTATTCTCTTATTAAAAAGCAAGAACCACAACACACTTGCACGTATACTTTGTGCACAATCTTTGGAATACAACAATTTTTCAGTAAAACGTTTTCTTCACAATCTGGAAGATTACACCAACATACAGAAATTAAATTTAGTGCTTATTTCTGCAGTAAAAGACAAATTAATGTTGACTTTAAAACTTCAAATATTTCCCCACTGCCTTTCTTTTTGTATATGTCCGCGACTCCGTCAATTTTAAAATAGGTGAACTTAATCGAAATGCCAAAGAAACACGAGTCTAGAACAATGTTGGGGCGGTGTAAGAGTCGTTAATGTTAAACAAGCTTTGCGAGTACTTTATAAATTTTAGTTCTACTTCCAACAAAGAAAATGAAATTAGTTTAAGTTGAAATTACAGCTTTCCTTCGAATAAATTTTCTGTGGTTGATACTTTCCCCGTTAACCTTTGCTTTAAAGGGCTTTTTGACATTAATCATACGATCAACTATGTGTTTAAGAAGCATAATAAGGAGCAAGCGTCTGCGTGCTTGGGGAGGACTTGAGCAATCCTTCAAGAATCGCTTGCAGGCAGTGGTTTCTGCAACCTGCCATCACTTCTTCTTGGTGGCCTTTTGAGCAGACTTCGTAATCTTAGATGAACTTCCTCCTTCCTTCTTCTCTACCTCCTTGATGACACCGACAGCCACCGTCTGCTTCATGTCACGCACAGCGAAACGACCCAGCGGCGGATACGCAACGAACGTCTCCACGCACATTGGCTTCGATGGCACCAGCAAGATGATGCCGGCGTCACCCGCTTTGACGTGTTTGGGGTTGTCTTCAAGCTTCTTGCCTGAACGACGATCGATCTTCTCAATGAGCTCAGCGAACTTGCAAGCGATGTGTGACGTGTGGCAATCCAGCACAGGGGAGTAGCCAGCGTGAATCTCACCAGGGTGGTTCATGATGATCACCTAATAAATGAAAAAAACATTTCAATTACATTCAGTGTTCTCCATTGCTAAACATTTTGTCAGGGCGCGCTGAGCAGTGCCCTCATGCGGCGAACACCGGTCGTGGGTTCGATTCCAGTCGCCTCCATGGTGATCCACTTTGCCATAATTTGCCTCTCTCCACCTAGGAGTAAATGGGTACCTGCAAGGGTTGTAAACTCTTCCCACAACCCACCCCCCAGTGCTTGTGTCAGGCTGCCTGGGCTGCATACTCCCCAGGGAGTTGTGCCTAGTTACTAGGGTAATGTTGTAAATAGGATAGATTATTTGAGCATACCTGGGCCTTGAAAGACTTGGCTGCCTTGGGTGGATCATTCTTGGAGTCTCCAGCAACCATTCCACGCTTGATTTCCTTGACGGAGATGTTCTTAACGTTGAAACCGACGTTGTCACCAGGCAAGGCTTCAGTCAAGGATTCATGGTGCATCTCGACCGACTTGACCTCAGTGGTCAGTTCTGCAGGGCAGAAGGTCACCACCATACCGGGCTTCAAGATACCGGTCTCCACACGGCCCACTGGAACCGTACCAATACCTGTAGATATAACATGGTGAAACACTTAATTAGCTGGCTCATTATCATACACCCATCATTTTCATTATGACAAACAATGTAAATTAGGTGTGAAAAGTGTCGATAATTTACTGAGGAAAAACTTAATTTTGAGAGTTGTCTCATAGGTTTAGCAAATGGGGTCTTCAAGGGAAAAAAAGACAGCACGTGTGGCCTAGTAGGTATCGATTGCTTTCTGGTGACGTAACGCCTTCTATCCACCATTTTGGTTTCCATGACGCACGTGGATCGAGTTATTACCGGCCAAAAAAAGGAGAAAAGCGCATTGGTTGCACTTACCTCTTGTCACTTAACCTGGCTTTATTTTGTTGCGTCATGGCTGTTGTACCGATAAAGATATCTTTCTTCAGGCTAAAAATCGTGATCAAGTAAAAACCTTGCTTTTACAAGCCGAGTGCATGCTCAATCATTTTAATGTATCGCAACGCGTGCGTGCGGCATCTTCGAATGAAATTGTGCTGGTGAGTATTTTAACGCGTGTTCATGTGCGTCATTTTGTGTACCCGCGTGACCATTTACCAAACATTCCTGGATGTTTTACGTCACGGAAAGCAATCAATACAGCAATGCCGATGATAAAGGAGTTATGGGTTCAATCCTCACTTGTGCGAACATGTTTGTGTCTGTGGGCAAGACAATCGCCTCGTCAACCCAAGTATTATTTGAGGAGTTGTTGGGGGGCGGGATGCCACAATCCAAGTGATGATAAGGTTGTGTGCCTTGGCCAGGTAGCCACCTAGTTGATGTTAATTTGGTTGTGGTAATTTCCTGATGGCAACGGTAATAATGGCAACAGCGCCTGACCTATATGGAATGGCACTATATAAAATACCTATTAAAAATGACAATTCAAAAATCGGTTGGCTCAATAGAGTACCAGGGGCCGATTTCACTAACGCGTTGCGATGATCGCTAATGCCCAAATCAATCGCTAAACTCGAAATCCATCGCAACCTTGCGATCAACTTCAAAGAGCGATTTCACAAAAACTAAGCGATGGCGTTGGCCATCGCTAGTTGATTTTTAGCGATGAATATTTAGCGACGACTAATTTGTCATCGTAAATGGAAACATTCATCGCTAAAATACAATTTCACGTTAGTTTCAGTGCGTCTCGAAGTGGCGCTTCAGTTGTTGTACATAAACAATGCAAGAGCATTACAGAGAGAGAGGATTTTCAGGGACAGGACAAATCCTCTGGATTCATAGTGACAAAAAGATGCACAAATATTATCGGTTTACGCGGAATGGCGCCATGAGAATTATTGACATTTGCAACCGTTGAAGTATTTGTGGCTTTCAGGTTTTACGCTATGCTGCTTCTAGATCTATTCCACAACATCCGATCATGGCATACCTGAAGCTAGTGTCTGCAGAATCGTGCATCGAGTCACTGAATTTATGGTTGTTTACGCGTTACTAAGCGATCGTCCTCGTCCAATAAATGTATTTATAATTAATACTCATCGCTATTGCGACGGCTTTAGTGAAATGCAAAATCCATCGCCTTCGCAATAACGATGGAATTGAATTTAGCGATCATTCTAACGATGATCGCTAAACAGCGTGTTAGTGAAATCGACCCCAGGGGTCGAAATTAACACTGTCCTGTGGTCCGAGACCAGTAAACAAAAGTCAGAAGGACCACTACATCTATCAAATACGCTGGACCAGTGATAATATTTACTGACTCATGGAAAATCTCCGATGTCTAATCCACAGAAAATGTCTTACTCAATGAGAAGAATTCCTGATCGCTTTAGACATTTTCAGATAACTACATTTCTTTCTTCGAACTCTCTCCAGACATGCCCCAGTGTTGGATCAAAAAGCAATCCCATCCATCCTGCACTCAATGACCTCAAACCAGGAAGTGTTGCAGTATCTCAGTGCCATTTTAAAGAGCACCAGTGGACCACCAAATTTTCAGCAGGACCAGTAAAGTCCTCTAATCTACTGGTCCTTCTGACCAGCATGAAATTCAGGTTAATTTTGACCCCTGGGCCCATGTGCATAAAAGGCTACTAGTTTAGCTGCCAACTAGTGCTTAGTAAGATTATAAATTCTCTAGTTTATACCTACGGAGTTGGCAACTAATTTGTGTTGCATAAAACCTCACTAGGCACATTGCTTACTAGTTGCATACTAGGACAATTTGGTTTGTAACTGATTTGGGTGCTATGGCCTTGGAGAGGAGGTGATTATGTCAGATACAATAGGCTTGTAGACAAGTTTATTGTGTTTGAGCTTCGAACCACATTCCAACTGAGCATAACTCATTTCTAAGGGTCTTTGTAACATTGCATTACTGCCCAGTACTTACATTTTGTAGAAATACATAAATTCTCTATACAAGGTTGCTACAGCTAGTACATAAAGTTACAACTACAACCATGAGTCTCAAGCGTGAAAGAAAAATTAATTTTACCCAAGACGAAAACCTGTTCTTGGCCGACAAATATGAAGAGTTTAAACATGTCATAGATGCACAACACAAAGATGCGAACACCAACAGAAAAAAGAAGGAATCTTGGGCTGAGATTTTACAGCAACATCAAGCCAGATTCACAGTGGAGAGGTCTTTGAGTGATTTGAAAACCAAGCTTGGCAAATTAAAGACTGCAGGAAGAGAATGTGTTATGTCTCGGAAGACGCGTTCTTTTCTTATTTGACGACGCAGTTCAAATAGCTCCATGATTCTACGAGCCATGTTGTCCAAAGGCAGACTGATTAGTTGTCATCTAGTGACTTAGAGGTACCCCAGATCAACTCTAACTTTTGCCAGAATTTTAGAATGTTACTATATCTAGTTGGGTTTTATGCATCACAATTAGTAATCAACTAGGCTTAGTAAGCAACTTAAGTCCATTTTAGTTGCCAACTAGGCCTAGTAGCCTTTTATGCACATGGGCCCTGGAGTATAAACCAACAATACCATCAGGACATGACCAAGGGTACTGCCCTTGTCTCAAGGAATTTTAAAGGAATTCTGTTTAGGTCGTCGTTACGGCAGAGCTTGACCTACCTCCAATTTTGTAGACATCCTGTAGCGGAAGACGAAGCGCCTTGTCAGTTGGTCGTTTAGGAGCAAGGATTGAATCGAGGGCTTCAAACAGTGTTTTACCGCTGGCATTCCCTTCCTTTCGCTCGACGGCCCAACCTTTGAACCATGACATCTGCAGACAATATCATTAAAGCTTTAGTACATCACTTGTACAGACCCATGAGTTAACAAAAACCCAACTAAATGTTGATAGCAATAGTAACAAATATGGCATTGAGTAAGCCTGTGTGATTAATCGATATTAATCGATGGTCTATGTGCATTACTACCACTAATCGCGTTTTTTTTAAATAATCGATTAATCGGCCTCTCGCGATTATTTCCAACTAATCGCGATTAGCAGCTCCATCGATTGTAGCACAGTGCATGCATGTAGCGCAATTATAATCACGATGTACAATGTACTATGCAATGTATTACAGATGTCTGCATCGTATCAGTGAATCACGTGTTTCGAGCCTTTCGGCTGCCCACTGTATTTATGTTATTGCTGTTTTGAGCACAGTTGAAGGTTCAAAATTATGTTGACAAATTTTAAGCAAAATAATCGTGATTAATCGCGATTATTTTGCTCCCGATTAATCGATTATTAAATTTTGATAATCACCCAGGCCTAATATTGTGTTATCTCATTGAAGCCTTTTGAAGGGTTTATTCCTCTGTAAGGCTTGCTTAGCTCAAGTGATAGCTAATCCCAATCATTGAGGAACAACTGCACTACCGTGATTCAAGACCACCAATTGGCTTCATAGCTCAATTGGTAGGGCGTCTGCACATTAAGCAGAAGGTCCACGGTTCGAATCCCGGTGGAGCCAAGTGTGTCAGGAGGTTGTTATCAATGGGAAAGTGACTGCAAATACTCACATTCTTTGATTCTTCGACCATGTTGTCACCCACCCAGCCAGAAATGGGCACACACGCAACGGCTTTGGGGTTGTAGCCGACCTTCTTGATGTAAGTAAGCACTTCTTTTACGATTTCATTGAATCTTGGCTGCAAGGAAGAAAAGAATGAATACAAGCATGTCACTTTTGCAATCCTCACATAGACTGATTTTTCCAAATGAAGTGCCCTTTTTGGGGACTGTCCAAAGTTGGTAACATTTTCATGGAACTACAAAGCGTAGTAAGGGGGGTGGAGGGGAGGGAGGCGGTCGAGGGCAGCGCACAACTTTACTTGCACTGTAAATTGTTAATATTTCATGGTAGTGACAAAAAATGTTGTGTAATATTTCGGGGTCCCTGAAAAATACTATGCTCTGTAGAAATGAAAACGTTGACAACTTGACGACCCCTTAGCATGCTTAGTGACGATATGCCTACCTCAATGAAGTGAAACATTGGTACTATGTGCTTAAAACAAAGATCGTTCAAGTACGTTTCCTGAATATATAATTCGGAAAAAATACCCAAGTCTGTGGAGGATGAAATGAAAAATCCTAAGCATTTTCAAAGAAAAACCTGAATTTTTCTTCTTAACCAAATTTACACTTTCTAGGGCATCATGTGATATTACGAATAATTAGTGGCAAACGTGTACGGTATTTATTCCTATAAGTCTTACCTCACTGTATGGGGGCTCGGTGTTGTCCATTTTGTTGATGGCAACGATAAGTTGCTTGACACCCAGCGTATAAGCCAACAGACAATGCTCACGTGTCTGTCCATTCTTGGAGATTCCAGCTTCAAACTCACCAGTAGGAGATGCCACAATCAAGATGGCACAGTCAGCCTGAATCAAGTAAATACAAGGGAGTTTCAGATTTGAACATTCATCCAGGTCATTCCTTTAAGTTGGGGCAAAAATCAATTCAACAGTAAATGCAGGGCACAGTGCTTTGCTATATTAAAGGGACACAGCCGCCAATTTACCCAAAGTTTTGCAGTTTGGAAATGTTCCTTAGAGTTGTTCGAAACTCCTAAATTCAACATTTTTGAAAGATGCGACTCGAGTCACCATGTTCGAGTCCGAGTCATCATGGTTGAGTGAGAGTCATCATGGTCGAGTGAGAGTCCGAGTCATTTTCCAATGCGACTCGAGTCGAGTCCGAGTCACGAACAATGCGACTCGAGTCAGAGTCCTGCAGCCGATTTCACGAAACTTTAGGCAATTGTACTTACGCAATAATTTATGGCGTAAGTGGACTTGCGCAATTGCGTAAAGTTTCGTGAAATCGGCTGCTGGACTCTAGTACTACAACACTGCCCTTACCTGAGATGTGCCAGTGATCATGTTTTTGATGAAGTCCCTGTGTCCGGGGGCATCAATGACCGTGCAGTAGTACTTCACTGTCTCAAACTTCCACAGGGCAATGTCAATGGTGATACCACGTTCACGCTCGGCCTTCAGTTTGTCTAACACCCAGGCATACTTGAAGGAACCTTTGCCCATCTGTAAATGAAACAAGATTTATAATGCACAGGGATGCAAGTGGCTCTTACCTTCAGGGCCGGAACAAAATCCACTATCATAACTGCATGTATACTGTACGTACGTACGTGTGCAAATAGACTTGCCAGCACAGACACTGTACAGTATACATTGACAGTGTGCAATGCAACCACTGCTGTATGGATACAGCGCCCTCTATATGTACTTCTGATCAATAGTCTGGTTTCGTGGTACTTTAGCCGTGAATGATTATGGCCGGGATACAGACCGACTGCATGTGTGCAAATCATAGGCTGGACATAGGGCATATCCGGACATCGTTGATCAGTAAGTAAGACAATTTTCCATGTTTTTTTGGACTTGAATAGTTGAAAATAATATTTCCGGCCTGGAAAAAAAGGCTTTGCCGGATTTCTGGCTATAGCCAGGAGACTGGCATCACTGCAAGCAATTATTATACACATATGGACTGGCAATGAGGTCACTAGTGCACGTCTATGGGCCCCGAGGGACTGTGAGTGACCACAAGAGGGTCCTATTTCCCGAGGCCGAAGGCCGAGGGAAATAGGACCCTCTTGTGGTCACTCACAGTCACGAGGGGCACATAGACGTGCACTAGAGACCGAATTATGCCAGTCCGTATGTGTTTTATAACACGCCTCAGGCAAAAATACACACATGTACAGGTGAAATTCAATTTAATACATTAACAAGCAACCTCCAGAGGGCGCAATAACCGGTCACTAGTTTTTGAGACTAGTGACCGGTCGGGAACACTAGCAGGGAATCACGCGCGCGTGAAGTCTTAACGCGCGAGCGAAGTACACGCTGGCGCGAATTTCATGCACTAGCCTAAATTAGTGAACCTCACGTGACTGCGTTTCAGCCAGTCAGGATTGAGAACCAGAAAGAGGCGTGTTATAAATACAAATATTGACTGCAATGAGGGGCATGGTTAAGATTATAGGCCCAAGGTGATCTCGAAGCCATGACTATGCCCTGGAAATTTGTACACAGGGTTTTTAGAAAGGCATGTTGTCACTATTTGTAACCCTTTTCGGGCCAAAGTTATCTCTTCAAAACAACTTAAACTTATTTCTTTTATTTTGAGACCAGACAAAAGGTATTTCCTCGAAAATATGGTGTTGCCAATATTGCCCCCTTTTCTGTGGAAAGACCCACATTGTACCAAGTGGTGAGATGTATAATTGAAAGGGTAGAAATAAATACTTACCTCGGCTGCTTCTTTCTCGAACTTCTCAATGGTTCGCTTGTCAATCCCACCACATTTGTAGATAAGATGACCGGTACTCGTCGACTTGCCAGAGTCGACGTGGCCAATGACCACCAGGTTGATGTGAATCTTTTCTTTTGGCATGATTGATGGAGATTGATCTTGAATTGATTAGATGAATCTGTAGATGCTGTAGAGATGATCAAAATACAAATGCACCACATTGGTATGGGGCAAGTAGGAATTCAATGTCCAGTTTTACCCTATGCAGCCCATTTTGTAACAAGCATTCTCCCATAGTACTAAGGGAGCATAGAGTATTTTCAAGGAAATTGTTGAATGTTTTTCACTCCTAAATTTACTTCCCTGTAAATTATTATTATTTACACTTTTGGTGGTTACCGAGTCATAAGGAGAATAAGTGGCAACCAGTAAATGGAATTCCTTCCATTTTCCTTGATACGACCCAATAAAAAACAAAGGGAAGTAAATTTGTTTTTCGGGGCAGTTTCTGGAACGCATAGTTTCAAAAAAATGCGGGAAATTTAAAATTACACTGTGGCAGAATATGCAGGCATTCAACTGTGTCATTACAATGCAAAAATATCTCAACTTTGTACAGTTCTTCAAATTTTCAATGGGCAGATGAGAAACGAGGAAATCAGCTCAAGTTGCATGCCCGACTATGTATTGCTTGGGTCTAAGATTTACCCAAGTCTGCCCCGTGTTTGGTCTGCAGCGCCCAGTGCACAGCACACCCTCCGTACGGTGGCTCGTCCAATCTTGTTTCTTCCGTCTCAGAAAGTCTTCAGAGACAGAGGAAACGAGATTTGACAGGCGACTAGTCTAGAGGGCGCGTTACACGCCGCTGAACCAACGGCGTTTTTCACAGGGTTGCCAATGTTTTTTTCATTAAAATAAAGAAAATGCTTTAAAAATTCATTCAGAGAAATTTAATTTGTTAAGAACCACGGACTGTATTATCTTTAATCAAGGGACGTCACTAGACAGAGCGTCGTTCTTTACAGCCATTTTGCCCAAAAGCCACTTTGTCCTGGACGACTTCACTCAAATGCTATTTCGCCCAAAAACCACTTCACCCAAGCGGTATCATGCGTACATGTACTTGGACCCGGCAGACAAATGGCCATTGTTGCCGTTTCTCTACGACATGCACGCGTGATGCTGGTTGAGCGATGTGGCATTTGTGCAATGTGGTCGAGGGCGAAGTGGCTTTTGGGCAAGGCGACGGACATCGCACTTGATCTGGGATGTCGCTTAATCAAGGTTTGTTGTACTTGTCATTCGATCGAAGGACATCTCTCAACCTGTGGACGTTGCTCAATCAAGAGTTGATCCCCTTCTGATATAGGCCTAGGCATGATAGGTGGCTAAAGTAAAATAGGGACACGGCTAGACCCGTGAACAGGGCGTAGTATCCTCCGCCCTGGGGCCATTTCCAATCCCAAATATGTGACAAACTCACGCAAATGAAATTTGTCCCTCGACTCTGATATTTGCTCAATACATGTAGGTGCACTCGCCACAAGGTTTAAATATTCCGAAGAGTACGCATTGATCCGATGTCTAGTTTCACTGAAATCGTGGGGCAAAATTTATACCGTCAGCGAGATAAAATACAGACTGTTTGCCCCAAAATCCAATATGCGTGACAGCGGAGAGGTCAACACTAGACTGGTTGCCTGTCCTCATATTTACTTCTCTTCGTCGTATACGAAGGGGAAGTAAATATGAGGACAGGCAACCAGTTTACCTTTCCGCTCTCGCGCATGCACATATTTGATTTTAGGGCAAACAGTCTGTATTTTATCTCACGAACGGTCTAAATTTTGCCCCACGATTTCACCGAAACTAGACATCGGATCGATGCGTACTCTTCGGAATATTTGAACCCTGTGGCGAGTGCAAATTTTATTTGCATGAGTTTGCCACATATTTGGGGTTGGAAACGGCACCAGGCATGCCAGGGCGGCAATGGGCGGAGGATAGGACACGGCAAACTGGCAACAGACATGAACACATGATGAAAGACATGGATTCAGCTTAGGACAGAAAAAGAAGGCAGTTACAAATCAGAAATTTATAGGATTAAGAATCCTAGGCGGATGAAGATTAGGTTGCAGTGATAAAAGCGATTTACAGAAAGCGTCCCAAAACTTAAGCTGGTAATACCAGTGGGTATGGATGTGGTATGGATGTGGCAAAGCAGCTGGTACCGACATGTGAACTGGACTTTCTACCAACAAGAATCGGACATTACCCAACATCTTGGACACGAGAAATTAAACAAATCTAGGTCTATAACAATTTATAATGGTACAATGTTTATAACATTATTCAAACGGTTTCAGGCACAAGAGAAAATGAAATTGTTTCGAAATACCGGACAATAAATGTCACATGTTGTCGGTCAAAAATTCCTAAAAAAAGCACCATTTAAATCTGAACATTTTCACAAAAAATATCTTTCCTCAGAACACATTTACAGAAAATACCAATGTAATATCATTCCAGATACATCATTCAATGCAATAATTTATTAGAAATTTACCGATGAAACTTGTAAATCAAGAATTTAAACGGATAAAACCCCATATTGAAACAAATTTTTTGTCTTACCTACACACCGGATGTGCCACGCATGAAAAGGGAAGAGCCGGGCGAGTCTCATGGTATTTATACGTTCGGGGAGGGGGTGCCTGTATTGACGTCATAAACTGCCAATTGGGTACCCCTAGGATTGTCATTGCGCAAGGTCACGGCATCTCTTGATGACCTCATCACGCTCCATGGTATGTGTACACGTACACGTGTACGTATTGTACTGTGTTGCATGCATGCGTTGGCGTCCTATTTTTTTTGCGCATCATCGGAATGCTTTGTTAACAAGCATGCAATAAAGTAATGTAAAATAATTGGGTCTTTGTCACATTGTGGGCTCATGCACCAAGAAACGCTACATACACCAACTTTATATAAATGAAACTATTTGCATTATAAATAAAGCTGCATCCGCATCTTGGACTAAGCGTTTCTTTAAAAGATGATGGCCCTTTCTACACCCTCCCCACCCATACCCCCATGAATTAAAACGAGGATCCCCTAAATTGGAACTCCTATTGTTAGGTCAACTTGAAATTTGTGTTATCTCATGCAGCAAAGTATAGGCCTATATATAGGCTGTACTGTAATCATGGAGGAATTCAAATGCTCTAATTAGAAAACATCCAATGAATTTTATTTTTTAAAGTAATTTTTTTTAAAAGTGTACGTTGCTCACGCGTGCCGAGTATTTTCCTCCGCAGAAAATCATACCCGTTTGAACAAGTCGGGTATCTCGTCGGACCATGAAGGAAAAAGACAGATCTCTAAGATCGAGGCAACCTATAATTTGTTTTCCTTCCTCCAAGATCGAGGACACACAATAATTTTTTTTTCTCGTGTTTATCATGGAGGTTCCTACCACCATGTGTTTATTAACTTTAAAACAACCACCACAGAAGAATCACAAAGATAATTTAATCCCATGCTTCCTGTCTCAACTTCAATAAACAA
Organism: Henricia sp. BOLD:AAB3569; assembly: GCA_037783545.1. Lineage (NCBI taxonomy): Eukaryota > Metazoa > Echinodermata > Asteroidea > Spinulosida > Echinasteridae > Henricia > Henricia sp. BOLD:AAB3569. Next base: position 126,892 of record JBBELK010001085.1, on the reverse strand, counting down.
CGCCAATATATAAACTTTGTTTAATATAAAACAAAAATTCAACTACATAAATAAACAAATGTATGTAGATAAACATACCAAATTAGTGGCTGCAAAAGTCTTCTTTTAAAATACTTGTAAAGGTTATGGCGTCGTACACACGGTTTACAGTCAAGTTGGTACAACGGTCGAGTTGGTACGACGGTCGAGTTGGTAGGAGTCGAGTTGGCAAACGGTCGACTTGACCTGCACCGTACACACTCACACCCCCCTACCCCCCACAATCCCCTTGAAATACAAATGTACCTTTAAATACAACATTTAATGAAAACAGTGATAAATGTTTAAAGATACATCTCCCCAAGATCTAACGATAAAACTTTATGGAATGGTTTATCCCACCATGTATCAAAGGGCAGAAACAATTGGATCTTTATATTCCAGAATTTAATAACCACATGTTCAGTTTTTTGTTACAATATTTAGTTAGCTCACTCAAATCAAGAAATCCATCCATTTTAAAATTATTCATTACTTTTCAATATAAAAATCAGCAATAAACACACCTTAATATACACTCGACCAAAAAAAGTTCTGTCACCACTAAGACACTTCTAGATATTTATTATTATTAAATTGGATTTAATGTAGGAAAATAATATATCAAATTTTAGCTTAACATATCCCTCAAAGGAATAGAGCTCAAGAGAGGTCATGATGGCAAGCTTCACGGAACAGGAATGCAACAAAGGAGTGTGGGGTCAGAATGAAAAACACCAAAAAACAACGATGTCAACTTTATTGCACACAAGCAAGGGGAGTTACAGTTCAGTATTTTACTTCCACCATACTATGCAATGGCACGATTCAGATTGGACAATTTAACCATTTTGATTTTGACGTTTTTGACAAGACATTGATAAATCCAAACTATTGCCCAAATCACAAGTTGCATTGTTCTTTGGTGTTTTTTATTCTGACCCCACACTCCTTGTTGCATTCCTGTTCAGTGAAGCTTGCCATCATGATCTCTCTTGAGCTCTATTCCTTTGAGTGATATGTTCAGCTAAAATTTGATATATTATTTTCCTACATTAAATCCAATTTCATAATAAATATCTACAAATGTCTTACTGGTGACAGAACTTTTTTGGTCGAGTGTATGTAGTTATCAATAAGAAGTTAGTACTGAAAGTGGTCAAAGTTTTGTAAGAGATTCATGTCACATAATGCTGTATTAACTTTAAGGCTGTTTAATTGGAATAATTTACTATTAAAATATTGTAATCAGGGTGCCTGGGGGCATGTGTTCTCCCTAATTCCCACCCACTCACCCCGCCGCCCCCTCCCCCAAAAAGGGGTTCAATGCCCCCAAATCAGACTTGAGGTTTGCACAACTGTTCGTGTAAGCTGCTTTGCTTAGCCCCCTTTCAACATTTCGATCCCAGCTCGGCAGCTCCCATCACCGCCCCCTCCCACTTTTGGCGACGCCGCTGGTTTACACCGAATCGGTCATAACTTATATGTATAAACAAACTGCGATGCAGGAAATAAACTACACTACAACGGCTCATCATTGGCAACTGCTGATTGTTGATCTACATCAGATGTTTCATTATGGGCGTTGGCCTTCCAGCTCAAATAGGTGTTCCAGAACAAAGCTACAAAGTTTGCAAACAGCAATCTATACGAGAAATGGAAACAAAAAAATGGTTTAAAAAGTTGGCAGAAATAAAGTAAAGGGGGCATTTTGGCAACACAGACCATATTTTCGAGGAAATACCTTTGTCTGGTCTCAAAATAAAAGAAATAAGTTTCAGTTATTCTGAAGAGATAACATAGGCCCAAAAAGAGTTACAAATAGTGTGACAACATGCCTTTCTAAAAACCCTGTGTACAAATATCCAATATACGCTCGTAACTGGGACGGACACTTGTGTCCCGGTTACGAGCGTATATTGGAAATTTGTACACAGGGTTTTTAGAAAGGCATGTTGTCACACTATTTGTAACCTACCGGTATTTAGAAAATAAATTCAATCAATTGTAACATTTTGAACAGTACCCAACATACCTGTGCTGAAGAGGCATAAAGTAGAAATTGATAAACTGTGCTGCTGGCCATATCTGTCAAAAATGCCAAAAGTAGCAAAATCATTTTTAAATATATATATATGCCGACTGTTTTCATTGTGGCCGAGTGGCTTGAGTCACTGACTCGCAGTCACAGGTGAAAACTTGGGGTTGCGGGTTCAAAACTCGCCCCGGCTGGGGTACCTGTGCCCTTGAGCAAGGTACTTAATCACTTGTTCCATCCTTCGGAAGGGATGTAAATAAGCCATTGGTCCAGTGTGTTAGGTATCGGTGACGCACTCTAAAGATGCCAGAGCATTCTTTTGTGAAGAGCAAGGGGATTCCCCGGTGTCTCTGGCCATTTCTAATTCATCATGTGTTTCCTCACGCTTGCGAGCGACAGTGGAATGGGCGCTTTTGAGGAATCCTTGGTTTCAGTACCAGAAAGAAATAATAATAATAGTAAAAACACTATACATAGCTCTCTGCACTATGCACTATGAGCAACACCATATTACATTTTTAGTTTCACTGACTAGTTTCATGGTAGTTTCGCTGTTTAAAATAAGAGGAAAATGCCTTTAAAAAATCCCATTGTGTGCTCCACAGTGAAATTACAGTGAATTCTCAAGGTAAAGATTAGATCTCAAGCATGTGATAGACTTTAATCCACTGCACCATTGTTCACACAAAAATAATCCCTGAATGATCAGAACCACTATATCTGGAGGAATAATGGGCCGTCCTGTAACAGGTGCTACATTTGCCTTCATCTAATTGGGATCTCAGTAATCTGGTTTAATCCCCTTTTCCTGTGTATTCTCCAGCATGCACAGTGAACATGCAGTGAAAATGAAACTCCAAGTGAAAAAGCATTGAAATTAATACCATGTCTTATTTCTGAAATGGGGGCTTTATTCCAGATACCACTAACGAATAGACAAACTGGCTTACCTTATAATTTGTGATTAAAGTTGACTTGAAGTTCTGTGGGGAAAAAAACCAGTTGAAATGAAAACAAAAAAGTTGTAAAATCGTTGGAATAAACTGAAAGTGCTGTAATTTAGCATTCATCAACCAATTAACTGCAAAACGCCCTTAAAGGTGCATATGGTGACCAAAATGTTTTCCAAAAAATAATAATGTTTTTACCTTCTTCAAAGAGTCTTTAACCTCTTGAGCTGACAATCCGCTGGTAAAACCTATCACGGAGAAGAACAGCGTCAGGAAAATTGGAGGCATACACGACTGAAAAAGAGGGAAACAATTTTTGGCTAATTATTGGAATTTAAAATTACCCTGACGAACAATCTAAAACACACTTCAATATATGTCTATTGTTGAAAAACAGCTAAAAGTGAAATGCAAAAAGGGGTGCATCATTCATATATTTGCTATAGTCTAATAATTTTCTGAAGCTCATTCTAGAATTTCCCACAGTAGCCTGGTTCCCAAAATATAACCTAGTGTATGTGGCCATGGAGACTTCCTCCATGATGTGGCTAATCAAACATTCACTGCGCATTTACTTTTGGGTGGGGAGAAGCAATCTGTGGCAAAGTGCCTAGCTCAAGGGCACAAATACCAATACCAAGGATTGGGATTTAAACCCACAAACTTTAGAACTAAGGTCTTAAAATCAGAGGCTCGTCAGCATTGCGCGCGCGCCAAATTCGTGCTACGAAATACACAGCTCCATGCCTTTGCTAAGGAGCTGCGTATTTCGTGGCACAAATTTGGCGCGCGCGCACTGCTGACGAGCCTGTGCCTTTAAATACGATCCACTAGAAAGCTCCGCCACGGTACTCGAGACTCGACTCAACTAAATAGTGACTAGACTCTACTCAAGTTGATTCACACAAATCATGTTACCTGGTCTATTGCCACCATTTTCAGCACCTTGATGGTCCCTGTTCCTTTAATCACACGATCTAGAGTGGAAAACCACGTAAATAGAAGTGGTCCCTGGAATAAAAACAATACAACAAAAGTTTACAATCTGAATGCTTGTATGCTGAAAACACATGCATGCTACATGCTGCAGCCTTCAACTGGCTGCCTGTTTAAAAGTCACACTCTCACTACCCTCCCAGGTACCCACTAACTCCTGGGTGGAGAGGCAATTTAAGACAAAGTGTCTTGCCCAAGGACACACTCAACATATAGACCCTTTGCACTGGCGACCATGACTATTGACAGGCTTTTATATTTAAGTAATGTGACAATAGATCTACAAAGTGCCCACTCATGCATTACACACAGTGACAATGCGACTGCCCCCTGTCATGGCCGCCTGTGCAAATGGTGTATTTAAACTCACAACCTTCACAACTAACCAAGGCTTTGGAGCTTGATACACCAGACTTGGCCATGGTTTTGAAAAACTTCTTAGGTACTTCACCGACAATCATGTTATTTGACAAACAAAGAACACCTGTTTCAAACTCACAGCGATAACGAGGCCAAACAAGGCTTGTCGGCAGGTGCGAACGACATTGTGTTTCTTCAACCCTGTTTTCTCAATGAGCTGCTGTGAGATGATGTCTCCAGTGCCCATCAACAGACCTGTTAGTAATCAATGAGCGTTACATTTCCTCATTGAAGTCCCATTTGATAATATTCTAAGTATGAAACAAAAGGCCGGTCTACACGAGCCAACATTTGTTGACCAACAAGGACCAACATGAAGTTTGAACTTGTTGGGCGATACATGGATGCGCTCGACCGCGCGAACCAACATGTTCCAACATATCTCGCCTGCAGTTTGTTGATGCCTTTACGTGACTGGATTCTAATCTGCTATTGGGGGCCTGTTTCTCCAACAAGCTCAAACAAAGTCGGGCGATAGCAACATGTTCATACATGTTCCAACTAGTTGGATGTTGTTGGACGTTGTCTGGAGTGACGTACGTCCACTTCATCCAACTTTTGGTCGGCCGACATGGTCAGACACGTGTTGGACCTTGATGGCCAACAAATGTTGGTTCGTGTACAGGCCTTTAGAACAATCCAGGAAGCCCCACCCAAATATAGGAATGCGTCTAGATAATTTAAAGTGTGCGCAATCATTTATTTGGGTTACCAAACAACCACATAGATCACCATTGTTTTTCAAAATCATTGGTTAATGAATCTACAGGGATGAGTAAGTTTCTGGATTAGTTTATTGTGCCATACCAATATGTTACGCCCCCAACTATAAGCCAACGTACGGTCCTAACTTATTATGTTAAGGCAATCCCAACAGTAAGTTCAAGAACTGACTTATTGTGGGGAAAGTCTTAACTAAAGTTGGGACTGCTGGCGCAGTGCATAGTTCCGAGATTGCCCAGTTAACCCCGCCCCCTTGGATATTGTTTCTATGTGCTCACAAGCCATCGCAAAAAAATGGCGAGACTACGTACAAAGCAACGGGACTCTGCATGGAAAGCACAGATTCATTGGAGAAAACCCAAAGGTATTTATGTTTTGAGGTCGACAGTTACCGTAGCACACACTGAGCGAAGGGCTAGTAATGCAGGGATGCCATATATTCATAAAAATGCGCTTTCCTACCTTTGAACAGCGAATCGCCCAACATTGAAACCAAAATTCACCCGGTCACTGGCGCATACAACATACAAACTGTATGGGCAGAACGTCATCGCGGATTGTTTGTGATGATTGCATCACTTTGACCTTTGTGGGCGCCGTCTGCTAGCTCTGTTGTGATTGGTCGCGGGTTCGGCTTGATTGACAGGTCGGAACTATGCATTGGGCGTAACATAGACACTTTGGCTCAGTTATGCCCAGTTATGCCCCAACTAAACAATTGGTCCCAACTTAAGGCTTTCCCATTAGGACCACACCCCAGCAATAGTTGGGCTAGCTCTAACTTTAATTGGGTAAGCCTCATAAGTTGGGACAATTGGCATAGTTGGGTGTATTATAAAACACTCCAAAAATATATTTTGATTTTTCCTCGACCACGAATGATATAGTTGATACGGACATGTGTTGGTTGCCTGGGCTTTGAGTGGGTGCGCCTGAAGAAATCTTGTGTATGCCCTCCAAAGCCTCAACATGTTGAATAGGGGTGAAATTTACATCTAGTAGGGAGCAGATAAAAGCAACAAAACAAAATGTCATTAAACGTCAAATAAAACAAACGGAAAGATTACCATGCACGGACACCCTCTGAGACCCCATGCGCTAAACCTATGGGACAACTCTCAACAATTCTAAGTTTTTCCTTAGTAAATTCATGACACCCCTATATCTTTTCCTACCTCCATGACGACACTTTTCCCTCCTAATTTTGCTTTTTTGTTTATCATCAATCCATGGAGGAATGATCAAACTAACATTTTTACACGGTTATATTAATTAATAGTAGGCCTATGTAAACAAGGAAAATCCTGCATGGGTGTTCATGCATGGTAATGAACCCAAACGAACGAGTAGGCCTAGTTGATCATTGTTTACGCACCTACAATTGTCTAAATCCCCCCACCCCCCCCCACCCCCCATCCCCCATCCCCCATCCCCCACCCCATCCCCCATCCCCCACCCCATCCCCCATCCCCCACCCCATCCCCCATCCCCCACCCCATCCCCTCACCCCCCACCCCATCCCCTCACCCCCAGCCCCCAACGACTGCCCCAACATCCACCCTACAGCAACCCCCCACCTTCACCTCACCTCGAATAATTTGTAATGTTGGCCCAAGAGGGCGCGCTACTAAGGAAAGGCGCGCAAAAAGCACGGAGCACAAACAAAACCACAAAACCGCGTCTTTGACAAAGACTAGTACTAGTATAGCATGCACCACAGATACGGTAGTACTATTTACCGGAAAACACCGGAAAACACCAGAAAACACCGGAAAACATACTAAATACCGGAAAACATACTAAATACCGGAAATCACCGGAAAACAATATTTTATGGTGTTTTCTGCAGGTAGTGGGGGTGGTGTTATTAAGTGCTTTCGGGTGTTTTCCGGTATTTAGTGTGTTTTCCGGTATTTAGTATGTTTTCCGGTGTTTTCCGGTATTTAGTGTGTTTTCCGGTGTTTTCCGGTATTTAGTGTGTTTTCCGGTATTTAGTATGTTTTCCGGTGTTTTTCGGTGTTTTCCGGTATTTAGTGTTTTCCGGTATTTAGTATGTTTTCCGGTGTTTTCCGGTGTTTTCCGGTGAGTTTTCCGGTGTTTTCCGGTATTTTCCGGTGTTTTCCGGTGTTTTCCGGTATATAGTATCACCCCACAGATATATAGGTTTATATGTCTGTGGCCGGCCTGCAACGTGCACAGTGTGGAACTCGAGCGCCCTCAATTGTTTTAAAAGCACCATGCCGTCAAATATCCAGACGACAGGTAATGCTCACCAACAGAGTTTATCAACAAATGACAAGGGACCTGTCTAGTCAAGTCGTCCTAGATGTAATGCAACAAATGTTAGTCGATTTGCGTTTTGTGTATTGTACAAAGACTTTTTAATTTGATCATTGCCATTTTCCCCTAAATGATTATCAAGCATTAGTAAATACGAATATGACAGAAACCCCAACATGCTCAAATTCAGGAGTGACTTGTTTTTTTGTTTTTTTTCGAAGAAAACACCAAGTCAGGTTCTGCATGTTCTGAGTCTGACAGTTCTGTCAATAAATTAGTACATGTAGTACAGTAGTTTAGCTCCTTTTAACATGGTTGACATACATTTATCGTCTCGGACTTCATTACACTTTACAGCACCATGTCAGGTCAACCGTAGCGTCGGCATCCAGATTTCTTGGCCAATTTAATACGGAAAGAATTGGGAAGTTGATCGTGGCTTCAGACCTTGTGTGCAAAACATATGAAACGGGCTGAACAATTTCTAAGTGTTTCCTCACAAAATCTTAAATTTTTCTCACCAAAAAAAATGGGGTTTTCCATTAAATCTGCACTTACCGATGCTTGATATAATTTATAACTTATAAGTCATTTTAAAGAAAACAATTTCTCAGCTCTTTAATACCAAATTCTAAGTTTTTCCTTTGTAAATTCATCACATTTCACTCCTAATTTTGAGTTTTTAAAACCAAACGGGTTCATGATTTACCATGCACGGACACCCAGGATTTGTCTTTTTATGATCTATAATCCGTGTAAAAGTGATTTTTAATTTGATGATAAAAACACAAAATTAAGAGGGAGAAATCGCATGATTTTACTAAGGAAAACCTTTTTGAGAGTTGTCTCATAGGTTTAGTGCGTAGAGTTCCAGTGGGTGTCGTGCATGGTAATCTCTCTGGTGCAGCGTACGTTACATATTTATTCTGACATATGACTTCTGTTCACTGGTCACCACGGAGGTACCATGTGTTAAGTCTATGAAACATGGCGGAAGTATTTTCAAGGAATGTTTTTAAAAATATTAACACTTTCTGGTGGTTATTATGTGGCGACCAGTAAATAGTGGCGACGAGTAAACGGAATTCTTTCCTTTTCTGTTTCTTTTTCTCCAGGCTTTTAAAGATACGAAGAAAGGAGCTTTAAATTGATGTTTGCCCCAAGAATGGAGCCCCAACCACCGTAACAATCGTAACAACCGTTGCCACCATAACAACAGCCGACAGACGACATCAATTCAACACAACATTCGCAATCACATCAAAAATACAGAATGGATTCCGACAAGTTTGAGGTTTGGCAGAAGCAGCTCATTAATACATTCAAGGATGACCTCGACGACGATCAGAGATGTGCCACTTTAGAGCATCTCATTGCATCTTGCGGAGCAAGTCAACTTCGGTTCCTGTCAACTAAGTTAGAAGGTCTCGTCAAGAGAGACTTCTTGCATCTATTACCAGCGGAGCTTGGAAACTACCTCTTAGCGTGGCTGGATGCCGAGACACTCTGCCGATGTTGCCTCGTTAATAAACACTGGAATAAGATGGTTAATGGCTGTGCGGTGGCCTGGCAGAATGCGCTGTGCCGTCTTGGGTTGAACGCTACGGAGAGGGAGTGGTGTTTTGATCAGAATGGTGTAGACTGGAAGGCTGCTTATAGGGAGTTTGTTAAACGTCTACGGCAGTTGAAGGAAGGTTGTGCTTTTGACAGCGTCACCTTGCAAGGTCACAGTGCCAGGGTGTATGCTCTGTATTACAGAGATGGAAAACTGGCTTCAGGTAAATTATAGATGTGCTGCCTTTCTTCTTCTTCCTTCTTAGTGCTGCCTTCATATGTTGAAGATAAACGCACTGCGTTGGGCGCATGCATTGTCTAAAGACAACAGGAATTTGTACTCAGGTACAGTGCTGTATATACAGGTGCAAGTAAAAATCTGGTTGTGCGGTTAATCCGAGCGAATGTCCCTCAGCGCAGATTTAAAGGAGTTGAGGGATGGGTATGCAGCAGGATCAACTGGGAGGTTGTTCTTTTTATATACTAATATAGACTGTATCGAATAACTGCTATCTTGTGGAAAAACTGTTGGCTGGTGGCTGTTCGATACGGTCTCAGTGATCTCCACTACCGGTTTTGTCCGGGCGCGCCGCCCGGACAAAATCATCAGAGGTACCGTTAGCGCCCAGACAAAAATTTGCCGCCCGGACAAAAAAAATATAATTTCTCCTCCAAAACACTATGAAAGTACAGCCAAGTCATTCCAAGATGAGCTGTAAATTCACCTAACGTGATTCGGTAGCCACTGGTGTCATTATCGGTTATTTACCACATTTGTTGACCTCTTGAGGGTGCTGCATGCCAAGCACTGTGCCGCGGCGTACGGTACGGGTGCGTTCGTGGTTGTGTGGGTGTGTTGGTGCGTGCGTGTGCGTGCACAACTACCCCCCCCCCCCCCCCCCCCACCCCCCCCCCCCCCCCCCAGCTGAGCGACATCGGCGCGGTGCGCCCGGACAAAATTTGGACTAGTGGAGATCACTGGGTCTATGGGCGAGGGAGGAGTGACATCAGCAGATGAAAAGATCCATTGTTTTTCACCGGGCGTTTGAATTCCATGACTAGCAACCGATGAGAAAGATCAGCGCCCTGAATCTACGCTCTAAGCTTGTGGCGTATTCCCTTTTAAGCGAATGATGCTGGGAACAAGATGACGCACTAAAGAGAATTCCCGGATGTCTGCCCTCGCCCATATGCTTTCCCGAATTAAGTTCTGATTTTTTCAACTCTGTGTCACTGTTATAGGAGCGTGTTCACATTTTTTCCAGAAAATGGATTCCATTCTAACTTAAGAATCAAATAAAATACCGTCCCAAAATATTATCCATGAGAAGAAAACGGGAAATTTGCAATCTCAAATTTGGATACATGTAAGCATAAAGGTTGGTGTAATTACTGCACTGCCTTATAGAACCAAATAAATTAGTTTACAAAACATCTGTTTTTTTACGATACCCTTGGAAAAAACCGGACGGAGAACGTGAAATTTCAGAATGGTAAAGAGAAAAATATGACAAATGATATGGTATATAAATCGCAACACCGATGGAAAAAATCGGGGGTTCAAAATTGTGACCTGGTCACGCTCTTTTAAATATGTGTTGAATTTTGATTTTCTTTAGGATCTGATGATCTGACAGCTCGTCTCTGGGACGTCGCTTCCGGCCAATGCCTAAAAGTCCTCCAGACTCATACCTGTGCTGATATCAAGTTTGATGATGACAAACTGATCACAGCGTCATTTGACAACACCATTGCATGCTGGGATTGGGAGACGGGTACCAGGCTTCAGTGGTTCTCTGGTCATTGTGGTGCAGGTATGCATACACCTTAAGGCAGAATCTAAAGTTAAGTTTTGAAAGGAGCGTGTTCAGATTTTTCCAGTTTATGAAATATCTGTGGTTTTGAAAATATACGGATTGAGAGCGCGAAATTTCAGAATGGTAATGAGAAAAATATGACAAATTATATGGTATCAAAATATCAACACCCATGGGAAAAATGGGGGCTGAAAAATGTGATCTGGACACGCTCCTTTAAGAGTATGGCTATTTTCAAATTGGCCAGCTTCGTCTCCGGCTCAGGCTTGGCACATCTCAGAAATATTGGCGCATCTCAGAAAATGGAGTGAGAACATGTACATTTATGAAATGTAAAATATAAAATATAAATCGGCCGTACGGATCAATTTTCAACCTGATGTGTGATGAGAAGCGAGGAATTTTTTTTTGAGCGGCCTAACCTTGAGCAAGGCACTTTACCATGCTTGTTCATAATAGGGGTAGAGGCAACTTGATTGTCTCGATTCGGACTAGTTACCCCTTCCAGCCCCACTCGTATCGTAAAGAGACTGATAATGCATAGTTCCGAGATTGCCCAGTTAACCCCGCCCCTTAGATATTATTGCTATGTGCTCACAAGCCATCGCAAAAAAATGGCGACACAAAGTACAAAGCAACGGGACTCGGCATGGAAAGCACAGATTCATTGTAGAAAACTCAAAGGTAATTATGTTTTAGGGTCGACAGTTACCGTAGCACACACTGAGCGAAGGGCTAGTAATGCAGGGATGACATATATTCATAAAAATGCGCTTTCCTACCTTTGAACAGCGAATCGCCCGACATTGAAACCAAAATTCACCCGGTCACTGGCACATACAACATACAAACTGTATGGGCAGAAAATCGCGTGATTGTTTGTGATGATTGCATCACTTTGACCTATGTGGGCGCCATCTGCTAGCTCTGTTGTGATTGGTCGGCGGGTTCGGCTTGATTGACAGGTCGGAACTATGCATTCTGGTCTTGTTTCGGCGTGAAGGGCTGGTTTCTCCGTAATCGACTTTGGTAGCCCTTACCTCGAGTGGCCTTACCCCGTGGGCCTTGTAATGGGCGACTTGCATACAAAAAAGAATTAAAATGTTAACAAAATTATGTATTTGGTAAAATAAAACTGTTTTGGTTCATCTTTTGTCAGTGTTCAGCATCGATTACAGTGACAAGTTGGACCTTTTAGTGAGTGGGTCAGCGGATACAACAGTCAAACTATGGTGTCTGAGTCAAGGCGTTCTGCTGAATACGCTGCATGGACACAGTGATTGGGTCACTCAGGTACGCATGTTACGCCAGCGGTCCCAACGTATTGTTGAGGCTTTCACAACAATAAGTTAAAACTGTACAGCAATAGTTGGGCCAACTTTAACTGAGGTCCTGGCAATAAGTTGGGATCGTTGGACACATGAAAGTAAGTAGTTTTTCAAACAGTGTTGTAGTCTAGATTGGTTCCCGATCCCTATAGATTGGTTCGCTTATTGCGAAAATATAGGGATCGGTAAAGGGCAGCCATGACGGGCAGAATTCTGCCCGTCACGTGGTTATTATTATTTATTGTTTTAGTAAGTGCCCAGATTTCGCATTGACATTTGTAACTTGGCCGTGCGTGTCGAACATATCCAATTATGTAAATAAAGTACATTGCCTAAAGCAAAGGGCTTGGCATATTTTTAAATATAAAAAACACAATGCGCACGCGCAAAGACGACCAATTACAGATCAAGATGAAGCGCCCTTTACCCAGGGTTCGACTTAGAAAAAAAAAATTACATGCACTGGTGCATGTAGACTAAAAAAGTTACATGCACAGAACAACTTTTACATGCACAGAAAAGAAAGAAAATTACCGTCTTTCCAAGAGTCATGGAAGTGGTACACTTTGACTTTTTCATTGCTGTCCATGTGGTCACGACATGGCCCAACATTGCAGCTGCGATCGCGGGACGCGGAGGCCGAATGTGCCGAAGTACATGTAGGCCTACTACTATCGTCATGTTCCACGGTTTCATCATTAGTGCTGCCGCGCAAAGTCGCAGTTGAATCAGTTGGTGCCGAAATAGTTTCACTGGTCACGTCACTATTGGCGGTTTTATTGCACCAAAATGACAAGAGGGTATTTTTCGGGGTGACTACCTGTTTCTTTTTTGGAGGCATGTTGGACACGACACACGTACAACAACAGTTTTTATTCAGGCAAGTGCTATGTCACACCAAAGCTTCCAACCAGTCACAATATCGCGCGCAAATGTACCATAGAGCGCATTCTACACACGGCGAAATCTCTACACACAGTGATATCGGTACACACAACCTGTGCCACGTGCACCTGCTGCATGCATAACGGCGGTGGCCGAGGGGTATATCCAATTGCTCAATTGCGATACCCCCTCATCTTTTTCCAGTCGTTTTTATACTACGCGCTCACGCGCCGTGTTGCTTGGATGGCGAATTGCATGTAGCAGGAACGTATAGACAAAGAAAGTGTTTAGAAAACGACCACATTCACGTCTACGTGCACACCAGCATATCCGCGGCACATCATAATTGCAACGTTGTTAACTGTGTCAGTCAGTATGCTAGCTGGTCAATCGATCGCTGCGTGCGGCAGTTTTAATTATTAAATGGAAAATCGGGTGCGCGCGCGTTGTGACAAGTTGGTCTATGGATGGTTCGACATGGGAAAATTACCAGGTACGTAATTAGGCCTAACAAAAAGTACGTGCACGGCGTGCACGTAAATACAAATCCTTACATGCACAGATAAAAAAGTACATGCACCAGTGCATGCGTGCACCCGTCTAAGTCGAACGCTGCCTTTACCTGTCCTTATATTTTCCTGTGGAATATGTGGACGGGAACCAGTCTATGTTGTAGTCGAGTAAATTTTCAGGAAATATTTTTTCATGAGTACAAGTACAGAAAAAAGTGCTGGAGTATAGTGATGTCCCCTAACTTGGCGCACTTCGACAACTCACTGGAAATCCGCTCACCTTATAGCAAAACCCCCTAGCAGAATTAGTTGAAACTTACACACCTTGTAGTATAATTCATAGGCTCCAAGAAAAAGTAATACTTTAATATTTTGACTCATCAACAAGTACAAAATAACACAAACAATCAGGACAAAACGATGAACACTTTTTTCACGAAATCGCCTGGACTGTCCCCTAACGTGGAGCGCGTCGCTGATTGGCTGAAACGGTTTGATGCCTTACTACGATGGCCCACAAAGACCACTTGCACGCACACACTGTGACACTGTACACAACGCCAGTATGCCTGGTTTTATTCACGTGAAATGCCTATTACAGGCTTCCGTGTATGGTGTCATGACAACCTGAAGCAAACGGCGATGCCTTCACATTCCGGTGAATTTCTAGTAACTGAATGATTCTTCTCCGTATTTCAGTTTTAGAATTTATGAAGGTACTTGAGAACTTTATTTCCATTTAATGCCAAGTGCAACAGATTGTTTATTGCACCAAGAGAGAACGGAAAGTAAAGCCCGCCACGTTAGGGGCCGCGCCACGTTGGGGGACATCAACAATACTACAACGTTGGTTTTAAAAAAGTAGACTTTGGAATAAGTAGACTTTTAAATGGGATTTTTAATAGGGATGGGACATTTAACTGGTTAACCGTTTAACCAGAAGAAAAAAACCGTTTTGAAAAACCGGTTTTGCGGAACGTTAAAACAAACCCCAATTTACAATGGTTATTTGTAATGGTTGTAGTACAATTTTGACCAGATAATTAAGGGTTCAGTGATTATTTTGGGGGCCTAGGGGTATTGAGTACAATGCACATGCATCTACATGTATAAACACCAGCAGCACTCTTTGGTGTCGGCCAAACGGTTAACCGGTTAACCGCCACTTGGAAGAATTGCAAACCGGTTTCTGATTTAACCGTAAATTCCCATCCCTAATTTTTATTTTATTTGTTTTTGTTATCAATTTAAAGGCCAACTTTTTTGCACTCAACTTTGTCGTCACCGGATTTGATTGATTGCAGGTCATTCTACATTCTACATCTGTGGATTCTGATGTGTTCTCTGCTGGTGAGCCATTAATCCTCAGCATGGAGAAAGATGAAATCAAGGTATACCGGTTTACTATCTGCTGTGTTTACAATACAATATTCAGCAAGTTAATGTTCTTCTAGAAACAGTTATGCAAGACAGACATTTCTTTTATACGTACAGGCCTTGACATTAACCAAGGCCAATGGCCTCATGCCCTGCTGAGTTGGCCCCGTTTCCCCTTTAAGATATACATTTTCTAAGGCCAATGTGGCCAACATGCCACATGGTCCTACATTTTGTGAGGCATGTATACATTAATAACCAGTGTGTGTTTAAAACAAAGTTGGCCTTGGTGCCCCTCCAACTGACCTGAGTGCCCCTTGAAATTCAGACGTCAAGGTCTGATGTACGCTAAGCCTTTGGGTTGTATCCTTGTTCCAGGTTTGGGATCTTAAGAGCAGTGCCGAATCACAATGCATCAAGACGCTATCTTCCCCAAGCACCGTCGCTGCGCACACACAGACGTTTCTACCCAGACTACAGTTTGATGGTACTAACATTGCCTGTGCCTCCGACATACTCCTTTAAACCTTTGGGTTGTATCCTTGTTGCAGGTTTGGGATCTTAAGAGCAGTGCCGAATCACAATGCATCAAGACGCTATCTTCCCCAAGCACCGTCGCTGCGCACACACAGACGTTTCTACCCAGACTACAGTTTGATGGTACTAACATTGCCTGTGCCTCCGACATACTCCTTTAAACCTTTGGGTTGTATCCTTGTTCCAGGTTTGGGATCTTAAGAGCAGTGCCGAATCACAATGCATCAAGACGTTATCTTCCCCAAGCACCGTCGCTGCGCACACACAGACGTTTCTACCCAGACTACAGTTTGATGGTACTAACATTGCCTGTGCCTCCGACATACTCCTTTAAACCTTTGGGTTGTATCCTTGTTCCAGGTTTGGGATCTTAAGAGCAGTGCCGAATCACAATGCATCAAGACGTTATCTTCCCCAAGCACCGTCGCTGCGCACACACAGACGTTTCTACCCAGACTACAGTTTGATGGTACTAACATTGCCTGTGCCTCCGACATACTCCTTTAAACCTTTGGGTTGTATCCTTGTTGCAGGTTTGGGATCTTAAGAGCAGTGCCGAATCACAATGCATCAAGACGTTATCTTCCCCAAGCACCGTCGCTGCGCACACACAGACGTTTCTACCCAGACTACAGTTTGATGGTACTAACATTGCCTGTGCCTCCGACATACTCCTTTAAACCTTTGGGTTGTATCCTTGTTCCAGGTTTGGGATCTTAAGAGCAGTGCCGAATCACAATGCATCAAGACGTTATCTTCCCCAAGCACCGTCGCTGCGCACACACAGACGTTTCTACCCAGACTACAGTTTGATGGTACTAACATTGCCTGTGCCTCCGACATACTCCTTTAAACCTTTGGGTTGTATCCTTGTTGCAGGTTTGGGATCTTAAGAGCAGTGCCGAATCACAATGCATCAAGACGCTATCTTCCCCAAGCACCGTTGCTGCGCACACACAGACGTTTCTACCCAGACTACAGTTTAACGGTACTAACATTGCCTGTGCCTCAGACATCGGCATACTCGTGTGGAGCTTTGGGACGTTTGAGCTGAGAAAGTAAGTCAGTAATTACTTTTATAAACATATCAATTAATGAAGCTTTTGACCAGGGTCCAGGTTCGTAGTGCTACTTAACTCTTTTAGTGCCCATGCTTTTTTAAAGTGCCAAGTTTTTGCGTTTTTCATAATTCTTTGGAAATTGATACAGTCAAGATCATACATGTACGATATTGGCACTGAAATAGTTAACAGTTATTCTGTTAACCGAACGTTGGGCTATTTCATTGTTAACAATAAGCAATTGAAAACGTACCTTTACTGCAAAGCCAAATTTTGCTTGAGATCGTTTCCAAGCACGCACGTTTCGCACGTGACATTTTGGAAAAGTGTTCTTAACTCCATGAGTACAAAGCAATGTCCACTGTCGGTATGGTCAGAACGTAAAGCTGTGTGCTTTTCACATTGACTGCTGAGCATAGTTTTACAGGGCATTCCCACAGAGGGCGTTTCATTCTCTACGAGTATACACGTAGTGGGGTTTTTCTATAAATTAGGGGTCCAATGTTGGTGTCCCCCGTTACATTTTACATCTTGTTTTTGTAAATTCAGGACACATTCTTTAAATACTTTCCATCTCAAAGAGTGAGTACATAAAGTACAATTCATACAAAATGGTTTAAAGGCCATTTTAATGATTTTTGTACGAAAAATAACATATCAGGTGTAACGGGGGACACCAAATGTCACACTTTTGGACCCCTAATTTATAGAAAGACCCACTGGCAGAATCCGGTACACCTGTTATATTAGGTAAGATGGCCGCACCGTGATAAAGGTCTATAGGATAGACGTTACAAAGAAACAGTTGGTAAATGTCCAGTGCATTATGTGAGTGCTTTGTGTTTTCAGGCTCATCCCATACACCGACTCCAGCAATCTGATCATGTTAGGTCTTGGCAAAGCCTTCACCTTTGTCTTAGACCATCAGTACCTACGCCTTCTCAACACCCAAACACATGAACTGGTGTCCTCATGGCGTCTACCGGCTTACAGACGCTCAAAGCGTGGGTCAAACTTTGTGGCTGGAGCATTGCATTGGTTGGACGGCCTGGGACTGGACGCAGAGGATGGACTCGTGTTTGCAACAAGTATGTCTGACCACGGACTTCATGTTGTACGGTGGAGGCAGCCAGCGACACCAACAGAAAAGGCGATCAGGTGACATTAGGGCCTAGCCCTGGTTGAGATTTGAGTCATTTCAGGGGCAGAGTGAAGCTTTAAGCTAGCGACCAATAGACCTAAAACATAATGACATCACGGTTTATTTACATATGTGCTTTCCTGTCGTCTAGTACCCCGAGACTCCTCCATAGATCTGCACATTCTCTGAAATATTATCATTTACACAGCTCATTGATCTGAGAGCTGTAATCTTGATAAATCAAACTCTGATTTAACTCAATTCTTGGATTGTTTGCATTTTATTTGCAAGAAATTTCATATCTAAAAGAATTTTCTTTTTGTTTTAACTATTACGTTCTGTGTACTTTTTAACTAAGCCTATTGCTTCACACAAGACTTCATATGGGATCTCATAATTCACATATTTGAAAAGGTTGACCTAAACTTGTCCTCACAAGATCAAAGTATATCATCGCAAAGCACGAAACAGTGTTGTGTCACTACCATTCTCAAATTATAATACACTTACGACAGAGACTCTTTATAACTTGCCATATAATTCTGTTAACAGAATGCTGTCATGATTTCGTATCTCTGGACCTGTATATTTCGTTGTTAGCATACAATAGATTGTATAAATTCTCATTAAAGCGCTCTTCAAGGGACTGAACTAATGTGAGCTTTATATCTAATGAGCTCAATAACCAATGCATACACGATGAATAATGGCCAGGGGAGGTATTCACAAAACTCAATCTAAGCACCCCACTAAGATAAGTGGAGCACTCAACTTCGTATTCTCAAAAGACTTAAGCGCCTCGCTTACCTTAGTGGTGTACTTAATCAATCAGTGCACGCTTAACTCTGTCACGTCATAATGTCTCTGCTATCAGACCACGTTTCAAAAACATTTGATTACTACGAGCGCGCACGTCCCACAAGTAGACGACGCGCTATGCGGTTGTGAATGGTCAGTGATGAACAGACGGAAAACGAAGGCTTTCCAAGGTCAGTGAGAATAGAAATTGAAATCTGTGTAATCTCCAAATGTCTAAATTGTTCAGGCGTTCTCTAATCAGCCGTTTTTCGAAAAAAACTGCAGTGTATCTCCAATGCGTTCACATGACGTGACAATAGACCTTTATCACGGTGCGTCCATCTTTGTCTTGTTCCCCACTGCACTGCATAGTACGTGTCGGGCATGAACACATGATCAGTGCGTGTGCGTGCCTGCGCGATAGCGCGTGCAGTCTTTCGTTGTTGTTTTGAGAGAATTACTGTCCGCGCTGCGCGTTTTCTTGATCGCGCTGCACGCATGTCATTGTGATGCACACAATGAAAATTTTCAACACGGGGCCAAACTATTTTAGTTCGGCAAGCCTCGCTTTGGTTACGTTCATTATAATAGGGGAAAAGGGAAGATGGCCGCACCGTGATAAAGGTCTATAGACATACACTGTAGTAACAATGGAATAACCACAAGAGGGCGGGCTCACTAAATGTTCTTCAGTTTACATTATAACAAACGTTTACTATTCTAGAGGGCAATTTACACGATCATACTTTTGTTCAAGAACTTCATCCAACATCTGTATGATAATGTTCAGGAGAAAATGTTCCATCGTGTATATGGGAATTTGGACGATGTTCGAACATTTGAACATGTTGCACAATGTTCAACTTCTAAACTAATCAGATTACAGAACTGGGTCACATGGTATTTCAGTTTGCAAGAAAATCCACAAAACATTCGTGCACAATCTCTGGGACTTGAGTGACATTGAACAAGTACTGTGAAAATCATCGTACAAATGTATATCGAGTAAATTGGCCTTAAAATGTGATTCCTATAGTTGAAGGAGAAATTAACTGGAAATAAATCATTCCAATGAAGTACTACCAATTTGATCTGTTGCACTCACGTTATGAACTTCTGCCTACACCTAGGAATTAAAAGTGGATTTCATAACAACGACGTTCACTGCAAGTGCATGGATATTTTGGAAAATATTTGTTTTCTCTTTAGTGTCAAACACGTAATTATTTATGACACAAATATAAATAATTTAAAACAAGAAATACATTTGCACATTACTTTGAAACCAAGAAAATCCATTA
The DNA here is from genome assembly GCA_037783545.1 of Henricia sp. BOLD:AAB3569. Lineage (NCBI taxonomy): Eukaryota > Metazoa > Echinodermata > Asteroidea > Spinulosida > Echinasteridae > Henricia > Henricia sp. BOLD:AAB3569. The sequence goes on along the minus strand of JBBELK010001085.1, from coordinate 107,156 downwards.
TAAAAATGATAAACTGATTGCACATGACTATTACTAGCATCTAAGTGAGGAATCCTTGGTTTCAATAGACTACTAAAGTGAAAACGTCGCCCTTTGTGGCTGCGTTCGGGCGTGTACTCGTGTTAACACGAGTTATACTCCTGCGCGCGTGAACGGCAAGAATAACGACACTCGGGTCAGTGAGAGTATGCTCTAGCTACTCCCCAACAAATGGGGAGTGTGCTCGTACTCCTGTCAAGTGTCATGTGATTTGCACGAAGATGGTGGAATATGGGTGGGATTTTTGGTTAATTTGCCCAATGTGTCAACTCAATAACTAAAACAATAACTCACTAAGGTTTGTTTTAGACGGCATCAAAGGTTCTCACGACTTACGGCCTGTATTTCCTCAGTTTCTTGTGAGCAATGAAACGGCATTTTTTTGTGCAGTGATGGCAAGAGACGGCCATCTTCACTGATTGCCATTCGCGCACGCGGACTGCGGATTTGCCGTTCGCGTGATGTGACCCGAGTGCAATGCGCACGCATTACTCCCGAGTAACGAGAACTGCACGCCCGAACGCAGCCTGTGTGTTGCCATGGTTTTTGGGTCTACACTAAAACCAGTGAACTGTTTCCCTGCGCTATACCAATGGACGTTTCTGATTACCAGCGAATGTTTAGACCCAATTACCATGGCAACTGACGTCACAGCTTAGTAGTCTATACCAGAAAGAATTAATATTATTTTTGCATCAATTCAAAATCCCATTACAGTACACCGCCTCATCAGTAGTGTTGCACCAAGTCATAACCAAGCAACGCTTCTGATATGACATCACACAGCGTTAGCAGTTTAAACGGCGCATGCTTAGCAATCTTGGTAGCGTGAGGCAGGGAATCTGTGATCCAGAAGTTATCAAACTTGACCGTATCGCCTCCCGATTCAGCCGCGGCGGTCGTGGTGAATGATTTCCATGAATCCTGAGGGAATACAGCATGTGTGACGTATGCACTGACGGATACAGCGCCATGCTCTAACAGGACCTAGAATAATAATACATGTAATAAGAAACGTTTATATTGCGCAGTTACTATGCAAATATACTCGACTGCAACCTCACAGAACCCATATTAACTTGCTGAGATTGCTTAGTTTTGGGGAAAAGCTGAAAAGCTTCTACCAGTTTTAAATGCATCAACAGATTTTTCAATATGGATTCTGAAGAAGAGGTTTTGTAATTTCATAAAATCTTTCCAAAGTTCAACTTCTCTTTTGGGGGAAGTGGGCTTCGAGAAGAGCCTCCTTCACAACTTTTTGACTACCGTTCTCCAGTCATTGTCATGAGACATTAATAACAGGCAATGTAGTATAGAATTAAGCAACTTTAAATGCATAAATCTGTTGGAGTAAGAGTTGTCGCAGAAGTTACATAAAGACAGGCGAGTAGTGCCACAGTGTGCTACACCCATACCTCTGTATAAAGGGAAACAACCTGTGCTACAATGGGTTAAATAATGAAGATTCGTGTACCTTGCCACAGTTCCTGAGTGTTCCTCCCGTCTGGACCAGATCATCTATGATGATAATGTGATGGTTCTTAGCATCACCTGCATCATTGACAAGTGGTTTCGGTCATATTTTAGGAAACATCCAACAAGCGAAAATATTATTCACAGTGAATTGTTCTTCATACAATGATAATTACTTTCTTCTAAGGCCCAGGTTAGCGTAGCGGTACTTTCCTCGCCTTCCACCTCAATGGCCCTGGTTCGAATCCAGTCCGGGTCAGTATGTGGATTGCATTCTCAGTCCCTGCTCGACACTGCGGGTTTCCCCTATACATGTCTATAGGGTTTTTCCTCCCACCTCTAAAACTAATCATTGCCTCATCGTCTTCTCTTCACAGGTTTCCTCAGGCGTATGAGCTACAGTGCCTCGGGCACTTTTGAGGAATCCTTAGTTTTAATACCAAAAACTAAAATAATGACAAGAGCAGGAAATGTTAACGCCAGAATTGTCATGGTTTTAAAGGGGACACCGTGTTCCAGATTCATTAAAAAAACCTCCTGTAAACACTTTTTTTCTTAGTTCTCCATTCTGACTGTACCTTCTTTAATAGTAACAATCCTCTTGTCGCCATCTCGGACTTTGATGCACGTGATCAGGGGGAAATCAGCAAACATACGATGGAATCGTTTATGAGCGCCATCATCAGGAAAAGCTATGGTGATATTAAACTTGATGTCATCGGGTAACTTCACCAACTCACGTAAGAGCAACGGAATAGCAGATTCTAACCTGGGAAAAACAACCAGACAGTACTGATCACTGTCACATTACAGAAATCTCTATGTTCAAAGCAGATTTGATAATACGACAAAGATTTCTTACTGTAAATGGGTCATTATATAAATTTGGGGTCAAATTTTTCTGTTCCCCCGTTACATCTGACATCTTGTAAAATGTCGTAGTTTGTAAATTCAGGACACATTTAAATGCCTTCTATCTCAAAGAGTGATTACATAAAGTACAATTCATAAAAATGTTTTGAAGGCATTTTTAATGATACTTGTATGGACCCCAAATTTATGGAATGACCCAAATGGACGGCTCTTTATTCGATGAAATAGAGTAGCTTCACACGACGAAGAGATCGCTTTATTTGATGAACCAAAATAGTAATGTGAACGCTTTCTTCATTTAACGAATCCTTAACGCACTGCGTAAGCCCGCTTGCGCAACTTTATATTGCGTAAGCTACACAACATTCCCGTGATAATTACATCAGCATATTTACAGATGGAAAAAACCTCACGCGTGTAGGAAAACAAAACGAAATTAAATGTCCGAGAATTGCGCCGCACCAAACGAGAATCAAAACTGGAACAGACGTGGAATGTGGAAAGTTCGGTTATTAAAACATTCTATCCGTCCGTGATACGGAGGGTAAAATAGTCATACAGTGTATATGTTTGCCAGGGTTTCACCCCACTCCGCATGTTCCAAATGGCCGACGATTTCTTCGCCTCCTGCGGCCTGAAGAGGGTGTCTCCGGACTTTTGGAACGACTCAATGCTGGTGAAACCCACGGACGGACGTCAGGTTGTCTGCCACCCTTCGGCGTGGGATTTGGGTGACGGCAAGGACTTCAGGTGAGCTTGTAGTGTGCCAAGTGCTTATGCCATTTTCAAAAGTTGCGCAAGCTACGAAATTTTTCGTGAAATCGGCTGCTGGTGACACACGCCCATCAGGTGTCTGGCAAGTGGTTTTAGACATGCTGTTTGAAAACCACACAGAGCACAAGAAACTTGACGCTCAACATGCATGCATGACGAGGCTATAGTGGTATCCAACGGCTTAAATCGATGTTCGTTAGCAGTTGCTTCATGTGAACATTACTGATCTTCGTTAAGTGAGATGTTAATGTGCGCTTCACTAATTAACAAATGTTTGTCCCAAAAGCGACAGTACCCTTGCCGTGGCTAAATTCCTACGCTACAAGACCCCATAGAACTCACCACAATTACTGCTTGGGCAAGTTTGTACAAAACTAGAACTTCCTTGTGGGAAAGAAAACGGGGCTAAGTCTGCCCTGACAACCATCCCACAATACAGTTCTGCTTTTGTGCAAACTCACCCAAGCAGTATTTGCGATAAAGTCTATGGAGTGATCAGAACATCAACAAGAACGATGTCTACCTTGGGATGATGGAGTCTCCAAAGTAAAATCTCTCCTGCAGAGCATGTATATCAAACATGACGATCTGTGCCGGTCCTCGCGCTGTGCTGGGTATAGATGATAGCATCATAGCAAGGACCTGTCGGCAAAAATGACCATTTTACTACTAATTTGAATAATTTACTATTAAACTTTCTGGACAAGTTTCAGTCAAATATGGAATATTATTTTAGTCGACTTGCTAACAGTTATTGTGCAGCATAAACTTGAAATCAAGCTTCAAAAGCAATAGTATACAATGCAGTAACAAATCTTCATTCTAGAAAGGAATTAATTTTGCAGTAACATACAGAACAGTCAAACCTGGTTTATGAAAATCCTTGGAATGAGGGAGTTAAAATTGTAATTGTTATGAGCAGAACGTTGTATTAAACAGTGCCCTTATTATCGAGGTTCGACAGTATCTGTTGCAAAGATAATAATGATGGATACTTATATAGCGCACATGTCCACCCTGCGGGGTGCTCCTGGCGTTGTTGCCATTATTACCGCTGCCATCAGGGAATCACCAGAACCATTTGGCTTCAACTAGGGGGCTGCTGGTCAGGCGCTCAACCGTATCAGCAGTTAGATTGTGGCATTTCCCTCAACAGCTTTGGTTGACGAGGCAACTGGGATTAAGTGCCTTGCCCAGGGACACAGACACGTTGGTCATAGTGGGGCTTGAACCCACAACTTCTGATTGGGATTCCCGCTTCATACCCACTAGACCACATGCGCTCCCATTGACTGACATTTTTCCAGTGGATAACTCAGTTTACCTTAGCGGTTGCAACTTGTCCCTCCGTATCAACTCGCTCCATTGTACCGGTAGGAAAATAAGGCAAGATGAACTTGAATGACCTGGCAAGATACCTTCAGAAATATAGAGCCAAATGATAAAAGTTACATTAATAAAATAATGGTAGTACAGGTATTGAATAAAAACATTATGGCATTCAAATAAACTGCAAAATGCACCTGAAGTACACCAGCACCAGAGCTGCCAACCTTTCCGGAGTTTGGGGAAGATACCTAGACAATAGGTTGATCTCCCGACACATCTAAACAAAATCTCTGAGGTTGTTGACAATCTAGAAGGGTTTTAATCTGTGTTGGGAGTCACAAAATCAGTCAGTTTTTCAGGAAATCTGTTGCAAAATCTGGGAGGGTTAGCAGCTCTGCAACACCCTGGCACCTCCCCCCGAAGAAGGGGAGAGTTTTATACCCAGCACGATATGTGGCAAAGGGACCCCCCCCCCCCCCCCATACCTCAACACACTCTTCCCTTTTGTTAACGCACCATTGTTTGAGACAATGGGGGAACGATGGTAGGGGGGGATACCCTCTGCCACATATCATGCTGCATATGGAGAGTTTACACTGAATATTTTATTCTCTCTTATCACCGTCTTCACATCTCATAAAAGAACATAAATGATGAACCTGTAATATGCAGGCATACCTTGGCATGCTGTAGAGAATTGAAAGTTGCTCGAATACTACCTCAGGCGAGTGGAAACTTCCCAGGAAAATCACTAAAAAACAAAAACAAAATATTTAAAAGGAGCTTTAATATGAAATGCAAAAGTTTACCTAAGTCTTTCAAGTAAAGTCTGAAAGGTTTTTTATATCCAAAGTCAAGTCAAAGGTCTAATATAAACAAACCGCAATTGATCACTCTAAAATGACGTCAATTCCTACAGATTGTTACGTGCATTAGGATCTCGAGCGTAAATTTTTGTGACGCGTATCGGCTGTGTCGTATTTCAAACAAATTTTGAGCAAGGAACATTTTCCATGATGTGCGTGCGCATACTTGATGGCGTTTACTACGCGGTAGCATTTTTCCTACAAAGATGGCATCTGTGAGAGTGGTCAATAAGCATATATTAGTTATTACCATCTCTTCCAGCACACTGTTTAACATTCTCAATAAAGAGATTAGGCCATCCATCCTTAAAGCTATCCCAGAGAATCCCGTTCTTGTGGAACTCGACCGGTTGAAGTCGCATCTGTACTCGGGTTATGTTCTCCTTGCTCAATGGATGCTGAAAATAAAATCGGTAAATGAAAATGTTAAAAACATAAAACATGACGTAGCTTCATGGCAGTCTTTTTGAGCTTCAATTACAATCTACCACAAATTAGTCTTGATCAAGGTGTTGAGATTTGCACCGTACTAAAGGGTTTCAGTAAATTGAGAGCTACATATACAAGTTTCACAAGGGACAAATGTTTGCAGTGCATTTGACTGAGCAAGTTTATTGAAATCATAGATGAATATTGTGACTCAAGTATCATTTTTCCTGCAAAGTGACGTGAAATTCGCCCCTGAAATCAAACACTCCGGGAAAGAATTTTCTTTACTGGTCGCCACTTATTCTCCTTACGACTCAATAACCACCAAAAAGCGTTTTAGGACTGAAAACCATTGAGCAATTTCCTTGAAAATACTAAAACATTTTCTGCAATGTCCCATAGACTTTCCACACGACACTGCATCTCAGTGGCGACCAGTGAACGGAATTCATACCAAACACGTACCCAATCGGGTGAAGCGGACTGAGGCACTGGGGTCTGGGTTAGGCAGGTCAGCGACAGAGATTCACGGGAACACTTGAGAGCAATGGCTGACGCTAGACTCTCCATAGATGGATGACAGAAGAGAAGGGCGGGGTTATATTGCGATAATCTCTTCACTTCCATCTTGGCGTTGTATTGAGTTTAGGAGTAGAAACCTGTAAGACATACAGGACTGGTTTTATTACAGATGAATCCTTTCATCAGTTCATGGTTATTGACGCCATCTTGCTCAAGGGGCAGAAAGACTAGAAGTTTGAACACACGTTACATGAATGGATTGTATGAATGCACAGTAACCTACATAATGCAAAAACATAGGGGGACGCAACTTTACCAGAAGATCCGGTTCTGTGACCTCGAGCGTGGTGAAAACAAACGTCTGTTCGCATAGAGCAACATGCGAGCGGGCATTTGTTTTCACCACGCTCGAGGTCAATGAACCTGAACTAACGGTAAAGTTGCGTCCCCCTATTCCACCAAACACACAAGCATGTAAATGTGTTTTATTCTGCTTCTTCTTGAGCAAGATGGCGTCAATAGAAGACAACCGTTCAAAATTTCATTTAAATAATAATAGGACCGAGATTAAAGGCACAGGCTCGTTAGCAATGCGCGCGCGCCAAATTCGTGCAACGAACTACGCAGCTCTATGCCGTTGCTACAGAGCTGCGTATTTCGTGGAACGAATTTGGTGCACGTGCATGCCATTGCTGACAAGCCTCTGCCTTTAATTATTTTTATGTCACGGTAAATTTCTTTATTTTTAATTTTAAAAGCCCAAGAAGGTACACAAAATGATGGATGTAAGTGCACCAGGGTTATTTATGCACTTCAATATACTGATATAGGTACAAGTTCTTGACTGTTCAGGGAATTTCTGTCATGTCAAATTTTCAACTAGGGGCCTGCATACATACACATGTGTACTTTGTAAAATGAAAACAGCGCCACCAACGAAATGAAAATTTACACGCGGTTAGCGTCGCGACGCGCGCTGGACATTTAGTCTAATCCATTATGCTTTTTAGGAAAGTCGTACTGCAATAGTAACATTTTTTCAATTTTCAGGTCAACAAATGTTCAGCTACAACTTGAATAAATGAATATTTAAATTTACAATAACTTTTATTCTATGTTATTTTTTATTTGTATGCAGTTCATTTATAGGCTTTGTGTAAATTATTATCAATACAGTAAAGACTACCCTAATTTTATTATAATGGTACGGTCCAGTCGCCATATTTTAATACTTCATGCCGTGCATGCTACACGCGCCAGCAATCGGCCCGCGAGAGTGCGATTTCTGACAACTGTTTTTCTGTGTGTGGCAAGTATTTTGTTTTGTTTTCTTTCCTTTCATGTTTGCATAGCGCAGCCTAGACCTCTATGTCATGACTTCTCTTTGGCCGTGGTACAGGACACGGCACGTTATTTAAGACAGTTGAACTGGAGTTGCGGATCGTTGACGTTGTTGTCAACTCGACCGGTCAACCAACTCGACCGCAATTACAAACCAACTCGACCGTCTGATCTCTAGCGGCAGGTTGGCAGCATAAACCAAAACGTTTTTCCCCGGCCAGGGGAAGTGCAGGTTCACAATTTGGTTGGAGAAAAATCGAAAAGTGGTAGCTTTTGGTTTACACTTTGTCTTAACATCACTTTGCCCGTAACGTCACTTTGTCCATATCGTCACTTTCCCCGTAAGTTGGGCGTAACTTTACTTTGCCCGTAATGTCACTTTGCCCGTAACGTCACTTTGCCCACGACGTCACTTTGCCCGTAACGTCACTTTGCCCGTAATGTCACTTTGCCCGTGACGTCACTTTGCCCACGACGTCACTTTGCCCACGACGTCACTTTGCCCGTAACGTCACTTTGCCCGTAACGTCACTTTGCCCGTAACGTCATTTTGCCCGTAACGTCACTTTGCCCGTATCGTCAACTTTCCCCGTGACGTCACTGTGCCCGCGACGTCACTCACTGTGCCCGCCACTTCACTTTGCCCGCCACGTCACTATTTCCAATGTCACTGTTCTAAATTTCAATGTCCGCAGAGGGTAAAACTTTCTAAATTGGTGGTGGAGAATTGCAACAGTTGGCAACGAAGCATACATACAATAAGGTCATTTTGGAGTTGATTCCCAGTTGAAATTAAAGTACAATGTCTGTACATTCTTAGAGAGAACATCCACCTGAAGTGACACCCAGCCATGGATAGTGATGATGAGAATGATCGCCGTCGCAGGGAAAAGTTCCGTCGAGAACGAAGCGACTACAATGATCGTCGAGACCGAGATAATAGGAGGAGGGATGATTGGCCGGATAGGTAAGGATGGATTGGTTATGACAATGTAACAAAGAAAGGGGAAATGAAAAAGTGGTATAAATACCATACAACCTTCGCCACTAATTCTTTCTATTATGACATGATAATGCCACAGAAAGTGTCAATTTGGTTAAGAAACATGATTTTAGCAATGAGAAAATTATGATTTTTATGTCATGCTCCATAGACTATAATGCATGGACTCTCAGCTGGCGAACGTGTATGGTAGTTTTTCAGAAAAACAACCTTCAGACTGGAGTGTCCGAGGTTATTATTATTATTATTATTATTATTATTTCTTTCTGGTATTCATACCAAGGATTCCTCAATAGTGCTCATGGCACTGTCACTCGCAAGCGTGAGGAAACCCATAAAGAATTAGAATTAGAAATGGCCAGAGACACCGGGGATGATCCCCCTTGCTCTTCACGAAAGAATGCTCTGGGATCTTTAGAGTGCGTTTCCATTACCTAACACACTGGACCAACGGCTTTACATCACTTCCGAAGGATGGAGCAAGTGTGGTTGAGTGCCTTGCCCAAGGGCACAGGTACCGTATATATACATACATATATACATACATGTACCTTGCTATTGCATCATGATGCGAGAAAGTGCAGTATTTCTCAAATTTTAATGTGTTTTTTTCTTCCGTGATAATTTTTTTTTCTTGAAGGAGGCGACGGGACAACCGCGATATGAGGGACTGGAATAGACGGGATTATCAAGATCGTGGCCGAAGGGACAGGTATAGTCCTCCACCAAGGGATATGAGCCCACCGACTAAACGCATGAGGAGGGACTGGTAAGTTAGGTCGGGTCGGGTCGGCTCGGGTCAGGTCAACCAAAGGGATTACCAACATCGTGGCCGAAGGGACAGGTATAGCCCACCACCAAGGGGATATGAGCCCACCAACTAAATGCATGAGGGACTGGTGAGTTTGGTCGGGTCGGGTCGGGTCGGGTCGGGTCAGGTCGGGGCAGGTCAGGTCAGGTCAGCTGAAGGGATTACCAGGATCATGGCCGGGTCGGTTGAAAGTCAGTTTCCTTTATCATTAATATCATAAGTTAATGTACTTTTGACGCGATGAAAACTTGCACTGCAACACTGTGTTGCATCATGCTTCACCAAACAATGGACCAAACTTGTATGCAGGAGGTTGTGGGTGCGAATCCCACCCAAGCACTATCAGTATGAGTTTTAGCGTGTTCTCGGGGTAAGAGTTGGGAAGTTGATCAGAATTTTTGTTAAATGACTCATCTAGCAGTAGCATTGGAATGTGCAGATTTGATGGGAAAAAAACAAACATTTCAAGTGAGAAAAATTTAAGATTTTGTGAGGAAACACTTAAAAATGTTTCAGCCTGTCTTATATGTTTTGCACACAAGGTCTGAAGCCATGAATAGCACTTTAATAGTAGTTTTGTGCATGTACCTCATCGTAAGTTGCCAAATTACATCCATTTACATTTAACACTAAAATGTTCTTTGCAGGGATAATTCTGGCAGTGGCTACAGTAACTACAACATGCCATACGGCGGGGGAGGAAACCAGGGGTACGGGGGTCATTCACAGGGTCACGGGGGATGGGGAGGCATGCAGCATATGCAGCACCATGGCAACCAGGGACCAAGGTAATAGACCATATCGAATAGGACAGTTTCTTTGTTCCTTGAAGACATACATGGTTGCACATGTTATGCTTATATTGCTGACTAATTTAAATGTCAAATGTTGCCCTACAAGATGGCAGCTATTTGATACGGTCTATATGTCGATTCCACATGGCTTGAATAATATACAGATTGAAAGAGGTGCTTGACAGTCATGCAATTTTACCATGGATCTGAACATTTTGGCTTGAATTAGGGGTTAAAAGTAGGTTTGGCCAATCTTAAACACACGTTTAAAGCCAGCTAGGGGTCCTGGGCACTGATAATGCCCGAGCCGCCAGGCGAGGGCATTATCAGTGCCCAGGACCCCTAGCTGGTTTTAAACGGGTTGTTTAAGATTGGCCAAACCTACTTTTAATCCCATTCATAAATACCTTTTCGTGTAAATCGGTAAAATTCACAAAAATTAGCTCGTCGTTTTGCCATCTTTTGCATTCACTTTCCTATGCCTACAGTCTCAACACGGCGTTCGTACAACTGCGAGCTGTGCGTGATGTTGTTTTTGTTCGATCGCTCGCGTTACGCGAAACTAAGGCGTGTTGCTCGCGCACGCACACGACTGGATAAGTCACAGATATCTATCTGTGATATAAGTGCACAATTTGCTTTCAGGCGAGTGCAGTTTCGTTGTGCATGTGCGTGTTCCATATACGCGCTGACTAGGGCACAAACGCGGGACAGCCAGCCGGGCATTATCACTATTCTTTATCGCTAATTTAAGACTGCCCTCGTGACGTGCTCTCAGCCAATAGGGATGCGTAAACTGTCCAAGGTATTTATGAATTTAATACACGAATCCACAAGCCACCATAACTGAGGTGCTTCCAGCATGCATAAACTGCACTTTGTGTGGATTACACATTGTAGCATTATGTCATCACTGCAAACAGATGCGCACGTTATTTACAGCATGTGCGTCTGTTCACAGTGACGACACAATGCTGTACGGTATGAAATTCATACAAAACGTGCAGATTAGGAAATACCACTTCAGTTATGCTGGCCAACATAGCAGTTCTCATATTCTTCATAATTCCTTGTCTTAAATCGATTTCAATCTTCAGGGGTGGCCCAGATCACGACCAGGGACGCGGCCCCCATAGCCCTAACATCATGAGCTTCAAGCAATTCCTGGCTTCGCAAGACGATATGATTGACGATACGGAAGCCGTGCGTAAGTACAACGAGTACAAGGTGGAGTTTAGACGCACTCAGCTCAGCGAGTTCTTCCTGGCACACAAGGAGGAGGAATGGTATGTGATTGGTCCATTCAAAAAAAGCTCTTATGTGATTGGTCAGTTTAGGTGACCCTTTTCAATAAAAAAAATAATTTATGTGCATTTAACTCTAAAAAGTACAGAACTTGTTTAGCCATAGAAAATGTGATAATCCTTTTCTGTCCAAAATAAAAGCTTAGTGGCGATTTTTAAGAAGTGGATTTAAAGCTTTCATATGTACATCCAGTGTGATTTCTCAAAGAAAACAAATCAAAGCGAAGCCTCAAATTAAATCGTAATGACAATGTTGTATCTTTCACCAGGATTTGTGGGTGTGCACTTGAAGAAAGTTAACTTAAAGGCCTATGTATCATTTGGAAGATAAAACTTTTACAGATTCGTGGAATAAGAGTGTAACATATCTAAGAAAGAATGTTGGTAAATTAGCCTGAAGAAATTTTAGCTACTTAAATGCATCAATGCTTCAGAAAACTTTGAAAATCTATGGATTTTGTGCACAAGTGAATGGTAAAAAAGTCCCGTTTTTAGAAACCCACCTTCGGTTGTCAATTTCTAGCATTAAATACCATTTTGGACGGATATAAATTGATGTGGTGTTTGTTACCATTGCTATCAACACTTTTGTTTCCACATCAATATTTCTGTCTAACACATGCTGCTAACCCCCAATCTCTCCACAGCAACTTGGCCGAGAGAAACAAACGCCAAGACATACGGACTCGCGAACGATCCATCCATCTAACAGTTAGGGCCACTGCGCAAAAATGCAGTGTGGTAGGGTTAGGGCCAACACAAATGTGTTTAGTTCAAGAACTTAGCTTTAGAGTGTGATTCTCATTATCTCCGAACCAAATGCTCGATCGATCGTCGGACGACTGATATCTCCACAAAAATTATAATATCCTGCCCCTGAACAAAAGGGATGAAATGATTGGAACGTGCAGCGATGTTAAAAAAGCCGGGACAAACTGGAAACAAAGGTTTGATCCCTGGCTCCTGCTTAACATTGTCGCGAGTGTTTGATTGGCTTCCTGTGTATCGGTTGACGTCGGAATAAATAACTGTTAACAGGTAGGGTGAACTCGGGTGGTGGTTTCATGGTAAGCATCCCAAAGCACAACTTTCACATTTTTATGTAACAAACATAGTATGGTACCTAAACCTTACGATTTTTCTCTCATCCCAAGTTTGGTTGTTACATTTTTTGGTATCTTGCAAATCTTTAATAAATTTTGCCCCCCAGAATTATTTAAGTTTGGGCGAACTTGGCATGGAAGGGGAGAAAAACCCAATTTTGATTTCATGAAAATGGCTGCTCTACTTTTTTCATCATCTGCCAAATTCGCGAGGGCAACTTATGTAAATATCATGGTCTTTTTTTTGCATCCTAAAAAACCTCCATCCAAATTGAATGCCTCATTTTGCTCGATGTTCATGGTTAAGTCAGTCAGATTGATACAGTTAAGACATTTAAGACATTCTTGTCCTTTTCCCCCAAGAAAATGACTGCAACCCCACTACTGTGGTCTGTCTTTTTCTCTCTTTTTTTCTCATTTCAAACCAATTCCACACATTTCCAAATGAAAATCGCTTGTTTCATATTGTACTCTCTGCATTGCATTGCATGCTGCCAATATAAAACTGAAACAAATGAAACTAGTTTTTTAATGATCGGGACAAGTTTTAAATGTAAAACTTTCCATTGCAGTGTTTTGCATCAGGTTTGCAAGATATTTTCACAATTTTCATGCCAATATTCCCTTTGAAAATGGAATCTAATCTGAATCATGATTCCTGAGTGAAATCGGAATATAGGGGCTTTTGCAAATCTCGGCTTCGACTCCAGCTCTGCTCCATGTGGTTTACAAGGACGTCTCCATGTGGTTTACAAGGAGCCGGAGCTTAAGCCTGAGCCCAAGTCAAGATTTGGACAAAATGCCATAATCGATTCTAAAAAAGATGTTGGCATTGGCCAAGTTTACTAGTCCGTGTTGAGGAACCCTCCTGTCTTTTGGAGGAATCAACACTCATTATCTTGGCAATTCCAAGACGTACTCGATGATTCTGGATGTTAATCTTGTAACTCAGTTGCTCTCTTCTTTGTGTCATATTCCGTAGGTGTAAAATGGCAGCATGCAATTCTCTTCCTTTCTTTTGACTCACACCCAGACTTTATTTTATCTTTCAAGATCCAGTTCTATTTCTAATCCCCTGTTTTCCGTTTCTCACACCCTCTCTCCAACTTGAAGGTTCCGTTCCAAGTATTACCCCGATGAGGCCCAGAAGCTGAAATCTGATGCATTTATGGCCGTCCGTAGACGTCTTCTGGTATTCTTGGAGTTGTTTGAGACTGGGTGGATGGATAAACTCAGACTGCAATCAGATCGTACTGACGACATCAGCAGAGTGCTCGATGCAGGTTGGTTGTGATAATAACAATAGACTACTCAACATCGACCAGCTCCGTGGTTAAGACGTCTGCCTAGTGTGCAGGAGGTTGTGGGTTCGAGTCCCACCCAAGCGCGCTATGAAGTTTTTCTCATAGTGTCCCGGGGAAGCACTGATATACAGTTCTAAGCAAGTTACATTGGGTAAAGTAAAACAAACCCTAATTAACAATAGGGTGGATTAGATGCACATATTTCGCCAATGTGAACGTGAAATGCTTTGAGCACTGGTTATGAAGAGATCTTGCAGACGGTCATAGCAAAAATGTGTTCTTCAAGATAATAGCCAAGTATTATATATACCTCCATATTAATAATTATAGACACGTATTTGGCCAAGAAAGCCTCTCAAGATATTTGGTCCGAATTGCTAAATTTATTATGAAAGAATCTGTCCCCGTTTTGTTCCTTGCAGCCGTTATTAAGATGGAAGGAGGAACGCCCTTGGACCTCAAGTCGTTAGATCAACAATTCCTGTCACCACGGCGACGTTTGACATCAGAGACACAGGGTCCTGCGCTCAGTCCCAGAGGAAAAACAGACATCAAAAAAGAGGAGTAAGTAATAGAGCAATAGACCGTTTGCACGAAAGCCATCTTAGGGGCAATAACATTGTCACTGTCCATTCATGGATCACATATGTCTGCAGCAAACAGGCTGTATTATGTTTTCTCTATATTCAGGGGTGTGAAATTTCAGATTTTTATCCTTTTTCAGATTTCTTTTTAATGTACCAAAAAAGCTGTTTTTTTCTTCCGACATATTTCTGCTTTTTTTCCCCCATGCGTAAGCGTTGATTTTATTTTCCGCTTTTTTCTTCTTCTACAGTACGGTACTTGCCACTTGCTAGCGCACACCATGTGCAAGCCAGCATTCAGTACAAAATTTCATTCTGGAAGCCATAAAATGCACCAACTGGGGACATTAATTCATCAAGATGTCAGTGCAACTTAAGTGGGCCCCAAACCCCACACTGTTAAGGCTTCGGGCTTCGCAATTTCAGCTTCTCGATTGCAGTTTCAGATTTTGTTTGGGTTCTCCACTTACACCCCTGTATATTGCGCAATGCACCTGCAGTCGTCAAGGCTCAAGACTAATTGTGTAATGCAAACAGTACACACATTTTCCGACGACTTCAGCATTTTTTCATCATTTAAAAAGAAAAATGTAGCAAGATGTAGCTGTAATCTTTCCAGTCTCGAGATGTTATGCGGTTACTAAATAACTCCGGTTTACTCAGAAAAATGTTATGTCCAGTTTACTCAAAAGGCGATCATTGTAGACCAAATATGACCCTATTTAGCCCAAATTGTATTTTGTGACAGTACTCTGTAATTGTCTGATCATGAAGTTATTGGTACATGTTTTCTGTCCTTACTTTGAAGCATTAAAACGGAAATAAAAGAAGAGAAACTGACATCCCCTGACGAGGAGGGAGAGGTAGGAAATGCAAGCTTGGATGTCAAGACGGAACACGAGGCGGGACAAGTAAGATTATGGATCATTCCAGAAATTTGGCGTCCAAAGTGTGACATTTTTCTGTCCCCGTTACACAAGTATCATTAAAAATGCCTTCAAAACATATTTTTGTAAATTGTACTTTATGTAATCACTCTTCGAGATAGAAGGCATTTAAAGAATGTGTCCTGAATTTACAAACTACAACATTTTACAAGATGTCGGATGTAACGGGGGACAGAAAAACTGGACCCCAAATTTATAGAATGACCATTATGCCAAGTCTTTTAGCATTTCACTTTATTGCCTTATATCTTAACATTTGAAGGGTTGCGGAAGTATTTGTGGAAAAGATTTCAAGTTGGAATTGACAGACTTTTGGAAGACAACAGCAAGATGGAGGGCAATATGGCTAGTTAGTAGGGGCGTAGGCTGGGGGTGGGGGGACATCCCTCGCCAGCAGCATGGAGTTCTGCTTTGCCAATTTTTTATTTTTAAAAATATTTTATGAATTTGTTTTATATTAAATGATACCTGCAATTGACTGATCTACACTGTCAAACATGGTGGCTTGATTGAAACGTACGCCAAATTGAAGACAATTTGGAGAGCTAGGGATGAAATATTATACACCGTACCAAACGTTGTGTTCCGTTTTCTTGATTACAGTTGGTTTCCCCCAAGAAGGAAGAAATCTCCGATGGTCAGATAGGATCTGACAAAGACGTAAAGGTCAAGAAAGAGGAGAAAACGAAGGTTTGTTCTCTCTAGTCCTGTTATCTCTGGTTTTAGCCAGAGGGGTGTCTGGGCGTCTTGAGATGCCCTGTACCAATTCTACCTAAATTCAATGTTTGATGTTAAAGGTAGTTTACTTGTTTGGTAATTATTGTAATGCTACGACAGAGACTTAAGTATCCAAACAGTGATAATCGTTCGGTGATCAGTCAGTGTGACCTTTGAACTCTCTCATTCCTTCAGGTTGTTAAGGACAAGAGAGGAAAGAAACGTAAACGTCACAGAGACAGTGACTACGAAAACGACAGTGGGAGCAGCAGCGGCAGTAGTACTAGCGATAGCGAGTCTGATTCTGAGACAGATCCAGCACCGCCAGGTAAAATGTCCATTGGATATTTGTCAGTTAAGAAGCCTTGTCATATTTGTGTTTGCAAAGGGCACTTCCATTGAAAAAGCAAATGTTAGGATTGCAAAAGGGCACCAAGCCTTGGACCAGGGGCAACAGGCCGTGGTGTTCGTTGCCTCTTAAAGGAGAAGGGTACCTAAGAAACAGAAGACCTTGTGCTCAAGAAGTACAACTCATAAATTATAATGCAAAGAAAAAAAAATATTACGTACTGAAAAGCGGACACGAACTTCACAAAGAATCAAAATTTTAGCGATGCGTCGCATTATGGGCGCCGCCAATTTGTCCCAATATTGGACAAAGAATGACGTTTTCGTGTACAAGTCCTTCGTGCATTTTTATGGCAATACACGAAAACGTTGTCAGCAAAAACGTCATCCGTTGGCCAGTATTAGGACAAAATGGTAGCGCCCATAGTGCGACGCATCGCTAAAATTTTGATTCTTTGTGAAGTTCTTGTCCGCTTTTCAGTAGGTAATATTTCTTTTTCTTTGAATTAAAATAATTTACGAGTTGTACTTCTTGAGCACAAGGTCTTTTGTTTCTTGGGTACCCTTCTCCTTTAAAACCATGCAAATGAGGTGCCCAAAATTTTGCAAATGGTGCCCAAAACTATGCTAATGAGAAGGTGTGGTTATAGGTGTGGTTATGCGCGTCCCGGTGCCGTTTTGGTTCTAGCTTTTAATGGAGTTCTGTGAGATTATTCCACCCTTTCTCACATAACATTTGTTTCTACCGTTTGTCTTTTGTTTCTGGTCCGTTCAGGGATAGACGACGATGTTCTCCCCAGCGATAAACTTGAAGAAGACAAAGAAGCAGAGAAAGCTCGTAGGGAGACTGAGGAAGACGATGGCGAACTCAAAGACGGGGACAAAGATGACGAGGAGGGGGAGGAGCAACCTAAGCCCCGCCCACTCCACAAGACGTACTCGCTGTTCATTAGGAATGTATCGCCTATGATCACTAAGGCAGAAATCGTATCGGTTAGTTCACAAACATGGCTCAGTTTAGCTTAGTAATGGGAAGTTATAGATTGTCACTTTGACTTTGTGGACTCCGACGTGATGACGTCGATGTTGACGCTTTGCGCATATAGCGTCAAGTGGTCTGTTACGTCCACTGCCACAATCCAGAATGCTAAAACCACAGTCTCTGCGTTCTCAATTGTGGCAGTGGACATAAGCGATGACAAGAGGCATGTGCAATACCTCAACGTCGACGTCATCGCGTCACAGTCCACATAGTCGCAGTCACAGTCCACGTAGTCGACCTAACAATCTAAAACTTCCTATTTTGTAAGAACTCCGAGCGACAGAAGAAAAATTGATTTTTGCTTTAAGTTATCCAGTGGTCACTATAGGCCATATGAAATAGCTGCCATCTTGTAGGGCAGTTTCCTTGTTCCTTGAGGACATGCATGATTGCACATTTTGTGCTTACATTGTTGACAATTTAAATATCAAAATGTTGCCCTACTAGATGGAAGCTATTCGATACGGTAAATAGACATGTTTGTATTCTGTTTGCCTCAACAGCTGTGCAAGAGGTATCCTGGCTTCATGCGCGTCGCCTTAGCCGAACCGCAGCCGGAAAGGAACTTCCAACGCCACGGCTGGGTTACGTTTGATCGTAGCGTTAATATCAAGGAAATCTGTTGGACCCTTAGTAGCATTAGGGTGAGTGTTTATTGGTATGGTGCGTAATCACCATTGAAATGAAACAAAATTGGGTTCATAGGGGAACCTGAGGGAGTATACCACAGTCTCATAGCACAGCTGGTAGAGCATCTGCCTGGTGAGTCGGAGGTCTTGGGGGAAACTTGAGGGAGTATACCACTGTGCCTCATAGCACAGCTGGTAGAGCATCTGCCTGGTGAGACAGAGGTCTTGGGGAAACCTGAGGGAGTATACCACTGTGCCTCATAGCACAGCTGGTAGAGCGTCTGCCTGGTGAGTCAGAGGTCTTGAGGAAAACCTGGGAGTATACCACTGTGCCTCATAGCTCAGCTGGTAGAGCATCTGCCCGGTGAGGCAGAGGTCTTGGGGGAAACTTGAGGGAGTATACCACTGTGCCTCATAGCACAGCTGGTAGAGCATCTGCCTGGTGAGACAGAGGTCTTGGGGAAACCTGAGGGAGTATACCACTGTGCCTCATAGCACAGCTGGTAGAGCATCTGCCTGGTGAGACAGAGGTCTTGGGGAAACCTGAGGGAGTATACCACTGTGCCTCAGAGCTCAGCTGGTAGAGCGTCTGCCTGGTGAGTCAGAGGTCTTGAGGAAAACCTGGGAGTATACCACTGTGCCTCATAGCTCAGCTGGTAGAGCGTCTGCCTGGTGAGTCAGAGGTCTTGGGGAAAACCTGAGGGAGTATACCACTGTGCCTCATAGCTCGGCTGGTAGAGCGTCTGCTTGGTGAGTCCGAGGTCTTGGGGGGAAACCTGAGGAAGTATACCACTGTGCCTCATAGCTCAGCTGGTAGAGTGTCTGCTTGGTGAGTCAGAGGTCTTGGGGGAAACCTGAGAAAGTATACCACTGTGCTTCATGGCTCAGCTGGTAGAGCATCTGCCCGGTGAGTCAGAGGTGTTGGGGGAAACCTGAGGAAGTATACCACTGTGCTTCATAGCTCAGCTGGTAGAGTGTCTGCTTGGTGAGTCAGAGGTCGTGGGGGAAACCTGAGGAAGTATACCACTGTGCCTCATGGCTCAGCTGCTAGATCATCTGCCCGGTGAGTTAGAAGTCTCGATAAGGCCCTTACGATTGTTCTCTTATCCCATGTTTCTGTGATTCTGTATTTTCAGTGCGTAGTTTCAGTCCAAAGTCTCTCTTATATGACCCAAGTCCACTTTATGTTCGTAACATGTGAAAAATGTTCAGTGTGATTTCCCCTTTATCTGCAGTTTATTTTAATTTCAAATTTCTTCTCAGTTGAGGGAATGCGAACTCAGCCCCGTAGTCAACCGTGAACTGGCCAATCGTATCCGTAGCGTGAGTGGAATCGCGGCTCATAAAAAGATCATCCGTGCTGACCTGAAGTTAGCCGCGCGGCTAGTTCAACAACTGGACGAGAAACTGCGACTTTGGCAGCCGGAGGAAGAGGCCAAATATGCCAAGGAGATGGCTGCCGAAAGGAAACGGAGAGCGGAGAAACGTAAAGAAGAAGAAAAGAAGAAAGAAGAGGAAAATAAAGATGAAGAACCGGGAGAAAAGACGACGGAAGCCGAGGAGAAGGCGGAAGAGGAGGAGGAGGAAAAGGAACCGGAGATGGTAGAAATAGACGCTTTGAAACCTTATTCATTTTAGACAAAGACATGCTAAAGCCATACCTGCAAACTAGTCCGATTTAATCGTATTTGTTCCGATTTTTAAGTGTTAGAAGTGTTGAAAATCGGAACAGTACGATTTTTGAAAACATGAAAAAACAAAACAATTGATTGCACCGCATGTACACAGAACTGCATGCTTACAAAATTTACAGTCTATTCACTATGCATTGCACGTGACCGTTGCTGACTGAATCTAGCACTTATCCACCGACCGTACCGGTGTACCAGAAACAACCCAACTGGGAAGCACAACTGAGATGGTATCTGGTTTCTGCCACCCTGGCTGTGCGTACAGTATGCAGCGGCTGTGCACAACATCAGTACTGTCCAATTCAAGACGTTCTTAGTGCTATTCTAATGAATCACATAATATGTTTTGAACAACGCCCTCACGCGGTAATCAGTGTTGACCGCGTGAGGGCGCAGCTCAGTATGCCCGGACAAAATATTAAACAGTGGAGAACACTGTCTAATATATCATTTTCCCCGACTTTTGTGTTTCCATGTAAACTGCAGGTTATCATTCCGGCTCGATACAAGGCCAATCCAGTCCTTGAGAACATCACAGACTTCCTTGTGGAGGAGTTAAGCGCCGAAGAAGACGCTTTGATGGGAACAAAGCCAGAAGAAGAAGGGGAGGAGGCTAGCGGTGAAGTTATGTTTCTTAGAGATGAGGACCTTAATAAGGTGAATTGTTGGTCTACTTGTGCATTCTGTGGATTAATATAGACCTTTATAAGCAGACGCGTACAAAATATACAAATATAGTGCACTCTGTGGATTACTATAACACCAGTCAATATTTCATTATTAAACCCAGGTCCTTGATCGACTATTGGTCTACCTGCGTATAGTGCACTCTGTGGATTACTATAACACCAGTCAATATTTCATTATTAAACCCAGGTCCTTGATCGACTATTGGTCTACCTGCGCATGGTGCACTCTGTGGATTACTATAACACCAGTCAATATTTCATTATTAAACCCAGGTCCTTGATCGACTATTGGTCTACCTGCGTATAGTGCACTCTGTGGATTACTATAACACCAGTCAATATTTCATTATTAAACCCAGGTCCTTGATCGACTATTGGTCTACCTGCGCATGGTGCACTCTGTGGATTACTATAACACCAGTCAATATTTCATTATTAAACCCAGGTCCTTGATCGACTATTGGTCTACCTGCGCATAGTGCACTCTGTGGATTACTATAACACCAGTCAATATTTCATTATTAAACCCAGGTCCTTGATCGACTATTGGTCTACCTGCGCATGGTGCACTCTGTGGATTACTATAACACCAGTCAATATTTCATTATTAAACCCAGGTCCTTGATCGACTATTGGTCTACCTGCGTATAGTGCACTCTGTGGATTACTATAACACCAGTCAATATCATATTGAGGAAGAGATGCCCAATCGTTGCGGCATCATGCACACTCGAGGGCATAATCCACCATCGCGGGTCACGCACAAGGACTGTAAGTACAACACAATATTTGATTAATGTAATCTTATTTTGATCACGTGATTCTCAACATTCTGAACACGTCATTCCCGCCTTTAGCCTTATACTATTGTCGATGGCGTCACCACGCCATTCTTGCGTTTTGCTCTGATGAGTGCAAGTCGAAAAGTGCTTTAGCATGTCTTTGTCGTTACTTGATTCTATTTACTTATTTTGTAATCTTAATGTGCATTTATATCACCTGCATCCGATTTCACAAAACCTTGTGCAAAGTGCATAAGCCCACTTACGCAACTTTTTGTTGTCAGTTTTGTTACAATCTTGTGATAATTTCACGCAAGGTATGCCATTTTCAAAAGTTGCACAAGCTACGCACTTTTTCGTAAAATAGTTGTTGGTTTGAGTTCCTGACTTTGACTCAAATTGCTGTTGAGTCACAATATTAGGGAGGTTTAGATGCACGTAAAACGTGAAATTAATGCTTTCAGTACTGGTCATAATTCATAGGTCTTAGAACCTAGGTTGGAATCTTGGTGAGGCAAAAAAGTTATCACACCACGAAAGTCACAGATGTGGATTTTCGTTTCATCTGTTCTAAGATCTCTTCAGAATGCAATTCGCGTTCACGTTTGCATTTTATGTGCATCTAAACCTCCCTATTTTGGAACTTGAAACTTGACTTAAATGACTTGAGATTTGATCTTGTAATATAAGACTTTCGGGGCTATTTGGTTTTCTACAGTACTTAACTGGATCAGTAATTTTGAAGCCAAGTTGTCCAACCTACTCAACGCAGCATCCGATCTTCCAGATGAAGAGCTGGTTAAACTGGGCAAGAAGGAACCAGAGTTATATCCTTTGAACAAATGCGTGGTGGTGGCTACAAGATATGGTATTGTGTCCACGGGAAATGGGATAGTGGCCACGGGATATGGAATATAGGCTTTGGGATAGTGGCTACAAGATGTGGTATTGTGGCCACGGGAAAGGGGATATGGGATAGTAGCCATTGGTTAATTGCTGTGGGATATGTGACAGTGGCCATGGGATAGTGGCCAATAGGCTTTGGGATAGTGGCCACGGGAAAGGGGATATGGGATAGTAGCCGTTGATTAATTGCTGTGGGATATGGGATAGTGTCCATGGGATAGTGGCCACATGATATGGTATTGTGGCCACGGGAAAGGGGATATGGGATAGTGGCCATGGGATAGTAGCCACATGATATGGTATTGTGGCCACGGGAAAGGGGATATGGGATAGTGGCCATGGGATAGTAGCCACATTATATGGTATTGTGGCCACGGGAAAGGGGATATGGGATAGTGGCAATGGGATAGTGGCCACATGATATGGAATATAGGCTTTAGGATAGTGGCCACAAGATATTCAAGTTGGGTGAGGTGTGGGAGCATGTGCCGCAGCGGCACTTCGCCGCATTCACCCTCATTCCACTCCCCTTCGGTCTCCTTATAGCGATTGATCGGGCCTGCGCCGGGCCCATCCCCCACCCCTCCAGGTGGTCCCCCAGCTGCGCCAACCACGACACATGGGGTCGACCAACAGGTCGTCTCCACCCCAGTCCCTTAGGGTCCTTGGCACTGAGGATCCGATTCGCCGGATACGACGGGGAGAAGGATATTGGATGGTGGAATAGTTGCTGAAAGACTTAGTATAGTGGTTGTGGGGTAGTGGCTATGGGATATTGACCATGAGGTAGTGATCATAGGATGACCCCTGAATATGGTATAGTGGCCATGGGGTTTTGTCTACAGGACAAGGCCTTTTGTAGAGCCCCTTTGATAGTGCGCGAGAGTGGAGAGAAAAACATTTGTTTACTGTTAAGTGTCCACCTTATAATTCCTTGACTCATTTTTGACACGGAAGTTGAGAAATTCGTCAAAGCCAACGCCCAAGAGATCGTGAAGGACAAATGGCTGTGTCCACTTAGCGGCAAGAAATTCAAAGGGCCTGAGTTTGTCCGCAAGCACATCTTCAACAAGCACAGTGACAAGGTGGAAGACGTACGAAAGGAGGTGGGTGAATACATTTGGGTCTGTCCACAGTAATGGGGTACATTTGAAAAATAAGTCAATAATTCCTTTCAGATGTCTTTAGTTTATCTCAGAATTAAAGAAATGTCCTTGTTTTTTTCTCAGGAGATAACTTTTGCCCAAAAAAGTAACAAATTGCTGCCACAACATACATTTTTAAAAAGCAAGTGCACAAATTTTCCTATTACGCATGTAACATGGACAGACAATTTTGTGACATCTTTTTCCGTCTTTGTTACATGCGTAATAGGAAAATTTGTGCACGAGGTTTTCACAAATGTATGTTGTAGGACTATTTTTCTTACTCCTTGGTGAAAAAGTTATTTCCTCAGTTTAGCTTGATAATTTAAAGATAAAATTAAGACATTTGAAGTGAACTGGGATCTAAGATCTTGAATGTTACAGAATTGTACCCCATTACCGTGGACAAACCCATTTACACTTGCTTCTTACAAATCAAGTTAAAGGCACAGGCTCGTCAGCAATGCGCGCGCGTGCGCGCCAAATTCGTGCCATGAAATACGCAGCTCCATGCCTTCGCTATGGAGTTATAACAACTAAACATAGAATGAGAGAAATCATATGGGCCGTATCGGAATTCGAACCCGAGACCTCTGACTCGCCGGGAAAAACTTGAGGAACTATACCACTGTACCTCATAGCTCAGCTGGTAGAGCATCTGCCCGCTGTGTCAGAGGTCTTGGGGAAACCTGAGGGGGTATTACACTGTGCCTCATAGCTCAGCTGGTAGAGCATCTACCCGCTGTGTCAGAGGTCTTGGGGGAAACCTGAGGGAGTTTACCTCTGTGCCTCATAGCTCAGCTGGTAGAGCATCTGCCTGGTGTGTCAGAGGTCTCTGGTTTGAATCCCGATTAGGCAGCCTAACAAATATCGCAATTATTGGTTTACAGGTGTTATTCTTCAACAACTACTTGAAGGATCCAAATCGCCCTCAGCTGCCAGAACCACAGACCCAGAAACCCCCTGACACACCCCATCGGGGCGACATGCAAGGGGGCGGCCCCGGGTTCCAACCCCAACCCCAACAACAACAACAGCAGCAGCAACAGCAGTTTAACAGTCCTATGATGGGATACGGAGGGCAGCAAGGGGGAAACTTTGGCAACAATCGTGGTTTTAACCAAGGTAAACACTGGGGAAGGGGTACAACACGGAAATACATTACGATAAAAATCTACAAAATGTGTGATGCACGTCATACGGTCGTTGTTTTTACTGTACATGTCATGCATGTACAGTTGAAGTCAGAAGTATAAATACAACTGTATGCAACCAAGTGTTAAAACTGGGGTGCTCACACCATTTTTGTAACAGTCTTTACTAAAGTCTGGGTTTTGTGGAATACCTCATGTGCATGCAGTACTTGCAATGGTACACCTTGCAATGGTTCGGGTAGTCCTGTTTACCATTTTGGGTGATGACGGTAGTGGTGTACATGTATTTATACTTCTGACTTCAACTGTACATGTATACAGTGCAAGTGTACATGTATCGTGTGCGTTGGTTCTCCCAAACAATCATGGACGTTTTAGGGAGGTTTAACGAAGAGAACA
Organism: Henricia sp. BOLD:AAB3569; assembly: GCA_037783545.1. Lineage (NCBI taxonomy): Eukaryota > Metazoa > Echinodermata > Asteroidea > Spinulosida > Echinasteridae > Henricia > Henricia sp. BOLD:AAB3569. The sequence goes on along the minus strand of JBBELK010001085.1, from coordinate 82,158 downwards.
ATATCGTCCGCGATTGCCAAGCGAACGTCCGCGATTCGCTCCTGTACAAAACCAACGAGAGTAAGGAAAAATAGACTATGTCCAAACAAAAGAGGAACAAAGGGACGTCCGCGATTGGAGGTCGTTTCACACCTATATGTGCATGTATTGTGCATACATGTACCGCTTACTGCGCTATCTGGATATAACGCTCACAAAAGAGCACTATAACGAGAGTTTACTGTATAACTTTCCGTCTTTGTTTTTCGAAGAGATGTTGCATTATTGCTTGCTGCAAGTGCTGGCTAAATTCATACTGTATTTATATGTTTGTACAGGATCCCAGTACGGCAACCAACAGCAGTCATCTTTCCAGCGTGGTGGTGGGTACGGCGGGGGATTTATGCGAAACAGAAGCAGGTACGAGGTGGTGTTGATTAAGATTTAAAGGAGTGTGTCCAGATCACATTTTTAAGCCTCCCATTTTTCCCATGGGTGTTGAGATTTTGATACCATATCATTTGTCATATTTGTTTTATTACCATTCTGAAATTTCGCATTCTCAATCCGTATATTTTCAAGGATATCGTCAAAAACCACCGATGTTTTGTGAATTAATTTATCTGGTTCCATAAAGCAGTGCAGTGATTAAACCAACCTTCTACATCCAAGTTTTTGCAAGCTTCGTTTTTTCCTCCCCTGGATAGTATTTTGGGGGAGATATTTTATATGATTCTTAGGTTAAAATGAAATCAATTTTCTGGAAAAATCTGAACACGCTCCTTTAAAGGCCCAATGTATCATTTGCAAGATTTTTAAGATTTATGGAATAAGGACATAATGCATAGTCCGAGATTGCCCAATTAACCTCGCCCCCCCTTGGATATTGTTGCTATGCCTCACGCTATCGTAAAAATGGCGACACACACTGCACAAACCAATGGGACATTCAACGGAAAACTCAAAGGTATTCATGTTTCAGGGTCGACAGTTACTGTAGCACGCACTTAGTAAAACGCCAGTGATACAGAGATGTCATATATTCATAAAAATTCGCTTTCTCACCTTTGAACAGCGAATCGCCCGGCCTTGAAACCAAAAATGTATGGGCAGAATATCGCGTGATGTCGTTGTATGGCAATGCACTTTTACCTATGTGGGTGCTGTCTGCTAGCTCTGTTGTGATTGGTCGGCGGGTTTGGTTGTCTAGAGAAGAATGTTTCATTAAACTCTTGTAGGAGTCGACAAAATGCTTGCCAATTTAACACTATGTTAACCCCAAATCACTATATATCCCAGAGCGTGATCCAAAACACGATGAAAATTTCAAAATTAATCAAAATAATACCTCGAACAGTAAAGAAATGTCCATATATTACAATCATATTACAAAATTTACAGAATATATTTGGCTGGGCACACTGCCATCACGTTTTCAAGAAATAGTTGAAAATGCATGTAAAAAATGAAATGTTTTTGTCAATTTTATTGATTGTCCTTCCCTCGCGCATAAAGACAACCTCTGCATAAAACTGTAAAGTCAATTTCAACATCTGATAATCTGGGTGTGTGTATTAACATCAGTAGAAGGTAAACAAACAGGTTCACTTTAGTTTTCATTTGTTGTATTGTCTAAATAAAGGCATTTGTCTACTAATTTCCGTCCCTCACGTGAGGGACGGAATTGGATCAAACTCCCCACTCTTTTCATGAATGCATGCAGATTTCCCCCTAAAATCCCAACAAGACTTAAATTTAACACAATTCACCTTTCATTATCACTCAAAGATTTCCCCTTTCACTTTCAGATTTACAAAACGAGGGGATCAGCAAGCTACAAGAAAGTATGTTATTCAATCTTCTTGTTGTGTCAGTATCCTAACATGTTATCCTCGACAAACAAGTGTTTGTCTGAAAATGTGCAGCACGTTTTTCACGCTTAATACCTAACCCCAATAATTTTTCTTTAATTTTTTATTTTAATAATACAACTCAGCTTAACATACTTCGGTATTATGCACGCTTTATTAAAAGAAAATCTAAAAAACATTGTTGACCATTACTCCGGTGGTCAAGTGGTTAAGACGTCTTGCTAGTATGCAGAAGGTCATGGGTTCGAGTCCCACCCGAGCACGCTATGAAGCCTTCTCTCATAGTGTGTCGGGGAAGCACTGAGTATGTAGTGCTAATCAAGTTACGTTGGGTTGGACCAAAACGAACACTAATAAATAATCCAAAGTTTTTGATATGAATGTTGAAATGAAAAAAGAAATATCTTGGTTAAAATGTTTGAGTTTATTACTTGATACATGTATCTGTAAGTAGGCTGCGTACATGTGTGAATACATTTGATCTGGAAGTCCCTTTAATTTTGTTATTGTTCACTCAGGAGCCATCCAAAGTTGTCAACATTTTTACAGTTCTACAAAGTGTAGGAAGGGGGAGTGGGGTCGAGGGCCGCATACGACTTTAAATGCACTGTAAAATGTTGACATTTCATGATAGAGACAAAACAAATGTCTATGGGAGAATTGCAAAAGGGCACCAAAGCCAAGAGCAGGGGCAACAGAGGCAATGGCCCCCGTGGCCTCCGTGAATTTCCAGCTCTGTGGGAGGGAGGGGGTCTTGAAAAATACTACGCTCTGTAGAACTGTGAAAATGTTGATAACTTTAGAAGTCCCCTTACAAAAATGGTACAAAAAAACACACAAAAACCAAATTACGAAAAGTGCAATGGCAGAGTGAACAGTTTTGAAATTAAATGTACACATTAATGTGATTGTTAAATTGATATTGCGTTTCTATCAGCGAGGACAGATTATTAATTAAGCATTTTTCAATTAAACTTTATAGTTTATTGCACAAATTGGCGAGCCAAGTCCATAATTCAAGTCTTTAATAAAACATGATAATTGACTATTTGCTCCGCCGGTGCCAGGGTTCTCCCCACGTACAAACGTGCGTATCGGCCCGATACGCTGAAATTCCGACCCGATACGCAGGAAAAATTGCCGATCAAAAAATTCAGCTCCCGATACGCACAACAAAAAAACAAAAATATCACACATAGTGCTGCTAAAAAATACAATAAAATTACCAGACATAAATTCTCTCTCGTGAAAAAAGAACCACAGAGAATTCTTTGCAAAAAATACTTCATTCTGATTCGCACGGCCGAGCAAAAGCAGCTCTCGATACGGTACGGCTGGCCCGGTCCTGGTCCACGGGCGCCGGAACGTGCCTAGTCTGGTTTCCGGACCAAAATATTGCCCACTTTAGTGGGGCGGTAACCAGTCCAACTCATGCTGATCACTTTTTGTTAACTTGAACGTCATTGGCCAGAATTTACCAGCAACAGCTAGGTCATATTATTTTGATCAGCCAATCAGCATGCGTTTTACAACACGAGTTGGCCTCTTATTACTCTGAAAGGGAAATTCCCTGCACGTGAAATTCCCTGCTCGGCCCCAGACCAACTCGGCCCCCATTGCCTTGTGTACAAACTCGGCCCCAGACCAACTCGGCCCCCATTGCTTTGTGTACAAACTCGGCCCCAGACTGACTCGGCCCTAATTGCCTTGTGTACAAACTCGTACCCAGACTGACTCGGCCCCCATTACCTTGTGTACAAACTCGGCCCCAGACTGACTCGGCCCTAATAAAAAGATTGTTAAAGATTTTTTTTTTCAAACAAAAAAATTCATCTGCACAAAAACAATCTTAAACTGAGTTAAAGAATTCATAACAAGCCCGGCCTTCAAGTTCAGGACCCCAGGATAGCTCTAAAATGCACCAGAAAGCTTGTAAAGTCACAAATTCTCACGGGGCCCTTAAGCGGGCCCCGGACCCCACGCCGTGGCTTCGCAGTTGGGCCCCCACACATTTTCAAATAACCTGGGGAGAACCCTGGGTGCACAAACCTTGATGAATCAATTGTCCAAATTACTGAATAGTCTTTTGATACGCAAACATCGTGACTGAAATCCGACCGCTATTAATATTTACAGTTCTCATTTTCTATTTTCCTTGTTTGCCCGTTCCATTGTCATTATTTATGGTCCATTGGTTTTACAAAGCTCATGAAAGAAATCATAAATATATTCATTTCAACAAAGTGTTCATTTTTTTCTCCTGCCACAACAAAAGACCAAAAAACTAGGCGACGTTTGCACTCTGCTGGTCCCTGGCCGGGTGCCTGCAACATTTGTGGCCCCTCTATTCTATGAAAACAAGACACAAAAAATAACAAATAAGTACAACTAGCTTGTTGAATAATAGCTCAAACTTTTAACCGGGTTCACCTGCCTTTATGAAGTAGATGTTAGAATCATTAACTCTGTGAAGTTTATTAATGGGTAATTCCCAAAATTAGGGGTCCAAAACGTTTGGTGTCCCAGTTATGTACGACACCCTGTGCATCAAAAATCGCCACTCATGATCACAGATTCTCAGTAATAGACTGTGGCCTGTGATTACAGGGGACAGCACCAATTTCCTGAATATTTTGTTCTGTGATTACCGACAGATATTTGAAACAAAAAACCATAAAGGCTCATAAGTTGTTCCATTATATTGAATAGGAATTTGGTGTCCTGGATTACCTACGCCAATGAAAATTAGCTGTAGAATGAGTTTGCATTACCTTGGTGCCTTATCCACACACAAACATTAAATTTAAGTGGCATTTATGGAAATATAAATAAATATTTTCTACTGAAAAACCACTTTCAATCACTAAACACACTTGGAAATATTAAAAAGCATGTCACACTTTTGGAATTACAGTGAAACCTGCTATTAAGGCCACCTGCGTATAGTGGCCACCCACCTTTGATCCCAAATCCCATGTGTATAATGCTTAAGAAACCTCTATAAACAGGCCACCTGCATATAGTGGCCACCCACCTTTGGTCCCAAATCCCATGTGTATAATGCTTAAGCAACCTCTATAAACAGGCCACCTGCATATAGTGGCCACCCACCTTTGGTCCCAAATCCCATGTGTATAATGCTTAAGAAACCTCTATAAAGAGGCCACCTGTTTATAGTGGCCAGTTTTTTACGGTCCCGAGGGTGGCCACTATAGACAAGTTTCACTGTACCCTAATATCAGTTTAATACAATTCATTCATGATGTGAGAGGTATGCCCTTTTTGCCCCTCACATTTACCTTGTCTATGTTCAGAGAAAACAATGAAAAACTGTGTCCATGCTAAGAAATTGTGCAAAGCCACCGTCCTATTTAGGCTGGTTCCCTGACTACACTGCATGAAAAACAGCTATAACACCATGGTAGTCAGGGCCCTAATTTTGTTCACACGAGGGCACCTTTTTTTTAAAACATGCATGTGCACACGCATTTATATAAAGTCGTATTTAATTGTTTTCTATAAAACAAATTATCATCTCTGGCAGAATAATAGACAGCCGAAGCGTGATGTGCGTTTCCATGGTAATTAGCTCTAAACATCATGGCTATCGGCAAAAGTACTATTGCAAAAGCACAGGGACATGGTTCAGTGATTTTTAGTGTAGAGCCAATTGCCTAGGCAACCAACAAAAGGTGACGTGTTCACTTCGGCAGTCTATAGGGCACTGCCATTTATGTTTTGGGGGAGTCTTTTGGAGTTTAAAAAGGGCACTTCCATTGAGAAAAATGAAAACGTCTATGGGAGAATTGCAAAAGGGCACCAAAGCCAAGAGCAGGGGCAACAGAGGCAGTGGCCCCCGTGAATTTCCAGCTCTGTGGGAGGGAGGGGGTCTTGAAAAATACTACGCTCTGTAGAACTGTGAAAATGTTGATAACTTTAGAAGTCCCCTTACAAAAATGGTACCAAAAAAACCACACAAAAACCAAAATTACGAAAAGTGCAATGGCAGAGTGAACAGTTTTGAAATTACAATGTACACGTTAATGTGATTGTTGAATTGATAATGTGTTTCCATCAGCGAGGACAGATTATTAATTAAGCATTTTTCAATTAAACTTCTTAGTTTTATTGCCCAAATTGGCGAGCCAAGCCCATAATTCAAGTCATTAATAAAACATGATAATTGACTATTTGCTCCGCCGGTGCACAAACCTTGATGAATCATTTGTCTAGATTACTGAATAGTCTTTTGATACGCAAACATCGTGACTGAAATCCGACCGCTATTAATATTTACAGTTCTCATTTTCTATTTTCCTTGTTCGCCCGTTCCATTGTCATTATTTATGATGGATTGGTTTGACAAAGCTCGTGACAGAAATCATAAATATTCATTTCAACATAATTTTCATTTTTTTTCTCCTGCCACAACAAAAGACCACAAATTGAAATATGACAAAACTAGGCGACGTGCGCGCTATGCTGGTCCCATGGGCCGGGTGCCTGCAACATTTGTGGCCCCTTTATTCTATGAAAACAAGACACAAAAAAAGACATTATGATAAATTAGTACAACTAGCTTGTCGAATAATGGCTAAAACTTTTAACCGGGTTCACCTGCCTTTCTGAAGTATGTTTGAATCCTTATTAACTCTGTGGGGTTTGTTAATTAATTCTATTCATTCACGATGTAAGAGGAGGTATTATGCCATTTTTTTCCCCTCACATTTCTACTTTATGCCCTGTGTATGATAAAAACCACCCTATGTATAGTGTAATCAGAGCAACATTTAGTGAGCCCGCCCTCTTGTGGTTCTTCCATTGTTACTGCGGTGTATTTCTATTGTGACGTCATGTAAACACCCTGGAGATACACCACAGTTTTCATTCGTCGGATTAGTCTATAAGTCAGCTCAGTACCTTGTCTTCATTCTGAGAAAACAATGAAAAACTGTGTCCATGCTAAGAAATTGTGCAAAGCCACCGTCCTATTTAGGCTGGTTCCCTGACTACACTGCATGAAAAACAGCTATAATACCATGGTAGTCAGGCGCCTAGTTTTGTTCACACGAGGGCGCCCTTGTAAAAAAATGTCTTATTTAATTATTGTTTTCTATAACAAAAAGTTATCATCTCGGGCATAATAATAGACAGCCGAAGCTTGATGTGCGTTTCCATGGTAATTAGCTCTAAACATCATGGCTATCGGCAAAAGTACTATTGCAAAAGCACAGGGACATGGTTCAGTGATTTTTAGTGTAGAGCCAATTGCCCAGGCAACTAACAAGATGACGTATTCATTTCGGCAGTCTATTGCATTGGGCAGTTGAAACCACTTTTGTTTGTGGTCTAGTGGGTATGAGCGGGACTCACAATCAGGAGGTCGTGGGTTCAAGCCCCACTGTGGCTAACGTGTTTGTGTCTCTGGGCAAGACACTTCCCAATTGCCTCGTTGACCCAAGCAATATCTGGGGAGCTGTTAGGGGAATGCTACAATCTAAGTGCTGATAGGGTTGTGCGCAGCTAGCCAGGCAGCCACCTAGTTGAAGCGAGATGATTCTGGTAATTCCATAAGGGCAGTGATAATAGTGGCTACGGCGCCTTTGAATGACGGTCATGTTAGATACTGTGTGCCTTATAAATGCTTTGCTATTATTATAGGTTTTCTCGCTCGAATTCATCAGAAATGCATTCGATTTCGTTTGTGGAAGTACGTATTCAAGTGTTGATCAGGATGCAATTTCTCTGGATTTTATTCATTTGCACGTTATTCAATTTTGTATAAAGACATTCACATTTGTTCGCTAAGACATCCAGATTAGAATTTGCGTCATTCAACTACAAAGCATTGAATCTTCATTCAATTTAGCACAAAGTCGGGTCTTGGGCGAATTTGAATGATTTGCACTGGTATTTCAAAATTAAATGCGCATAGTTTTAAATTTGAGTGCAGACTTTTCCTTGATTGCGTGCTAAAAAAACCAAACTGAAAGCTCTCTTTAAATAATTGAAGGATGATCCCAAACTGCATTCAAATTTACGCTAAAACGAATGCAACTGAAACACTTTTGGGAGGTACTTTCTTCAAACTGTACGAGAAAACCTCTATTAAGGTTTTTTCGATCAATAGTTGATGAACATTTCAGGACATTACAAATCTTGTAGAAGGGTTTTAACACGAGACTTGTTTTATTTTCATTTTGTCAGCAGGGATCCTCGACACATCGTCAATTACCGTGATTTGGATGCGCCTAATGATGACGACTTCTTTTAAGCCAATCAGCGGCAGTTGTTTTGGGATGCCAGCTTAGTGAGTTCACCCATGTTACTTTTGAGAGTCTATAATCAGTCTAAAAATAGACTGTATCGAATAGCGGCCATCTTGTAGGGCAGTTTCTTTGTTCCATGAGGACATGCATGGTTGCACGTTTTGTGCTTACATTGTTAACCAATATAAATGTCAAAAGTTGCCCTACAAGATGGCAGCTATTCGATACGGTCTATTGGCCAAGTGTGGTGACCAAATGTAAGACTCGGTGTCATACTCATGAATACCATAGGCTATTCCAAACAGTAGGCATGTCTTGAAAATGTAAATGTATAGTAAAATGAAATAAAATGTACAAGCAATTTAAAGTTGCACTGTCCGATTTTAGGCCGATTTGAGCGTCAAAAAAATTTAAATTGCTATTTTTCTAGAATAGTAAATAATAATAACTTTCATTTGGTACCAAGAACGTAAAATTCTGTCAAGGATTAATGCCAGTCGATTAAAAACAAGAAATAATAAAAGACGGGCCCTGTCTTTTATTCGACAGGGTTATGACGTAAATGTACATGTGCGCGTACATTGTACACATACTATGTACATATAAGCGTACGTGAAGCCCGTTTCAAGAAAAAGGCTTGTATCTCCAATTCCCGACGTTAGAAATTAAAAAAAATTTATATTTTTCGTTACAGAGACACGTAAGCTTTCTAAATTCGTTCGCTTGTGTGACTTAATTTTTGAAATCCTTTCACCCAAACACGGACAGTGCAACTTTAAGCAGCTCTTGGGAAAAGTCAACTTACAATTTTGCCATAATTAGGATGTGCAAGAAAGGAAAACAAATTCCAATTGACATCACATGACATCATGAATTCATTGGTAAACAAATCACTAAACTGGCAAAGAGTTTTGGTGTTATTTACAGCCAGTTTTGTTTCAAACTGTTATGACTTCCTCCCATGAAATCAACTGAAGTTTGCGATCTGTACAAGGTTGGGGGAGGCCATGTTACAACTATATTTGTGAGTAGGTCACGAGTTTTGTAAATTTTCGACCATAATTCACAAAAGTCGTCGAACAATTCGCTGGCAGAGTCATGACGTCACATTGCGGGTGCTGGACCATAACTATGGTTACTGGTTCACGCTCACATTTTACATCCAATGTGTTTGCTCAGTGTGTTTTACTAAATAATGACCATAATGACTTGCAATGGTTCGCTCATACCTACTCTCATAGCGATACGCTACCATACCGCCTTATTTTGTGATGTTTGTAAGAAAAAAACTCAACAGAAAATGTTCCCTTTGTGGCTCCTGTGCAAAACGAATGGAGAAACGCATTGTCATGCAAGTAGCGTGAACCGTTGTAAGAGAAGTGAGCGTGTCAGCGCAGAAATTGACGTCACACTCTGCCAGCGAATATCCACAAAAGTGTTGATTTTTAAAAAAGTGGGCGATATTTAACTAAACCTTTGAGCTTGAAATTCATATAATGAGGCATTTTTTCATAAAACACTTGAGTGGTTCTTGGATTCAAATTAAAGATAAACATAATAGTTTGCATATCCTTGATAAATCAATGAAAGATATACTCATGAATACGCTGTTTGTGGTACAGAGAAAAATTGCATCCGGGAACAACAGGGGGCAGCGTAAGAAAAAAATGATTGATATCGGGTAGGGGGCAGATTGTACCATGTTAGACTTATTGCAAGTCTGAGATCGCGCATACTTCACAAATGTATGAGAAGTATACCTTATACATTATTGGTGATATGCAATATCAGACTTGAAATAAGTCTAAAATGGCACAACCCGCTCCCCGTACCTGATATCAAGAATTGTTTCTTATGCTGCTCCCCTGGGAACTCCGTACATTTATGCTATTACTCCTGTTTTATACGATTGTGTTTTTTGTATGTGCTTGTTAGAAGTAAGAATCATTTCATTTTGTAATGACTAGCTGTGAACAAGTGTACTGTAGGCTACTTGTATATTGAACTTTTATCAGTTTTCAGTAAGTTAGTGTTTAATCACTGTTAACATTTACGCTTGCCTTTTTATTCTCGACAGTTAAACTTGATGAGAAAAGGGCTATTAAAAAGTGAATGGATTTGTTCAAAAAGTGTAGGTTTTTTATATCCTGTTTTTGACTATTTGGCAAACAAAAAAAAGAACTTTGTTTAGCGTAAGTTGGTCTCCCAAAATGACGCGGTGACGCGGCTTTGTTTATTTGTTTTTATTTTGGGGGGTGGGGGAGATAAATGGATTCCAAGCAATAAAGTCAAGTTGACATGAAGCCAACAGGCATGGTTTTTAATCGAAACACTCAAAAAAGAAAAAATAATTTGACACGCAGGGTTGAAATTAGCCCTAAAATTAGGGCTGTAAATTGCTCGCTTTTCAAATCTGACTTATTATGTAATAAGTCGGATTTGAAAAGCGAGCAATTTACAGCCCTAATTTCAGGGCTAGGTTGAAATTGATGCGCGTGTTAACGATATAGTTTTTTGTGTGTTTTTTGTAGAAAAAAAGCTTTGACGCGCAGGGTTTACCTTACCATTTCCCACTGCTCCATAGGGTACTAAAATGAAAACCTCACCCTTTGTTGATTGCCAAGGTTACTGGGTCTACACTAAAACCAGTGAACTGTTTCCCTGCACTTTAACAATGGGCATTTCAGATTACCAGTGAATGTTTAGACCCAGTGACCTTGGAAACTGACGTCACACTTCAGTAGTCTATACCTAAGCACACTTTTTGTATAAACGTTTATAAAGCCTCCTGAAAGCGAAAATAATTCCTTAAAAATCTGAGATAGTTCAACTTAAGTTAAACCGTGTTGGAATTTATTGCCTGCGAGTCTACACACAAATTATGAGAAAAGTCTTCATAGACTCGTGTATAATTTCAAGCCACAGCCAGTAGATTCGGATACGGCTTACTCTAGCAGCAAAATGCAAAATAACTTGTTTTTCTTCAAAATAACATTTTTCACTTTGCACTTTATATATTTTATTTATAATTCTGTCTTATATTAACATTACAACAAGCAAATCAAGTTTTTGAAAAGAAAAACATTTGTTCAAAAATTCATACCGAAATAAAATTGCGCCCTCTCCGTTAATCCCGCCGACCGCCATATTTAAAAAGATGTAAATTTGAGACCGACCGAAAACGCGCGTGTTTCCAGTAATCCGAGTGTGCGCGTGGCACTATCAAATTAACCTGTATAAACGCCCAAGTTCTCGACGTAACGCAACATTTTGCAGAAAGGGTGTTTAGTTTATGTTCTTTTTCTACCTTGAGCAGCATGCCTTGTGTTAAAACAAATCGGAAACTAGCCAGCAAGTTCGTCATTTCAGTTATGATAGGGCAACTTAACTTTCCGCCATTACGTAGCCTGCCCTACTGCATGTATATATCTGACCGCTGACAACGGCCGGAAGCTGTGGTCTGGTGTATGGTGCGGGTTCGAGTGCAATGGACAATCAAAGCATCTTCCATAATGTCATGGCGGAGTTTGTTTTTGCAAGCCAAGGAGCAAACTATGGAATATACTGTGCTGTGTGTGTGTGTGTGTGTGTGCTGTGTGTGTGTGCGTGTGTGTGCTGTGTGTGTGTGTGTGTGTGTGTGTGTGCTGTGTGTGTGTGTGTGTGTGTGTGTGCTGTGTGTGCTGGACTTGTCTAAGATGCGAATCGAGGTCTTGTATGTGAATACACTCACACAAACCGAGGACGGCCTGCAAACCGAGCTCGTCCTCGGTTTGATATATCACAGAAATGGAGCTTTCGCGGGTAGTTGTGACTGCCAGAGAAATTCCAGCCATTTCTAAAGGAGTCCTCAATGTGCGGTTTTCATGAGTGGTGTGTCATTTACACCTGCCTCATTTTTCTCCTCCGGGTTACCCGAAACTGTAAGTGCGCCCTCTGGAGTTTTGTGCGATACGCGGTAAATCGAGCCCTGGCATTTTGACAGGGTTTACGTCAGAGCGAGACTGTTTATTTGGGGACGCTAACTTCATGCGGAATCCTTCATGCGTACCACAAGCGTGTCATTTTCCTGGAGGAAAACACGAAATCTGCTAATTGAATCTGCTATTTCTTCAACGGATTCCAAATATGGTAAGTATAATTCTCGCGATTGTGAGGCTATATACCCAAGTGATAGTTAACAACATGTATATAGTAAGCTTATTATTAGTATTACATGTAATATTATTAAATTATCAGATTATGAAAAGTTTCATCGCAAAACGCTGGTAGGGCCTGCGCCTAGCCTAGGGCTAGGCCTATACTAGTACATGGTACAGTCATGACAGTCGGTGGTAAATTGAACTACATGTAGGCTATTAAAACGACTTTGGCGGATATAACCGAGTTTGCAAATAGAGCTAGGTTATATCCGCCAAAGTCGTTTTAGTTAATTCAAGTTACCACACAATGGAATTAGCATACTCATGTATATTCTGGTACAGCAGACTTTTATAGTTTGGTTCCCGAGTACAGTGGATGGCACTCCACAATAAGCTTATATGATTAGGAAACGGTCCATAGTCGGTGATATTATGTCAAAGGTCCGCTATACAAAAAATAAATGAATATGCTAATTCCATTGTGTGTGAAAAACCCCGAACAGGTCTAAAGACCATATCGCAAATCGTTTTTTCACCAACAGAGGGCGCCCTTCTACATGAAGACTAAATCTATATAGTGCTTGCTCCGATCTGTTGCAGTGTGTCCATGAAGCGAGGAGTTAAGCCGAAAGAATGAAACCCAAAGGTCGTCCCCGAAAACGTGCGGCTTATTTTTACAAGGTACAGTATATAGGTACCCCTGGAATGAGAACCAGTCAACTCAGTCCGAGTATCACTTGGTCGCCTGTCAACTCGGTCTGAGGACGACTTGGTTCCCATGCAGTCAACTCCCAGCCGTCCGGGATCGAGTTGAATTAGAACCAAATTGAAGTCGGTCCCATTTGAACTCGGTCAAAGTTGATCTCGGAAGGAGTTGAACTTGGTCCAAGTCGAACTCGGTGCAAATGATCGAGTTTAACTTAGACAGAGTTGGACCCAAATCTAAGACTCTGACCCATGCAGTTGACTGTAAACCAATTGCAATCCACATTTGCCCAGTAGAAAGTTTTGTGTCAACCATACATGATCGGACCACCTTGAACTCTGATTGAGTTCAACTTGATCGAGTTCAACTTGATTTTAGTTTAACTTGGAATAGATAACATTTCACCAAGATAGCACTACTATTGAGCAAGGATAAAATGAAACAAATTATGCATTTCCAATTAAATACGTGGCACTAGTTGGCATTGTGTACCTATAGAGGCTTGGCCCATCCAATAGCAGACTAATGAAATACTTGTATTTCTGTTTCGTATCTATGCCAGGTTGCCCGTCAGATGTCGGACTCCGATGACCCTGCACCTCCGCCCGTACATGTGGAAGTCGACCAAATCAGTGGTACAGATGAAAACAGGGAGACCTGCAAATCGCGTGACCAAGTTGAACAATTGAGTGGCATAACCGTCATGCGGACTAGTAATGTGGGTGGCCAAAGGAAATGGGACAAGAAGTACTTTTGCTTTTACTGCGATCAACCTCAGGCAAAGTTACCCCGTCATCTCCAGGCATGCCATAAAGACGAAAGAGAAGTTGTGGAAGTTGCGTCCACTACTGACCGCAGTGCCCGTACGAAAATGCTGACCAAAATCCGCAATTTGGGTAATCACATGCATAATTGCGAAGTTCTCCGAGAAGGCCAGGGCATTTTGTTAGTTGCGTATAGGCCCACACAAAAGGTAGACCCACATTCATATGGACCATGCATACATTGTTATGGGTATTACGTGCGTCGAGATCTTTGGAGACATCAGTGTTCATTGAAGCCTGCACGGACTGCTGGAAGCAGTACCCGAAAAGGTCGAGTGCTTGGTCGAGTAGCTCACAAGAGTGATTTGTTGAAGCCACCTCCTGCCGGTGTGTCTTACCGCCTGAACAAGGTTCTTAGTCCAATGAAAAGAGATGCTGTTGCTCTTGTAGCCAAGACTGATTTCTTGATTCTTGAACTAGCCAAACGTGAATATCTCAAACTCGGCAATGATCCAGATAAACATTGTAACATCCGAAACAAATTGCGTGAAATGGGTCGTCTCGTCATCCAACTTAGAAAAAACACCCAGCAGCCAAATTCAGGACTTAAGTCATTCATGCATCCCATCAACTTCAGGGATATTGTCAAGGCTATTAAGGATGTTGCTGGCTTCAGTGAGGACGACCAGCTGTACAAGGCTCCCTCACTAGCTCTGAAGATTGGTCATTCCATCAAGAAGTGCGCGCAGATACTGAAAGCAAATGCTCTGGAGTATGGTCACAAGAGCAAAGCAGAATTAGCCGAAGAGTTTCTTCAGTTGTGCGACATAAAGTGGGGAGAGCAGGTTTCTGCCCACGCACACAGAACATTGTCTCAAAGCAAGCGCAATAAAGTTACTGTTCTCCCAACAAATGCTGATGTCGTCAAAATGTCATTGTTCCTCCACGAAACTGGCAACAGGGAATTGCAATGTCTCCAGTCGGCTACGAGTACACAGATAGGAACAGCTTGGAAGACGCTGAATGAAGTCGCACTATGCCACCTAATTATGTTTAACCGCAGACGGCAAGGAGAGGTATCTAAGATGAAAGTTCAGGACTTCCAAAAACGAAGGGCAGGCACTGACAGTGGGGATTGCTTACTGTCTGATCTCGAACGACATCTCTGTAAAATGTTTAACGTCGTGGAGATAGTCGGCAAGAGGGACAGAACCGTTCCTGTGCTTGTGAGCAATGAAGTGATGACATGGTTGAATGCTCTGGTGACAATGAGACATAAAGCTGGAGTGGCTGAAGACAACATTTACTTGTTTGCCCGCCATTCATATGGAGGCAATGGGCACATTAGGGGGAGCGACTGTCTCAGAACATATGCAGAGGCTGCGGGTCTTGACAATGCTGATAGCATCCGCTCTACCAAGCTTCGTAAACATGTAGCAACCGCAGCACAAATGCTTGCCTTGAAGGACCATCAGCTTGAAACACTTGCAGACTTCATGGGCCATAATTTGGCCGTCCATCGTGAATACTACCAATTGCCAGATACCGTCCAGAGGGTGGCTAAACTATCTCGACTCTTCCTCAGTTTGGAGAGGGGCAACTTGGCTTCCCAGCAGGGCAGATCCCTGGACGACTTGCATGTAACTGGTGGTAAGTAGACCTGGTTTTGAAGTTTATCACGTGTACGCCAAACCATTGGTTGGCTACGCTCTGTTTCCCCCCCCCACCCCCCACCCCCCACCCCCCACCCCCATCCCACCCCACCCCCCACCCCCATCCCACCCCACCCAACCCCCATCCCACCCCACCCCACCCAACCCAATGATATTACATGTACATTGTAGTCTTGACAAACCGAAAAAACCAAACAAATTGGATTTAAAGTAAAATTGAAGGGTAAACAAAACTTAATGACAACTAAAATTTATTTTCTATTTTGTTACCAATGCAGAAGGCTTCAGTGAAGACAGCAGCGATTCTGGGGACTCCCGTGATCCATCGATTGATACAAGAAGTAAGTTTTTGTCATTTGCCAAGTCCACTTGTTTGTTCATTGATTAGATATTTGTTAAAAACAAAAATATTTCCGTACATGCTTCGACCTTTAAATGGAATATCCCCTTTTGGGATCACGACATATTCTCTTGAGAACATACAATAGTTATTAAACTAAATGCCGTCACGGCTTGATTTCCTAGATACATATTTTAGTTGTGGCCCTACAAGCCGTCTGCCACACTTCTATCGAAAAATGCACGCACGTAAAAAAAGAACCATGATGCAATTATGTTGCACATCTATTGGCCATGCCCTTTTGTTTGCGAAATATGAATCGTGTTGTCTCCAACTGTGAGTGCGTTTCTACTGTATTAACCTTAGCATGTTACGCTTTTGTGTGCATTAAAGGAGAGGACCATGTACCACCCCTGATACAAGCAACTCCAAAACGGTACTTCAAGCATCGTCCTTGGACAGCCGCGGAGAAGCAGGACGTCAGGGACGGGTTGCGGAAATTCTTTTTGATGAAGAAGATTCCTGGCAAGCATGACATTGAAACATCGTGCACCACAGCTCTTCAGACGCGAACATGGAAGAACATTAAGGACTATTGTCGTAATACTATGAAACTATGATGAACCGCATCACACCTAAAGGCCCAGTGTATCATTGGTAAGAATCGCATAAGGAAAATGTTAATGTATCCCCCCACCCCCTACAGCGACACACAATAGAAAGTTAGTAATATGTATAAAACGGTCAAATTTGTGCGATGCCTGTCATACTGCAATGGTAGAAACCAAATGGAGGAAATGTCCTCTGTTTGATAGAATGGCAACTATGTCCTCACTACACGGTGTTTACATGTATGGGTGTGTGTGTGTGTGTGTGCTGTGTGTGTGTGTGTGTGTGTGTGTGCTGTGTGTGCTGTGTGTGTGTGTGTGTGCTGTGTGTGTGTGTGTGTGTGTGTTGTCTACTGCCATGACTGCCGAAGAAGTGTGGACCTTTTCTAGTTTTGACCTTTTCTAGAATCTTCACGTATAAACATTGTCGACTCTTCGCAACGATTTTTCATTGCGCCGGAGTTGAAATCAGAGAAGAAGACAATTCTATGGTAAGACTTTTTACCTTTTCTATTAATTATCTAGTGGGTCAAATTTTATACTTTTTATTATTGTTGTCAATGTTAATTTTATGGCATCTTTGTGTGGAAGAGAGAAAATATAGTCCTTTAATATGTATAAATTATTCCCTTTTTCTAATAGGAGTTCCTCCCCCTTGTGTACTTTGTTTATGGTCCCTCTGTTTTATCTTGTCTGTGTCCCATCTTTTTGTGTGTAATTTGTCCTTTATGTAGTGTGTCCCCTTTTATGTAAATTATTTGTGGTTTCTGTGAGGTCACTGGCCTGTGACTGTTGTCACATCAGTGTACAGACTGGCTTCACAGAGAGAAGACCTCTTTTATAATTCTCCTCGATCTGTGTGTTTTAAGCATTTTCTTCCCTTCTGCCAGAGAATTTCTACTTGTTTCTGTACCCCCTGCTGGTGAGTTTCTTCATTATTTTTAAACCATTCTTGATTACTTTTGTTTCTTTAGACCACTTTTTAATATACTGTAAATAATGTTGTTTTTAAGGAACCGATGTTAAACCACTTTAATGCATTTTTCTCCAAGTTTTGAAGTTCAGTTTGTTTACTTTAAAATAGGTTTTGATTAGAATCACATGTTATTTTCTTAGTTTTTCTTTGAATTAAGTTTTGACATTTGAGTTACTTGCTTTTGCCCATTTTTATAACATTTTAGAGTTTAGACATAAAGACCATGTGCTTCTAGTTTCTTTGTTCACAGCTTGGCCACATGAGTCATGGTCTGGCATGCTGGCTGGTATGAAGATTAGCTTGTTTGTTCTGTCCAGTAGTTTATTACCCTATGCATATTCATTAGCTGCCCTGGATTCTTCCTCCATACATGTACATAGCCCCTAGATCTTTGCTTATTGTGTATTTTATTCCCTTTTCTTAATTTGCCTTTTTCTTATGTTTTGTTAACAGGTTTCCTGACAGTTCCTCCTTACTTTATACTTTACACTGTGTTGGCTTTATGTTGGCTATGGTTTCAAATTTAAGATTTTAGTTTAGTTATATTTTTAGTTGACTATTTGGTCTGTTTCATTTTTGGTGTCGTTATATTCATTAAACCTTTCTTTAAAAACAGTTCGCGACTTGGTCCTTAGATCCCCGGTGTTTTATTCAGTTTTATTGAGTTGTGCCATTTTTCACGGTTACATTTTTTAACTTTTTGGTGGAAGATCCGGGTAGGACTTATGTTTTTAACTTAGCCAACTGTTTTTATCGTTAGGTTTTTTTGATGGTCTCGATTTTTGGTCTCGTTTTAGAATTAGGGTTAGGGTAAATTCAAGTCAAGCCAACACAGTGTTTTAGTATTTAGTTTGGTTGGTTCAGGATGGGACCAGCAGGGATGACAACGCTTCAATTGTGCGGGTTCGATCCCATACCGGAACCCGAGTGCGGTACGCAGACATTCGTCAAGTCAGCAGGGACGAACACTCCCAACACGCCTGAGCACTTGAATTGGCTGGAGGTTTTACAGCACCAAAGCTACATGCAGCAAGTGATCTTGCATCAGTTCCAACAGCTGGCAACTCTTAAGGAGGTCATCAGTAAAGTGGTGACGGAGCAGCAGAGGCAGCAGCAGTACATTCAGAGTCTGGAAGGTGCTGTGCTGCAGTCAATGACCAGGAGACACTGCGGGTGCAGGCTGGTCTCAACGCCCCCGATGCAGGATGGGAACTCTGCCAAGGATGCTCCGGCCAGACAAGATGCCCTCAGTATGCCAGCTGCCACGAAGGATGCCAACGATCACAAGAGCAACGAAACAGGAGCTAAAACCCAAAGCCAGCCAACAAGTCTGCTCGAGGCCCAAAGGAGTGACCCGGCTATCAGGCGAGTACTGCAGCTGAAGACTTCGTCCAAGAGGAATCATCAAAGGATACAGGAGGAGTCCAGACCAGTGCAGAGCCTGCTCAAAGCCTGGGACCATCTCGAGGTAAAAGGCGGACTTCTGCTGTACAAACGAGGAACAGTACAAACGCGATACCTGGTGGTGCTACCGCGCATGCTGAGACAGGAGGTGTACAGGAACCTCCACAGCCAGATGGAGACTGACAGTTATGCCAAGGTGCTGACCTTAGTGAAGGGTCGCTACTTCTGGCCGAGTCTACATGACGAAACAATGGCGTACATGCGACGGCACCGGAGGAAAGTTCAGCAGCAGGCAGATGCGGGATAGTCAGCTCTCCAGACGAATTTTGGGACTGCATCCCTTGGAGGCGGCCATGACAGGCACAGTTTCAAGTCGCGATTCTTTGTGTTAAAAACTTATTTGTGTATAAAATTTACTTATTTTGTAATTGTCTTTTTATATTGCTGAGGACAGCAATGGATTTTAGCAAGGGGTGAATGTGGAAGAGAGAAAATATAGTCCTTTAATATGTATAAATTATTCCCTTTTTCTAATAGGAGTTCCTCCCCCTTGTGTACTTTGTTTATGGTCCCTCTGTTTTATCTTGTCTGTGTCCCATCTTTTTGTGTGTAATTTGTCCTTTATGTAGTGTGTCCCCTTTTATGTAAATTATTTGTGGTTTCTGTGAGGTCACTGGCCTGTGACTGTTGTCACATCAGTGTACAGACTGGCTTCACAGAGAGAAGACCTCTTTTATAATTCTCCTCGATCTGTGTGTTTTAAGCATTTTCTTCCCTTCTGCCAGAGAATTTCTACTTGTTTCTGTACCCCCTGCTGGTGAGTTTCTTCATTATTTTTAAACCATTCTTGATTACTTTTGTTTCTTTAGACCACTTTTTAATATACTGTAAATAATGTTGTTTTTAAGGAACCGATGTTAAACCACTTTAATGCATTTTTCTCCAAGTTTTGAAGTTCAGTTTGTTTACTTTAAAATAGGTTTTGATTAGAATCACATGTTATTTTCTTAGTTTTTCTTTGAATTAAGTTTTGACATTTGAGTTACTTGCTTTTGCCCATTTTTATAACATTTTAGAGTTTAGACATAAAGACCATGTGCTTCTAGTTTCTTTGTTCACAGCTTGGCCACATGAGTCATGGTCTGGCATGCTGGCTGGTATGAAGATTAGCTTGTTTGTTCTGTCCAGTAGTTTATTACCCTATGCATATTCATTAGCTGCCCTGGATTCTTCCTCCATACATGTACATAGCCCCTAGATCTTTGCTTATTGTGTATTTTATTCCCTTTTCTTAATTTGCCTTTTTCTTATGTTTTGTTAACAGGTTTCCTGACAGTTCCTCCTTACTTTATACTTTACACTGTGTTGGCTTTATGTTGGCTATGGTTTCAAATTTAAGATTTTAGTTTAGTTATATTTTTAGTTGACTATTTGGTCTGTTTCATTTTTGGTGTCGTTATATTCATTAAACCTTTCTTTAAAAACAGTTCGCGACTTGGTCCTTAGATCCCCGGTGTTTTATTCAGTTTTATTGAGTTGTGCCATTTTTCACGGTTACATTTGCGTAACGAAGTTTTGTCCTATGTTTTAGATAGAACGATAGAGTTTCACAAAATGGTACATATCTTCTGAAACAAATCGACCGCGGCGCGCGCACGCGCACCGATCGGCCACTCAATTCGCTATATTAGGGGCGTGTTTCTTTCATGACAGATCCGAATCCAGATCCCGAGTTGTTTTACCGCGCACAAACAAACGAAACTGCTCTAAACTAGGATCTCAAGTCATGTGGATTTAAATTTATTTACCAAATTTGTCAAATTTCACCTACGACATTCGTCGTAAATAAACAAGCAGCCTAAATTTGTTTGTATCTCGTATATCGTGTGTTGCCTCTGAAAACTGAAACGACGCGGTTTTACTCACATAAAAATCCTCGCGATGTTTACGTCGCCATTTTAAATGGAAAAAGAATACTGATCAACTTAAAGGCACAGGCTCGTCAGCAATGCGCGCCCGCCAAATTCGTGCTCGAAACATGCAGCTCCATGCCTTTGCTATGGAGCTGCGTATTGCGTGGCACACATTTGGCGGGCGCGCATTGCTGACGAGCCTGTGCCTTTAATTCTCAAAGTCTTACAGTAAATGAATATATTTAAAGGCGCGATCTCGTCAATTAAATGCGCGCGCGAGGAACAAATTCGTGACACAAAAATCCCAGCTCCATAGAATTGAAAGAGATGGAGCGGTGAAATTCGTGGCGCGCTTTGACGAGCCTGTGTCTTTAAAGGCCCAGTGGATCATTTGCAATGACCCCAAAAATTAATCGACGAGTTTACAGGGGAAAAGTTCTGAAAGTAAAGATTTAATTAATAGCAACTACCCAATGAAGGGTTTTCGCTCAAAATGATATAATTTTACCAGAAAATAAGCCGTAAAGATGAAATTATTTAGATCGTTTGCAAACGATTTACTTATTTTTGGTTCGCATCTCATATCTACGCGGTCCAAAATGCATGGGCGCTGTGTACTCCGTGTGCGTGTTCCAACGCGATGCATTTTTATGGATCGCGCGCACACGCAGTATGTGCGCCACAGAGTGCATGACGCAAGCCACATAGTACCCGATCAACTGAGAACGAATATTTGAAAAACCCCGCCAAGACCAGGAAAATGCATATGGATTTTCATGGTTTTTTTAAACGTGGTATATTTGACAAAGCTGAAATTTCTTCGGATGAGTTTATGGATGTCTTTCTTTTGATTTATAATGGTTTTATTTGCAGAATCGCTCAAAAACAGATCATCTTAGGGCCTTTAAGAGAAAGATTCAATTTTCAAAGTGAAAATGTGCAAAAGTCAAAAGGTGCCAACATATATAATCTAGTGCCAACCATAGGCCTATGAATATCGATATTCAAACATTAGTGTCACCAGAGTCATTTAAAAACTAGAGTCTGATCCACACTATTCATTCTGGCGATCAACAAGGGTAACGAAAAGTTCCAGGTGTTGCCAAGAATCCAACATACTTCACTGCGATTGGATTTGGATCTACGTATTGCATAAACGGCGTCTGATCGCCTCGCTTTCCTACTTCCAGCTTTCCGGTCTTAGCGTCAAATGCAACCCAGAACCCTCGGAACAGGTTTGCACTGAGAACTCCCGGGGTACTGAGGCTCACCACATTACCACAGGATCTGCAGCGGCGTATGAATGACGATGCTGTAACTCCGATGAATATTTCGTACTGGGGGTCATAATTTCCAGACTGGGTAGATTGCGGACTCAGAGCGACAAAGACGTCGTTCTTTGCTTGGACTCGGAACTCGAACCTTGGTTGGTCATTGACATAGTCTATGTACTGGTACACGATGTCTGCGCTCTCGAATTTCAATTCACATTCTGTCAGCAATAAGAAATAGGAGACAACTCTTTTAAAAAAAAAAATTTTTAAAACCACGATATTTACGACACACGACGTGGCCAATTTCATAGAACTGCTTAAAGGGCCTGTGACATGCTAAATAACTTTGTGCCTAAGCTTTACTTCATAATGACGGATTACTTGTTCAGCAAGACATACTATTGTTCGTTTGGATGTAAAATCAATAAAAGGTGGCCTTTTTCAACTTTGAAGATTTCACTGCAATAAATCACAGACAGAGGGCGCTGTTTTGAGTGCATCACATAAGGAAGACAGAAGGGAAAAGTTTTTAAAAAACATAAGACTTCAAGTTGGACTTGTGGCAAATTGCTGCAGTTTCTACCCCCAGTTTTGTCATGGCTTAGGGCCTACAGCAGGCAACATGTAAAACAAACTCAAACAGCCATGGATTACAAAAGTTTCAGGAAAATTGAGAAAAAAGTGGAATCTTTTGTGCACAGTTGAATGTGATTTTCCTGTGTTTGCCTCTTGTGACATCGTGACCTTGGTCATGAATATGCATATTCGCATTAGCATAGAAACTAAAAACCTTTGTTTTAACCCCCAAAGCAAGCTCCAAATAGGATTTTTATGACTTTAACTGAGTAGAGTGGTTTTAAAGCATAGATTTCATTGATAAAAATTCTAAATAAGGGGCCCTTTAAGCATGAAAAATTGCTTTAGCATAAAAAAACCTTACTTGATAAAATGAGCTTACCAGCAAAAATTACATGCGATCGTCATGGTAATGAAACAGTCATCCAACACTGGTCATACACTATTTCTATCACATGAGGATTTTACTTGCACACCTCTATGTAATTGGCCCCTGGTTATCTCAAACAAAGCTATTCCCAACAAGTGCCATAGCAATAGTTGGACCAGCAATAACTTTATTATGGGAAAACCATTTTAGGATAATTCAAGATTTTTATAAATTTGTTATAAATGCGTGTGCTCGCGCATTTATTTAAACAAGGGCGCCCTCAAGTGAACGAAAATAGGCCCCAGACTACCCTGGTGTTATTGCTCCGTTTTCCGTGCAGTATAGCGAGGGAACCAGTCTAAATAGGACGGTAGCTTCGCACAATTTCTTGAAAACGATCGGAGAAGAAACGTTTTGTAGAATTCACATGCCATAAGTGTTTTTTTTTTTATGTCGGACTCTCCCAAATGACCTCTGAGGCCAATAAACGGTTATCGACGCCATCTTGTTCACGGGTCAATAAAGTCGTGCTTATAGAATACTGAAGTAATAACGTCACTCTTTGTGTTTTGCCAAGGCTACTGGGTCTATACACTAAAACCAATATACTGTTTCCCTGCGCTCTAGCTATACCCAGCACGATATGTGGTAAAGGGACCCCCCCCCCCCCCCCCCCCCCCTCCCCCCTAACGCCCTTATACCTCAACGCACCAACTCCCCTAAAAACTGAGAGGAATTCCTTGGAAATTCCTTGGATGTTTAAGACACAATGGGGGAACAATGGTAGGGGGATACCCTCTGCCACATCGTGCTCTAGCAATGAACCTTTCAGATTACCAGCGCATGTTTAGACCCAGTAACCATAGCTGACGTCACACTTTAGTAATCTCTTCTTACCTGTTTGGACTTCATAGTACGAGCAGCCTTGGTAGATGACCACATCTTGCGGGTGTTTGGCTGCGGTCGTGTTGGTCAACTCGCAGACTTTAGTCTGACTACAGTAGTTTAACGAGCTACACATGTCTTTGAGGCACGACATACTGCAGTGACGCTGCGTGGTCGCAGTAACCGTGCGGTACGCGTGGCCCGTGAGTTTAGTCTTGTGACCGACGAGACGAAATGATAATTCCCCCGATCTTCGGTCACTTTCCTGGTCTGTGGCAGTCACAGACACTCCCAAGATAGCAACGAAGAAAGCCAGAAAACAGGCTTGCCGCATCCAACTACTCGCATCCATCTTGAGTGGGCTCTGGCGACGTTGTGATGTGAGCTTGATATATATCAAATCGCATCAACGGCAAGCGTCACGTGCAATCGGCGCACGTGAAAACTTTAAAAGAAACCACATGTCTGTCAATAAACCCAAACCACGCATGCCCAGAAAGCAAACAATATGTAATCACTAATCACCGTGTACCGTGGAAGTATATTTGCTGGCCTTTCAAACTCAATTAACGTTTCTGGAAAGCGCATTGCAATTACAGCATTTTGCGCGTAACATTCGCATAATGACTGGCACCCCGAATTCTTCACATTCAAATGGAGGTGCAGCTTAGAAAGTCCACATACTATTCTGTTGTTGCTACGTGGTACACGCCATTGCCTATGACGTCACTTCCTACAAATTGTCACGTGCATCAGGATCTTGAGCGTAAATATTTGTGACGCGCATCAGCTGCGCCGTAATGTTTTGAACATTTTCCAGGGCGTAAGTACGAGTACTTGATGGCGTTTAATACGCAGTAGCATTTTTCCTACAAAGATGGCGTCTGCGAGAGTGGTCAATAGCAACCAATAGGCTGGTTGCTTTATGCCATTTTTCCAACGGCGAACACAGTATTGATTCTATACTTCACACCTGCCGCGTGCACCACATAGCAACAAACGTTTAGTCTGGTTAAGTACGTCTAATACTCCTTTTGGGGTAGCACGTCCTTGGATCACAGTAATTTTTTTCTTTTGTTGCTCCTTGCCTATTTTGTGTATTGCAGGAATGGCGAAATAAATAATAATAATAATGCTATTCGTGTGAAATACGAAAATTGCTAACTTAGTTGGATTAACGGATGAAACTGTTTTATTTTCAACCGACAGTACAAGGTCCGTAACCGGTGCCATAAATGTTTATTGTAAACAAATTAATACGCAAAACAACTTTTATAACGGAGAAAATAGCACTCTGTTCGGAGTGGTACCAGCAACTTTTTTACACACGCACGATTACGGTCAAGCCGTCGCCAATAATTACACAGAAAATGGTGAAATTCCTTTGATAAACGGCGTAATTAACGAGATTGAGTTTGTCAATTCCCGGAGCCGTTCCTCGCGGGTTAATACGACCAAAACAGCCCCGGGCAGTCCAATTGTGCTAAACCCGGATCATAGATAGTTCCACAATTGGTCCGGTTGCTCTCCCCTCGCGCGAGGCGAGCGGGCCCTCCCCCTCGTTTCGGCGCGATTCACCCCGCTGAACCGCTTCGCTAGCTACCGCAGCTATCCGTGGCTTCATGCCCTGGTGGCGGCTGTATGTCGAATTTACCGGAATTGTGTTATTGAATGAATGTCTCGTTCGATGTTAATACCGCAGACAAATACCATCGATCGCGGGGAGAGTTAGGGGTATGTTGGTTTACTATTTCGGAAAATTGTTTGAAATGACAATTCGGGTGAAATGATGGCTACGCGCGCGTCACAGCTGCTGTGTCGACCGCCTGCCCTTTATACATGTACTTGCAAACACGTGGACGCGAAAAAAAATACTGAAATAAACCAAACCATTATTATATTTGCAGTAAATGTAATTTATTCTGGCTTAGCACCTACGGACATTTATATAGGAAAACTACTTCATCCTTTCTTGTGAATCGCTAAGCCGAAAGTAAGCTACCGTTTCAAGAAAGTAAACATTTGCTGCTTTCAAAAATGGTTGTCCAACCACGTTTTGGCTTGCATATTTGCATAAAACTATAATTGTAGCCGCATGAGGTCGCTGTTCACCATAGCCGTTCTGCAACATCGATATATATACACTAAATGAAGCAAATTGATGCCACCGTCCGCCGTCCGCAACTTGTACCCCACCTAATACAATATGCCTTGCCTAGACTGGTCATACTGTCTTCACTAGTCTACATCATGGTCTACATGTGTTAATTGGAATGCAATCGATTGCACGGACCGGGGAGCAGTCCAGGCCAAGCATTGTTCGTGGGGTACAATGGCGGCCGCCGGCGCGTGGCTTCAATTCTCCTTCGTATAGCCAACTGCTATTGCATACTTCATCCATTGTATATATATCGATGGTGATTTCTCCGATTGAGGGCATTGTAAGCAACTAGAGGGCGCTATATAAGATGAATGTACAAGTCCAATGCATCATTAAGGTCTTCGACTCTCCAGGAAAAATTCCGCCCCGTCCAGATGTTACCGAGCGAACAAAATGTTATTGGCCAAATTTTAGCGAGAAAACTCGACCGTTAATCCAGTCATACAGAGCCGAGTGACTTATGCGGAAAAAAAGCGATTAAGCTTTGCGCATGAATGATGACGTTTCTAGAACTCTGTATAGTCACTCATGTGGCACTCTGTTAACAAAAGCCGGAATAATACGTTTGTATACGGTCGTTCATTATCATGTACGTTGATGAGTCTTTCCATGGTAAAGGGGGCATTTTGGCAACACAGACCATATTTTACAGAAAATACCTTTGTCTGGTCTCAAAATATACGAAATAAGTTTCAGTTGTTCTAAAGAGATAACTTAGGTCCAAAAAGAATTACAAATAGTGTGACAACATGCCTTTCTAAAAACCCTGTGTACAAATTTCTATTCTACGCTCGTAACCGGGATGGACACTTGTGTTACATTTTAGGCCGTCCCGGTTACGAGCGTATATATTGGAAATTTGTACACAGGGTTTTTAGAAAGGCATGTTGTCACACTATTTGTAACCCTTTTTGGGCCACGAGTTGACAAGAAAAAAACTGACTAAAAGTGTTGATAGCAATGGTAACAAACACCACAGGATTTGTTCGGTGTAAAATGGTATATTTGTGTATTGGTATCTTTTTTAAATTGTCTGCAGACAACTTTTTTACCATTCATTTATACACAAATAAAACATGCATGGGTTTTCAGGTTTTCTGAAGTATTACTGCATCTATGTGGCTGAAAATTCTACAAGGCAGTTTATCAACATTATTCTTTAGTTATGTAATGCTGTTGTTCCCGTTTTTAAAAGTTTTCCAATCATGTAATCTGTCTTTAAACTGAGGGCGTATTTATCTTGTCAACAACACGTGTCTGCCACTCGGCCCGGATGCGGCCCGGGGGCGGGCGGCCCGGTGAGCATCATGCATGCACACGTCACGCTGCCGCTTCACGCTTCAAATTATTTTCACCGCGTGTGAAAAAAGTCAATGTCTGCACGCGTTTACACCACGCCGTGGCCGGAGTCCCAACAGCTATTCAATTAATTTGTGACACCCAATACTCCACGAAAATACCGCTAAAGTGTAAGCTTATATTGCTACGGCAAACACCCACATCGACTCATTATTGGTTTTTCGTGTTTAACGATAGTATCAGTTTGGGTAAAGAAAGTCTAGCATCCATTTTATACCTTGTGGACATTGTTTGTTTTCCCTAAATAATCAATTGATTACATTTTATTCGTAAGGTGCCAGGCGGGAGATTTTGTTTAACAAGTGCCTATATACGTGTTTGTCTCTCAAAATTGTCGGATACACACTTTTATTACCGAGTAGGGCTTTGTATATGTACAGTTTACACGTTATCGATTCGTTTGGTTTAAAAAGCGATGATATTCGAACAAGTGTTACCAAAGTGTCGATATTTTATCTTGTTTAGGAAAGCTCACATTTATTGAGTTTGTTTTAACGCGACCAAGCACGTGCCTATCAATATGTGCTAGGTTCTGTAGCGCAGTATACAGGGCTGTATTTGAACATGACCGTTTTGTCAATATTTGCGTATGTTACCGAGAAGCGGATGCCCGTGCTACATCAATGCGAAGTTGCGAACGAAATCGCTGGTGAACAAAGAGGTAAAATTAATTAGAAACTGGCTCGCTAATAATAGAGAAGCGTCCCACTTTTAAAAAAGAGAACACACGACTTGTTGAAGAAAGAGATAAAAAATGGAACGATGAAAAATTTACGTCTTCTTCATGCGGGGCCGTCCAAGGTTGTCAACATTTTCAAAAAGGGGAGGGGGGTGGGGGGTGGGGTCGAGGGCCGCGTAAGACTTTACATGCGCTGTTAAATGTTGACACTTCACGGTAGTGACCCAAACTGTTGAGTATTTCAGGGGGGGGGGGGGGGGGGGGGGGGGGGGAGAGGGTCTTGAATAACGCTCTGTAGAACCGTGAATATGTTGATAACATTGGACGGCTCCTGAATAGTAATTTGCATCGTCTATATACGATTTCATTGATTTTGAAATAAGTCATGAATTAAAATGCATCCAGTCAGTTTGTATCAATTATTACCAATACTTAAAACAGATATCTATAATCGGGTAACTGCTAATAATCACCAGCATAATGCGTTGTGCCTGTAAAATGATATGAAGCGAAAGAAAAACATGACGCAACAGAGAAGATGTGCAATTTACTGGGATTAATAAAATTCGTTTAAAGAAAGGAGTACCTATTCTCCAAACCATCCACTTCCGGCAAAACCTCCCCTCCCCTTTCGCCGGACAACCACAGAAGCACCGACACGACTTTGGGTTATTCAAGGCGGTTCATATAGTGGCCGCCGGCGTTCCGTCGCGATTCACCGCTGCACGTCCCCACCGATCGCCGCTATAGCTCAGCAAACACGGCTAATTAGTATGCTCTCATCAGTGTCAAAACTCATCATGGCCAACAATAATGAATCCATTGCCTCTACCGAGAAATACAAACGGATAATATCCGTAGGGAAAGAAGAAGCTAAACCGGCTCACAATGGTTGCAATTCACGCCAATTAGAAAAAGCAATCTATTACACAGAGAACAATTTGACTATGCAGAATTAGAAGTGGGCGCATAAAACCAAGCATATACCGTTGTAAGAGCCGTATTGACAAATTTCAAATGAACACTGGCAGCCTCGTTTGTCACAAAAGAAAGCACTGAGAACCTCATTTTGGATGACAATTTGAAATTCTTCTTTAGTTACACAACACCAAACAAAAACAAGAATTGAAGCGACTGTCTCAGAGTCAGCCGGTGCATTTCCGATTTCTTGGCAAACTCTTGATAACTGTGTATGGTCTTAAATCCGCCGGCGCTGTTTCAATTTCAGGGGCCAATTTCAAAGAGCTGCTTAAACATGAAAAATTGCTTAAGCATGGAAAACCTTACTTGATAAAATGAGGTTACCAGCAAAAATTTCATGTGATTGTCATGGTAATGAAACAGTCCTCTAAAATTGGTCATATAATATTTCTATCACATGAGGATTTCACTGGTAACATACTCTACTGAGCAATATTTTTGTGTGCTTAAGCAATTTTTTGTGCTTAAACACATCTATGAAATTGGCCCCAGATACTAAAAGTATTTGTTTAATGTTGTTTGGTTTATTTGTTTGTTTGTTTGCTTGCTTTGCTTGTTGGGAATGATGTTTGTATATATAGATGGAGCCTGTGAGCCGGAACAATACTTTTTGTCAGCGGCTTCAAAGCCGAAACCATTGGTTTAAAAGCTATACTAAAAAAAGTGTAAATGTGATCAACTAGACCGATGTGGCGCGCGAACAGGATGTTATAGGCCGTGCTGACACAATTCACAATATACACGAACGAAATTACTGGCTGGATAAAATCAATTGGCCCATATCAGCGTGTCGTTTAATATGCATATTGGCGGCGCGAGACGCTTGTCAATGTCCACCAATCACCACATAGAAAGAACATATCATTGCACTTTTCCAGCCAATAATGTTCCCTTGAACTTTACAGGGGGGGGCGTGTCTATGACGTCATTAGCGCGCTTCGGCACCTGTTGCGCGCGCGAGTCTTTTCGCCGATAGAATACTATGTCAAGCGTATTTTTTTTAAAGCCCAATTATCTCGGTTCTGAAGATAAATACAATGCCGGATAGGATACCTTTCACAAGTCAAGCACGACTTTGGGAGGAAAGGGATTGAAAAAGCCAGGTTTTGAAGTAAAAATTGCCATCGAAGAGACCTGTGTCGAGTACATCTTTTCGTCAGAATTCGCGACCGTCGTTTTTTTGGAAAATGATGTCAACAATTCCAGGTCCGCCACTCGTGCCAAGGTAAGCATATAAAACCTGATCGTTGCAAACTGATCTTCTCTATTTTTTTCCAACTGTTATACTGAAAATAAGACGCCTACCAACACATTTTTGGTTCACGAGATGTGACTTCTATACGTCTCATTGGGATTTTTATTCCGTCTCAAGTAATGTTTCGCGAATTCCTCAGATGGTTCCGGGAGTCCAGTTTACATTACGACAAGAGCGCGGTATAGGGTATCGAGTAAACCTTATACATATCTAACGAACACAACATCTGGTATGGTGCCTGATCTCCATTGAAATGAAACAACCAAACTTCACTCATTTTATTATACATACCGTTATCTTAGAGGAAGACGTTTGTTATTAAATTTGTGAACAATGCGAGCACAAATTGTGTACCAATACATGCCAAATGTACAAAGCACTGTCCTCTGAGATGACCTCATAATATGCAATTGGTCTATGTGCATGACCAAGAACGGTTGGGTGAGCCGCTTGGTCAAATGTCGTCTTATAGTAGAAGTATGATAGAAAGCAATGCGTGCATGTCTCCTATAGTCACACCTTTACGGGGTACTCATGATTGCCTTACATAGTTTTCGTGTTTTTCTTTTAAGATATTTTTCAAATCTAGCATTTAGTGTTTCTTACATTTATTTATTTATTATTATTATTAATTTTTATTTTTTTCTGGTATTTGAGGAATCATACCTAACACATGCACTGGACCAACGGCTTTACATCCCTTCCGAAGGATGAAGCAAGTGTGGTTTAGTGCCTTACTCAATGGCACAGATACCGCGGCCACAAGAGGGGAGGTTCGAACCCGCAACCCCAAGTTGTCACTATGATTGCGAGTGAATGACCCAAAACCATTCGACCACGGTACCCCACTTGGTTTCTTAAAATGATAAAATACTTTTATTATAATCTGGTTATTTTGCTACTAAGTATATATTATGCCATTCGTGTGAAGACATGTTTCACCAAAGAAGTTGAATGACCACAGTCATTTTCCCCAGTTGACCACAGTAATTTGACCGCGCTTGACATAACGTCGTTCGATCGGTGCGCGCGATACTGTATATAGTAAAACGGTGCGTGAAGTATCGTACCAATAAACTCATAGGTTCCACACGAAGACATTTTCTGAATCTCGTGTGTATTGACCCCTTTTGAACATGTGCGAATACGCCGTTTTGGAAGTCAAATAATGCTGAGTCATTGTGGAAGCGATGTGCGTGCGCGTTGTGTCTCTCTCTGGTGGACTTAACGCGGTTTATTTCACCAATGGGAGCCTAAAGGGGCGTTCACACTATCGCGGAAAATTCACACTTTCGCGCTGCGCTCACCGCATTGCATGAGTTCCTAATCGCCGATTATTCCAAAATAGAAAATTCCACTCTGGTAACTTGGGGCTTCTCTGATACCTCATTGGCTGCGCGTTGGAAAGGTCAGCGCACCGCGGTCAAAGTTCAACAAATTTGAACTTTGACCCAGCTCAAAACGTTTTGCGCGTCGCGATAGGCCGCGCACAAGCGGCAAACCAGTTTGTGTACAAACCAATGGAACAGTGTGATTTTTCCGCGATAGTGTGAACGCGCCTTAAAGGCTAATTTTAAATGAGCACTAGGCCCTATTTGCAATAATTTCCAAAGAACATAACAATTTCTACACTTGTACACGAACATGGTTAATAGTGTTAATAGTGAGTTTCAAACATTGCAAGTGCATGAACTGAAATGTAAAAAAAATTGACAAAATACAATTATTTTCCTACCTACCTACCTGGATTTTTTTAGGCCGTTACCGTAAACGCACCATTTATTTTGTTTGGCCTAATTGATATCAACACTAAGCTTTTAGTGTAATTTTTCTTGTCAAATGTTGGGTTTGCTGACTGTAAATGATGTATTTGGGCTTTAAGACTAGAACGTATTCGGGATTTGAAATAAATAGTTTTGGCCGATGTCTGTGAATATGCAATTTTTAGACTTAATTAAGAGCATTTCACTGAGAATATCTTGGTTGTTAACAGACTACAGAAGCGTAACGTCAGTTATATGTAAATGGGTCTGAACATTCGCTGGTAATCGTTAACGTCCATTCCATTGCTAAAACGCATGGAAGCAATTCACTGGTTGTAGTGTAGACCTATATAGTAACCTGCTTCAACACCGGACAACTCTGCTCAACACCGGTTGGTTTTGTGCCAAAACTGCATGCAGCGTGCGTTTTTTCTTTCGTGCGTTTTTTGGCTTGAAACAGTCATGAACGATAGCCGCCTGCACAAAATATTTACTCTCAAATTCGTTGATTTTCCTATAAAGTTACACCAAATTCAATTGTTTTGAAGGCTTGAATGAAGAACGCGTTATAATGTCATTTTAGAGTGCCAGTTTTATGCATGTACGTCGTAAAATCGATAACAGCCGATCACTCAGCGTGTATAAGAGCCACGAGACCAACCTGCTATGGGCGGGAAACTCAACACCGCCTGATAGTCTCATCCGACTACGCTGACTTAACAATGTGATATAATTAGACTGATTTGAGCAGCGGTGCCTTTGTTTTTGGCTTTTTATGTCAGGTATTTTGGGCCGTCATCATTAATTTCATTGGCGGCGTCACAAACTCGTTAGTTCGGATGGGAATGTTAATAAAGATAATGCACCGTGGGGATGGGACGATGTCTCCATGCACTAGGGACAGTAACATCAGGGATTAGAAAGTGTTTTATACTGATTAAAAGGATTATATTATGCGAAATTAGGAAATTATCCTGCTAGGTGTCTTCGCACTGTGCTTCAGAAAGGGTAATTGAGGCAATGTACCGCAGCGGATTTAGGATGATGTGGCTACACGCCACTATACGGGAGGAAGCCCCAAGAGGTGTTCCATGAGAAAGTGGAAGATGACAAACTGCCCGATTATCTTCCAACGTCCGTTATCATTGCGTTGACGATTTAATCTTTAATGTTTCTGGTTCATGTATAACCATCTTCCAAAACGTGTTTGGCGCTGTAATTATTGGCCCGGGAAAACTCAAAAGAGAGGACATGTGCACTGCAAAAACTGTGGTGTTAAATTAACACCTGTGGTGTTGTCTTATATAGACACCCCAGGTATTAGTTTTAACACCTAGGGTGTTAAAAGTAATGCATTTTATTCCAATTGAGGAATGAAAACTAACACCCATGGTGTTAAATTTTAACACCAGATTTGGTATCTATTATAAGACATAGCAAAGGCATGGAGCTGCGTATTTCGTGGCACGATTTTGGCAGGCGCACATTGCTGACGAGCCTGTACCTTTAAGTTAAAGTGTTCTTTATTCAGACAATCAATACAATAAAAAACTCATACCAAACAGTATCACCTAAAAATACTGACGACTTTTCCTGGAATAACCGGCGAATTTGGAGTTTTTCAAAAGTGACCAACTTCAAAAGCGATTTTCTCAAAACAAAGTTTTACAACTGCGTTCGCGGATACGCCACTTCGTGAAAATGCCGACGAACTGTAATAGATAAAAACAAATATTCAGAAAAAGAAAAGACAAAACGAGCAAACGAACATTTAATTTGTTGATTTGGTGAATGTACTATTCTAAACATATAGTTATACAGAGGCGACTGCGCATTCAAGCGTTTCAAACGGCGCTGCTGTTGCAAACGAGTTTGTAAACAGCGTTGTCATGATAATTGATTTGAATAATAGATACATACATGACAAACGGGAGACGTTTGGAGTTTATATCAATTTGAGGTTGTATACCCATGTTTTCCTTCCTCCATGGTAGGCCCCTATACCACAAAATTAGCAACTCTTTATGATTCATGGTAATTCCTAATATTAGGGGTGCAAAATTTGTATGGTGTCCCAGTTACGTACGACACCCTGTCGTCAAAACTCGCCACTCATGATCACACATTCTCAGTAATAGACTGTGGCCATGCATGTGATTATATAGGGACAGCACCAATTTCTTGAATATTTTGTTCTGTGATTACTGACAAATATTTGATACAAAAGACCATAAAGGCTCATAATTTGTTACATTATATTGAAACCTACATGTATATCATTCGAAACTACTCTAAGGAGCATATTTAGTTTGTACTACTGTGTTCAATCCCAAGAACTGTTTAACTACCAAAAATCACATGCAAAGGCTTCAGTGGGGTTTTAAAATAATTCCACCAGTTCGTTTGCAAAACAATTCTGTTGTTCGCAAACATTGTTTGAAAATGGTGTTAAATGGATCCAATTTTCACTTATAAGGAGCGGTATATGCACTACAAGTGATTGCCCCCAGAAACGCTGAAAACTCATATCGTGCTCGGGTGCGACTCGAACCCACGACCTCCCGCGACGAAATCATCGTACTAAACCGAAATCAAATACCTATTACCCTAAATCTCATGAAATGTGGGGCTAATTATACAGACATCGCCAGCATTTTACCAAATTAAAAAGCACAAAAGGTGCTATTGGTTCTGTAAATGTAGAGGTATAGAACAGACGGCTGTAAGTTGGCGTGTTGTTTAAAATGTCAATGCATGTCATATTGCCCATGCGTGCGTTTTGCAGCTGTAATGTTCATGCTGTGTGTTACCGTAAATACAATGCTTTGTCTGTACAGTCTGCAGCTTTTAGCTATCAGTAATTACAGCTGGGTCATTGTTATCTGCACACTCTATTTACAATATTATTGTTCATTTTGCCCTGTGGGCCGGGGAAACATAATGACATATAATGACGTCACAGTTTATTGACACGTGTACTTTCCTGTGGCCCTTCAACACCTTTCAGTTTACTGAGCTCCCATAGAAATGCACACATGTAATAAAGCATGACGTCATTATGACGTCACAAGAAGCCAATTAAGAACCCTTTAGCTTAATTCCAATAGCCGCCATCTTGTAGGGCAGTTTCTTTGTTCCTTGAGGACATGCATGGTTGCACATTTTGTGCTTACATTATTGACCAATTTAATTCACAAAAGTTGACCTACAAGATGGGAGCTAATTAATACGGTCTATACAGATGTCAGTCAAAACAATGCACCCACAGGAAATTATGACTCAAAAAGGTAGATATGGTCGTATACGGTCCTCTTTGGGATTCGAGCCTGAGACCTCTGACATACTGGGCAGATGCTCTACCAGCTGAGCTATGAGGCAGTGGTATATACTTCCTCAGGTTTTCCCCAAGACCTCTGACACACCAGGCAGATGCTGTACCAGCTTAGCTACATGCATGAGGCACAGTGGTACTCTCCAGCCGTTTATCCCTAAAAGGTACCCCACCATTCCCATAAGTTTGGTTCTTATAACTGAGGGAGTATAACCATCTGTCTCATAGCTCAGCTGTTTATGATGTGTACAAAAGGACGAACACTCATGGAGAACTGTAGTCAATGATAACATTTTAAACAATCAATTACCAGATAAAATATAATTTTTCTACAGACCGAGCCTCATGCACAACGTCATAACGGAAATGAATTGAACGGGTTACATCAAACATGTATAAGAAGGCTAGCATTTGGTATATCGGCGTAGGCCTATAGAAACGTAATGAGGCATGACGTGGCTCCGAGGCGCGTATTGGCGTCGCGCTATAGAGGGGGATTGAATAACAAAAAGAACGTCCAAACGAGAAGCCGCTGGGCAAAGACAAACACAATGTCATAAATGGAACATAATACCAACCGCAAAAGGCCAACAATTAATATGTATAAGGTGAGGAGAATTCAATGGTTTTGTATTGATTCTGTAAATGACGATTAAGGCTAATGAGCGTTGTATAACAATATATAATAATAAAAGTGCACTGTCGGAAATAATTACACTTTACATTTGTCCTGACAATTTTCTAAAGTACGTTGACTGACAACATATTGAAATGTGCATCCTCACGGTCATTCGTCTGGCAAGCTGATAGCAGTATTTAAAGGCAGAGGCTCGTCAGCAATGCGCGCGCGCCAAATTCGTGCCACGAAATACGCAGTTCCATGCCTTTGCTATGGAGCTGCGTATTTCGTGGCACGAATTTGGGGCGCGCGCTTTGCTGACGAGCCTGTGCCTTTAAAGTTCAGGTTCAATGCGCCCGAAGTTCAAACTTTGGGCCTTTGGGGCAAACATTATAACTTGGTATACACCTCTGAATTCACAAAACAAAAATTATAAGAGGATCCGGGATCGGCCTAACCTGCATTGAGCAAAATGAATCCACACTGGACAGTGACAAAGGGACTTCCCCTAACGCCCCTATACCTCTCTTCCCTTTTGTTAACGCACCAACTCCCCCTAAAACCTGAAAATAATTCATTTAAAATTCCTTGGATGTTTGAGGAGAACAAAAAAGGGGTACCCTCTGTCAACAATCGTGCTGCATATTGTTTTGAGTTTGTGATAAAAGGAGATTATTTTAGCAAAGGTCGTGCCCTTTATTCATTTTCTATTGATTGCTTTCCGTGACGTAGAACATCCGGGAATGTTTAGTGGTCAACGGTCGCGCGTGTACATGCGCGCGCCACTCGACGCACATGAACACGCGTAACAAATACTCACCTGCAGCGTACTTTCATTCGAAGATGCCGCTTTATCGCTTTAGTGTACCCTCGGGTTACCATATTTCGCGCACATAAGCCTTGTCACTATTTTGAGCACAATAAAGCAACCAAAAAGAACCTTTTGGCTCCTTTGTCAGATTCCTTATGTCCAACCCTATACCTGGGAGTAAAATTTCAAGAAAGAGCAACGTCGCCGTACCTAATCAATATTGTTTTTTAGTACCTGGAGACTGAGTAGACGATCGGTGGTGAAAGTTTTCGTGAATTTTAAAGATTTCTCAGAACCATTTTGATTGTAGTATTTTGTATTTGTCTATAAGGTAGAATTTTGTACCCTAAATTAACAGTTATTCAACTACTTACTGAGAAAGCCTTAATTTTTCTCATTTGAATGCAAATTGAAAGATGATGTGATAAACAACTTTCAAGAAAAATTTGACGTCAGTGCGTGATTTTGTTGAGAAGATACGCCGAGGATCAGGAAAGCGTCAGCGCGCTAAATTATACGTGCGCGCGAATTTAGGTGCCTGCACGATATTTGTTTTCTTTAAGCGGGCCTCCCACTGTGCGATTTTGGCTACGAATTAGGTACGATTGGCTACGATTTGGTACGATTGTCTATAGACTCTATACAGAATCGTACCAAATCGTAGCTAATCGTTGGAAATTCGTGGCCAAAATCGCACAGTGGGAGGCCTCCCACTGTGCGATTTTGACCACGAATTTCCTACGATTAGCTACGATTAAGTACGATTGTGTGTAGAGTCTATAGACGGTCTCTGGTAATCGTACCAATTCGTAGGAAATTCATGGCAAAAATCGCACAGTGGGAGGCCCGCTTTAAGCGGGCCTCCCACTGTGCGATTTTGGCTACGAATTAGCTACGATTAGGTACGATTTGGTTACGATTGTGTACAGGGTATACACAATCGTAACCAAATCGTAGCTAATCGTACATAATCGTGGGGAAATCGTGGCAAAAATCGCACAGTGGGAGGCCCGCTTTAGATCGACCCCGGCTGCGTGTTTTCCCTCTTTTATTTGAATCAAACAATACACTGTGATTATACATGGGACGGTCAGTCTAAAAGCCTTTATTATTGTTACATTATTACGCAGATTTCCAGCATGGCAGCATCATGCAATTATCTCATCCGGTGTCACCACCGGTACGGCAACCCCACTCGTCCCCTCTTGCCCATTTTACCCCCTCCCCGGCCCCTCCCCTCTCTCCTTCCCCCATCTCCCACCACCCATAGCACCCCACTGTCTCCGTGTGCCTATTCCCTTTCCCCAGTTCCCATTTCACACCCCCCACAATCGCCACCACCTTCATTTTGCACCGCCCTCCCCGGCCGCCTCTTCAACGACCGCGTCTCCGCAGAGCACACCGTGTATCGGAGCTTCATCCCCCACGGTGACTACCGCGCCCGGTGCGCTTCATCTCGGGCTGCCTGTCCCTGCAGACCTGCGCCGACCAGTGCCGCTGGTTTATGGCTTCACCAGAGCTGACTTGGACCATGTTCTGTACGGCTACGTACAGGGGGCCACGGAGTCACCAACGGGGCTCAAATACGCCCTGTCCGGCCTGAGAATATTTGAAAATGGTAAGAAATATTATAAAAAGTAAAATATGGCACCGCAATTTCAGAGCACGCACGCCAGTTGTCGCAGAAAGTTATGTCGCTATATAGATTGGTCATAATCGTATCCATTCGGCCATTGCCGAAACAAACGTATATTTCTTATTTCTTTTAGCAAAAGACTTTTTGCGCCAGTGTTCTTAAGAAACCGAGGGTTATTTTCTTCCAATATTTTAAGGATCCTTTTTTTTCATTCTGCAGAGCGCATGCATACCAGACTCTCGTGTGTTTATAAAAGGTTGCGCACACTTACACACGCTACAACAGCAGCAATCAACCTCTGTATGTATCGTTACCTTGATTAGTGAAAAATCATCTACTGTCTTTAATTTGGAGAACAACAGTTAATGCTTTTTGTGCATGGTAAACGTGATGAGAACTCCGAAGCCTAGGAAAGGACACTTGTAATGAACGAGCGTTTAAAATCGCATTGATGATTACTCCATAAAGCTTCAATTGGATAGGATAACGTGCTTATTAGAAACCATCCAATCAACGTATTCGACACTTCATCAAAACGAAAACGCACTGAACTAATTGAGGTCTCGCCAAATGATGCGTTACTAACGCGCGCCACGAGAACTAATTAGCACCAAACTGTTAAGCAAGAATGCCGAATAGAGTAGTTTAATAACATCTTGTTGTCCTCAGCTCAACCATGGAGGAAGAATTCTTCCTCCATGGCTCAACAAACAAAGGATGATCATATTGCGGTAACAAACCGATTTGTCTAACCGGTTCTGCCTCCGCCACACCCCGCCGCAGCAGACCCCCGAGCCGGCGTGCGGATGCTGCTTGTTATATGGGTTATAATCTATAATTACACCGATTAGGGGTTTGTAAATTAATGGGAAAGTACCGCGAATTTACGGCATAAAAAGCACTCACTAATATACCTGGCTGTGCAGTTACCCAACACAACAGACAGTTAATGATAATTGATATTCTCTGCGCACTGGACACCATGTTTGGTGTGCACGAAAACTAAATAACTTATTATTGTCATTGGTTGAATACACGGCAAGGATGTGGAATTAAAGTACGGCGAAAACACAGTTCATCTTTTATTTTAGAAGCGAGGGGTGAGTCAGTAATAAACCCAAAACATATGATGACGTCATCACTTGTTTGTATGAGTGCTTTCTTATGACCCTATACACCGTCTGGTACCCTTAAACCCCCGCATAGAGTTGCGCGCATGTTAACCATCGATATATAATCACTGGATGAAGTATGCAATAGCAGTTGGCTATACGAGAATTTAAGCCATGCACCGGCCGCCATTGTACCCCACGAACAATGCTTTGCCTAGACTGCTCCCCGGTCCATGCGATCGCTTGCATTACACTTAACACATGTAGACTTAGTGAAGACAGTATGACCAGTCTAAACAAGGCATTGTACTTGAGGAGTACAATGGCGGACGGTGGCTTAAATTTTAGACGTCGTTGTGCATCCAGTGATTATATTCGATAATGTTAACAAACAATGACGTCATTGTCGTAAAATGCCGCAGCAACACTATCCGGGGACTGTAGCCCAAAGGGAAAATGCCGACGTTCTATAACTTTCAAATTATTTCAAATTAGATAAAAGCACCTCTCCACATGAAAGAAATTAAAATCATTAAATAACTACTTGTCGCATCCAAAATTTAGCATAGTGAAAAACCTTGCCCCCGCTCCCCCTCCCTTCCCCCAAAATGACTGCCAACCATGGCCTCTACGTTGCATTGATTTCACCGTTTGTGCAATAGTTATAGCTGGCATTCTGAAGTTAAGAGTCTGGTGCCGGCTTCACTCGTCGTGTTTGGGGTTCACGACTTAATACGTCCCCTTTGCACTTCGGTGTGAGTTAAGAGCGTTGCTGGTACCACTCGTCGTGTTTAGGGTTCACGACTTAATACGTCCCCCAATCGAACAAAAGCAGAATTAATAAAACAAAAATAATTAAATAACTTAATACCTCACCCACAAATCAAAAAGATTAAGTCATATGTAATGAGCCTACTAAATTGCTCATGATAGAAATGTCCATTTATTTTTTCCCAGAAAATCTTACGTTTAAGAACAAAAAGAATGAAATTGAGTTAAAGACTGAGCATTGTTAATTACATTGTTCAATGCCATTGCAACATTAAAATGTGACAAATGAAATAAAAGCAACTCTCCGCATTTTTTCTTCAGACCGGGGACGAAAGACGTTCAGCTCTCTACCGCCCTCTTGCGACGACAGTGACGACGTGAAAAAAAAAGCAGATCAAACCGACCCCGAGAGGGCGCACTCACTGCCTGACCGTGAGAAACCAGCCAGCCAGTCACAGCTAAACGTTAGGACTGTGAAATTGCCCGAAGGTGACGACCTTATTTGACAACTGTAAAAAAAAAAAATAATAATAATAATAATAATAATAATAATAAATGTTTTTGTCAATTTAGAGAGAGAAAGACTAATTGTGTGTGATATTTTCGATCCAGGTATCTCCATCACACAAACCATGGTTGGCGGTTTTCCCCATTACAGCGTGTTTTGTCACACTGCACTGATCCCAAAAGCGACTCGTTTCGGCCCATTCACGGGCCGTATCATCCACCCAAGTGAGATTAAGAGAACGCATGATACCAACTTCATGTGGGAGGTAGGAGCAATATTTAACTCGAATAAACATCATAA
Organism: Henricia sp. BOLD:AAB3569; assembly: GCA_037783545.1. Lineage (NCBI taxonomy): Eukaryota > Metazoa > Echinodermata > Asteroidea > Spinulosida > Echinasteridae > Henricia > Henricia sp. BOLD:AAB3569. Next base: position 41,125 of record JBBELK010001085.1, on the reverse strand, counting down.
AAACACTTTACATCCAAGTTGATTTTATGGTTTTCATTGCATCGTTTTTCTTCGAATTTCCTCTGTGCCGAGTTTTCTCAAAGCGCGACGCGCGTCAAATGTACGCGCGTCAAATTTACGCGCGTCAAATTCACGCGCGTCAAATTCACGCGCGTCAATGTGTGAGAAGTCCCAGTGTGAATTCAGCCTAGCGTACCATTTTCTCGCAATGCAGCGGACGATACACAGCGATACGATGATATCCATACATCCATATCTCGCTATGATAGCGATCATCGCAGTCGAGCGTGCGGTGCAAAATTCAACGGCCGCGCCAAATCCCTACGGAGACTGCGAAAGAAAACATGCAACCGTCAAAATAATGTCCGCATAATCAGTCAAGGACGCGGATCGAGCGGTGAATAGCGACCGTGGAGAGGAGCGGAGGCCCCGGTGACTTCGTTATTGCGACCTGCTAATGCATCCCGGATTAGGCAGATTGCTCGATGATGGACATAATCCGTAGACAGATGACAGATAATTTGATTCATACTTTACACTTCCTGCGAGAAATTCATCTTCGTATATGAGTCCTCTGTGTATAGAAAAGAATTGGTCTTAGGTCTAAATCAAGAAATAATATCAACTTCCTGGAACTTGTATTCGGTGATGATAACGATGTTTATTGGTCATAAATAATTTATAAAAAGTGTACCATGGATACATCGATAACTCAACAGAGAATTCACCGCTGGTCATCGCTGAAACTAATAGGCCTACATAAAAATGGCAGCACATCAAGCACCGAGATTTCACGCAGTGGTCTAGATTATATTATCATTCATTCATAGTCAAAAGGCATTTTAACGCCGTAGTTTTGATTTTTGATGTCCACAAATTCTGAATCCAATCTTCAAATCCCCACGATTAAGTGACCAGCAAGTCAGTGTCAAGGAGCCGAATTGTCTCGCGATCTCCCCGCTAATGGCACTAGCTGTCCGGCGATAGATCGCCATCGTTGCGTTACGTTGTAATCTGTCTGTTTAAAGTCCGGCGTGTTTCATAAATTGCCGCCATTAAGATAATTTGAGGTCTTTAAATGCGTCTTGATTTGTGTAAACGACTTATCAATGGACAATACCAGACATTGCGTTCGTTACTTTTCCCAGATGCGCTCCCATGGTCATGCAACACGGAGAGAAAAATTTGGGTTCATATAGGGAGAACCTGAGGGAGTATACCTCTGTGCCTCATAGCTCAGCTGGTAGAGCATCTACCTGGTGTTTCAGAGGTTTTGGGGGAAACCTTAGGGAGTATACCACTGTGCCTCATAGCTCAGCTGGTAGAGCATCTGCCTGTTGTGTCAGATGTCTTGGGAAAAACCTGAGGGAGTATACCACTGTGCCTCATAGCTCAGCTGGTAGAGCATCTGCCCGGTGAGTCAGGGGTCTTGGGGAAAACCTGAGGGAGTATGCCACTGTGCCTTATAGCTCAGCTGGTAGAGATTATGCCTGGTGTGTCGGAGGTCTCGGGTTCGAATCCCGATAAGGACCTTACGAGTTTTCTCTCATCCCAAGTTTGGTTGTTTCATTTCAATGGTGATCAGGCACCATACCAGATGCCTTCGTTATTTTCATCGAAAAACGTTGATTAATTTGAGATTCCCCAAAAGAGAAACAAAATATTTGTAGAAACTTTTCGATTGTTATATCTCTGAAATCAATTGGTTTAAGACAACTCTCTTTGGTTTTTCCATTCAGATTTTCCACGAGGGTAAACTGAGTCATTTCGTGGACGGGCGTAACGGCCCCAGTAACTGGCTATGTTTTGTGAATTGCGCCCGACACGCCGAGGAGCAGAATCTTGTAGCAGTTCAAAATGGGGAGTTGATTTACTACGAGTCGTGCAAAGATATCCTGCGGGTAATGGACTGGTTGAGTGATCTCTTTGGAGATATATTCTGCCTTCAAATTCCTAAAATCTGCGTACCTTAAATTAATTTCTTTTAAGATCCGTACGATTTTAAGATCCGTACTATTATTGAGAAATAAAATAGGTATAAATGTAATACAAAATGCTGGAAACAAGGAACAAACAATGGATAACCTTACGACAGCCGTGCACATTTTGTTGACCAATTTAAATATCAAAGGTCGCCCCACAAGACGCCAGCTATTCGATACGGTCTAAAGCAAACACAATCTGTTAGAAATGAGTGTTGCACCAAGGCGGTGCGAGATAACGCCATGCTTATAGTATATACCTTCCAAAGGTATATCTCGATTTTTAGACGAAATACCCAAATCATTTCCCGCCTAAATCATTGGAAATCGATTCTACCCTGTACCCAATCAATTTATCATCATTAATCCACATTATTTAAAACCATTTCATATATTTTACCCACAGGGGGCTGAATTATTAGTCTGGTATGGCGACAGCTACCGTCAATTCATGGGTATCCCCGTCTCCCTAAAGGGCACACCGTGTGAAACGCGACAGGACGAAGCGTCCATCCTACAGAGTAAGCGAACATGAGTCATCAGGCTATATACATATCTGATTATAATAATATCATTATCATCATCATTTGCGCTGGGATGATTTAAAATCTAAGACCAATGTTTCCATGCAGTGACGTGTATGGACCGTGCATGACGATTTGGCCCCTGCCATTCATATGCAGCACGATATGTGGCAAAGAGACTCCCCCCTACCATTGTTCCCCCCATTGTGTCTCAAACATCCAAGGAATTTCCAAGGAATTCTTTTTAGTTTTTAGGGGGGATTGGTGCGTTAACAAAAGGGAAGAGTGTGTTGAGGTATAGGGGCGTTAGGGGGGAGTCCCTTTGCCACATATCGTGCAGGGTATACTGCCATTTTGGCTGAATGTTATATGGTCTAATAATCGGGGCAAGACCAACCATACTTAAAACAAACATGGCGGCCCTCAAATCGACACATCATTGTGTTAACAGTTCGCACCAGCGGCGTATCTAGGGTGGGGCAGGCAGGACACGTGCCCTGGGCGCCACTTCAAGGGGCGCCAATATGAGCAGTTTGAATTTTTTTCAGATGTATGATCCGTGTTTTTTATTACCATTGTTATGAGGCGCAGTATACCGCCTATTTGCATTTGAAGAGGGTGCAAGGAGCGCACTTTGAGTGCTTGCCGTAGGCTCCTTTTTCCTATAGATACGCCGCTGGTTCGCACTCTAGTATTTTACATTTAACTCATAGGTGTCGCCAATAACGAAATATTTGTATGCACGTAAAACGCAAACGTTAACGCGAAATGGCTTGAGCACTGCATACATGGGCTTATCTTTAGGAGGTCTCAGAAACCAGGTTCGAATTTTGGTCACGGCAAAAGAGTCATCTTGTCATGAAAGTCACATTTGTGGATTTTTGTTTTCGTCTGCTCTAAAAGTTCCTCAAAGTAATGACCAAGTGCTCAAAGCATTTCGCGTTCATCTAAACCTCCCTATTATTGGTGCCCTCGATTCATTTTGTATACGCAAAAATCGTGTTGACATTTCCGATTGTGCAATTGGTAATACGCAGAATTCCAAATCAACACTCTGAACTCGCAAGTAGAACACTCTCATAGACGGCCATCTTAATTCGTAAGAAAAATAAAACTTCCTTTTAAACGCCATCTGGTACTAGGTACGCCTGTTGCTCATATATATTAGAATTTATAATATTGATACTGTTTCATATCTGTGGTGTTGTTCATTATCTGGGGCCAATTTCATAGAGGTGTTTAAGCACAAATATTTGTTTAAGCACAAAAAACTCTTGCTTAGTAGGGGACGTCACCAGTGAACTCATCATGTGATAGAAGTAGTGTATAATGACCAGTGTTGAGGGACTGTTTCATTACCATGACAATGCTCATGAAATTGTTGCTGGTAACCTAATTTTATCAAGCAAAGTTTTTCGTGCTTAAGCAATTTTTTCATGCTTAAGCAGCTCTATGAAATTGGCCCCGTTCGGAAGTGATATTTTGAGAGTGTTCCAATGTACCTCTTGTTTCGTGTTTAACGAAAATTAAAATCCATCTTTTTTCTCCGCAGAACAGGAAGGCTACAAATGCGACCGTTGCGGCAAAGTGTTTTCCTACGAGGATTACCGTGACAAACACCTCAAGTACACGCGGTGTGTAGATAGGGGTGATCGCAAGTTCCGATGTCACCTATGTACTCGATCCTTTGAGAAACGTGACCGTCTTAGAATACACATCCTACATGTGCATCAGAAACATCGCCCTCATAAGTGCAGTGTGTGTGGAAAGAGCTTCTCACAGGTAATCATTAACATTCACTGCCGCAATTGAGTGTTGAGTGATGGTAAACTATAGGTACATGTATAATGTAGCAGGTGTTACATACAATGTATATATAGACATGATAGAGACTGGGGTTGTAGTCGAGTCCATCACAAGTCTATCACAGGTCCAGAGCCGATAAAATTACAAGACAGTGACAGGTCCAGTAACAAGAAGCAAAGGATGAACACGCACAAAAGAATGCCTTTGTTGGACTTCATTTGAATTATAGCTTGGACTTGAATTAAGACCCAGGGACTCGTGGTGGACTTGTGAAGGCTTGTAAGGACTTGTGATGGACTCGACTGATAGAGACCCTGATAGAGACGGCACCATTATTACGTATAGACACGCGTTAATAGAGGGTTATGTCATTTGCCCTCTTTGCTAGCGATCGATGTTAGTAGCACTTCGACTTTAAGACGCGGCCAAATTCCCACGTGGAAGCAAACCAGAAATCTTCACCGCGTGTATGATTAATTTGCTGCGAGCTCACGGCGCGAAAGAGTATCCCCAAGTTCATTTGAAACCTGCGCGGCATTGGTGTCGATTGTAACACAGTCTGCGGGTTGGCGCATTGAGTCCTGATGCATTGATACCTCGCGTCGCAATCTTAGCTGATGAACCGCGGCCAGCAGGGAAACCTGCCCGGTATAGGAGAGCTAAATATACCCGGCAAGTCAGTCATGCAGGGCCGGTGGGACACGGAAGACGCGTGGATGAGATTTCCCTGCATTATGCAGAGAGTTGCAGTCGCGGCTGATTTAAAGCTAAACTGGTGTGATTTATTCAACTCCCGGTGTGCCAAATTATCCAGGATTTAACACGCATCGCCGACGCCGTGAAACGGCTGCATATAGCCGTCTTTAAAGGGAGCATACAGGACTGGGGTTTGTTGTCGTTTCCAGAAACGGATGGATTTAAGCTCATTTCCTTTTTTGAGTCTTTTTAAAATTACAACAGGCAGCCTCGTTTCAGATCCTGGACATTCTAACGTTACGCGTCTTTTCATTTGCAAATTATATTTGACATTCCTCTATAAGTTGACCAAACCAAACCGATTGTGCGTTCGGAAAGAAATGACGGATCTATGGAGTACCATGGCCGAGCGGTTTGGTGCATTGAATTCAAGACCGTGCTTAAAATATACGGTTGTGGGTTCGAATCCCGGCCGCGACCAAGGTGCGTGTGCCCTTGGGCAAGGCACTTTGCCATAAGTTGCCTCTCTCCACCAGGAGGAAATGGGTATCTGCAAGGGTCGCAACCATTTTAGCGCTTGTGTGTCAGGCTGCTGGGGCTGCGTACTCCCCAGGGGGTTGTGCCCAATGACCAGGGTGATAATGTGTAAAGCGCCATGAGTATCCTACAGGATAGATATGTGCGATATATATGATGCCATATTATCTTGCCTAAAGACTTTGTGGTTTTCTGTTTTTACCTTTTTGTAGAGTTTTGTATCCCCTCTCAATTGTTGTAAACTACGTTTCGCAGTCCTAAACTAGAATAGGAGTTAGACTAATCTCTCGAAGCCATCAATTCCAAAATGTATCATGGTAAAGTCCCCGTCGTAACCAATGCGCATGCTCAGTCTGAATCGCTAACAACCTCGTTTCCTCAGGCGAGAAGTTCTCGTGTCATCTTATCAGGAAGCGAATTCTGAGGCGACGTGTTAACTCCTACCCCATCCATTGGGACACACGGTCGGTCCGCTATCTCCGGCAGATTTATGGAATTTCCATATGCAATGTTTGTTTTCGCCGAGATTGCGGATTAAAAATGCATAGAATGTGTCACGGCGCCCGTATTATTCATCGCTGAGGGCGCATGTCGGTGTTAAATTATACACATAACTCAGAGATTATCCACACCCTTGCCAGAGATTTTGACATTGTACATGTAACCCAGGGCAGTCTATTCATATTTCCATACTGTATAACTTGTCTGGTATAGGCTAACTTGCTTATAATTACACCACTGCGTTATCTTTATGTTGCCTTTATACAACATCTTCACTTTATCCTAGCGTCTATGATGTGTTTCTATTGGTATTTCTCCTTTAATATCTAACTTGCTCACCATTACGGTCTTTTAAGGTATTTGCCTGTGAAATTGCTACCATGTACCTTTCTTGGCAGCCGATCGTTTGTAAATCCATTTTTGTAAATATATTCTCTCATTTATACTACACACCGTTATCCTACGGTGCACTACAAAATATTTTTGTGAATAAAAAGTGACAATAATTTCAATGTCCACACAAAAATCGATCTGTTTAAACTGTGGGTTTTTACCCTTTAAATACACCCACACAGAGAACACAGATTTTGGAGAATGATCATTTTGACTTCATGCTCTGAGAATGTTTTTTTTATTATTTAGTAACCCCCTTTTTCCTGTGTTTTGTGTGATCAAGGAATGTATGATAACTAAAGTTGTAAAGCATATAATACTCTTTTTTTGTGTTTGACTTTCCGTGCAGTCGTCAAGTTTGAACAAGCACATGCGTGTCCACAGCGGAGAGCGACCGTACAAATGCGTCTATTGCAGCAAGGCTTTCACTGCGTCAAGCATTCTGCGAACACACATACGGCAGCACTCGGGGGAGAAACCGTTCAAATGTAAGTATCGCTGAGTATCATGTAAAAAGATTGATATTGAGGTATTTTTGAAACCGTTTACATAACACGTAGGCCTATGCAGCGTGAGCTGGGAAAGGCAAGTTTTGGAAACTGGGAGGGGCAACTCTGGCCGTCCGAACGGGGCAACTCTGGCTGTCCGAACGGGGAAACTCTGGCTGTCCGAACGGGGCACGGGTTGCAAAACAAATTTGGGCAGATTTCCTTTAACTATTTAAAATTGGCTTAAATCGTGCCCTGTTAGTTTTTACTTACCAATTTGTTATTCATGAAAAAAAATCAGCAGTTTGCATTCTGTAAAACTAATTCGAGGATGCCTTTTGAAAATAAGTTCCATTCGTGTCAAACGTCACCCCTTTAGCAAAAGGCACGTGCCATAATTAAATAAATAATATATCAACAATTTTGTGTCCATCAATTTTTAACTTTGATATCGACGCGTGTTTCATTTCAGGCAAGCACTGCGGCAAGGCATTTGCATCACACGCTGCACACGACAGCCACGTGCGTCGAACGCACGGCAAAGAAAAGACGTGCGTGTGTACGGTGTGCGGCAAGTCATTCAGTCAGAACTATGAACTCGAATTCCACATGAATATTCACCCAGGTAAGGCATTTTACAATCACGACACAGATGGTAAGACCATCGCATAACCTGATGAAGATAATAAAACACACGCATCTTATACAGTACTGAGCAATCTGTATGGTGGTTGGACATTTCCAAACTCTTGGTGGCAGCAAACTGCTAACATGTTTGATTGAGGGAACGATATCAAACGAGACCTATCATACTGTTGACAGAATGGCGTCATAATTTGATATGCATGTACTTGAATGTGACAATATTTGAACTGAAAATATTAATTTATGGATCTTCAGCGTCGAGCAATATGTAATTTTCAGAAAGATGTCGGAAATTTCTCGAACAAAGGAAATGAGACAAACAAGTGGAGCTATAATATGCACCTGCGGGATTGCTAAAACGTGAACCTAATTAGGTTGTTCTTTAGTTATCATTTTCTTTTGAACTTTTATTTCTCACACCAGGCGAAAATCTATTCAACTGCAAAGAATGCGGACGGCAATTTGACACCGCCGTTGCACGTGACTACCACGTGACCATTCACGCGTTGAAAGGTGTCGACACAACCCTTCGTGATCTTAACATACAGACTGCACCTTGACTAAATCACTAAATCACGAAATATTTTCACATTTCAACCGCAATGAGTAGAAATTTGATGTAAAAACTCAAATTACTGAATATATGTATGATTGTAAGAATAGAAAACGTGGATTTGTGTGTATATATTGATGGAAACTTTAAAGGCATGATTGGTATACATGATTGGTATCTCGAAAATCAGAAATGTTCACAGATTTACGCCTAACTTACACAATATAAACATCATGACCGTAGAAAACGTCCCCTGAAATGGTTTTGTCTAAAGTGCTATAATCTTTGAGAAATGAGTAAAACAATTAGTTTTCGTCTCATGAGACGAAAATTCAATTCGCCCAAAAACCATTTCGCCCAAGTTCCATTTCGCCCCAAATCACTTCGTCCAAACACTACATCGTCCAAATGCTATTTCGCCCCAAAACCCCTTCGTGCACAGGCCGTGGTTCAGGACGAAGTGGTTTTGGGGCGAAATGACTGCAACCCCCTTTTTGACTGTTTTCTAAGAAGTTAGACGAAGTACGGAGCTGATTTTTGCTCAGGTTGGTTTTAATCATGCATATCTTCAATCACACAGGGGGATAAAACTATTTGTAACAGTTTACCAATCATGTATACTATCTTTAAGAAGAAATAATTGAAAATGATGTACAGTCCGGACCACCCAGCGCTTCGGGCCATCAGTAGTTTTCACTTCACACTACTTCCCGTCAAACCATGTTGTATTTGTATAATTCCACACTTCAACACCCTCTGACAAAATATAATGGCGGCTCCCACAAGCAGGCACATCGCTCATTTAGCTTCGGCTAGCAGCAGTAATTTAAAATATGTTTATCTTCGATGTGATTTATATTGACAAACGGAGCGCGCACGCCATTAACCACTCGCCATACGCGAGGAATCTATTATAACCATAGCGTGTTGGCTTCATTCACTCGGTCGATGAATTTACTTTGCCGTCTGAGCGGGACGAGCAGTGGACCCAGGCATTTTGCCGAGGAAAACATCTTCGTTGTCGATTGCACAAACTGATAAGCCTGGGCTGGCTTTTACAGACGAGGAAGCGAATGCCTAACTCACCCCAAGGAATAACTGATGGAGCTTAAGATAGGAGGTTATTTTTCAACCGGGAAGATTGATTTAAACTGGCAGCGTTATTATAATAAATGAACTCCTTTATAAAACTGACAAATACATGTAATGTATATGGATTGGAGAATGTTGTAAAATAAAATGGTATTGTTGCAGTTGTCCTTTTCTTGAATTTTTTTTGTAAATTATTACTTTATGATGTGTGAACCTGAAGTAAACAAGAGTCATACCATATTTTAAACGTCATGTACAGGTACATGTATATGGTAAAGCGATGATTCAAAGTTTCCCTAAAATGCTCCCCATTTGTTTAGGTTCTGGAAAAGTAGACCAAAACACAGATTTACTAAATCAGTACGTGCTACTGCAGCCATGTGACCAATTTGCAAAATGAGGTCCACCAAGAAGTCGGGCATACCATACGGTTATTGCCATCATACCACATCCATCATACACACCAATCGCGTTGACATGGCCAGAAATAATAGCATCGCATTCTGGTCGTATACTTTCCCGGCCTGCCGATTGTTTATTCTGAGAGTAAACATACCTCACATTCACAGAAACATATCGTGCCCAGACACATAGATTAGGAACGTGTGGAAATGATGACATGAGAGTTGAGAGTCCCAAGACGTGGACCATAAAGTCACTTAGGCTTATACCAGGACTTGGGCATATGCAAAAGGCAAGCGTATGTCTGTCAAAACCGCAGCGCATGACAGATGCACGTATCAATGTGTTTATTTGTAACGAACGTCAGCATATAGGCTTGTTAGATGCGTTTTGAAATCACCGTGGCAAGCCGAACCCGAGAAGGGTTTTGCCCATGGGACGTGAACGCGCTGGCGAGACCTTAGGGACACTGCAGCATCTTCGAGCGAACGGCGCATTATAATCATGCCACCCTCATATTAACCCTTCAGAAGCTGCTATATACCCAGACACAGTCATGCCATGAAAACGTGCTGTTACTGGTTACCAAGGGGAAAATCTTCACATCCGCACAAAAGAACCTAGCCTATAGACCTTTATCACGGTGCGGCCATCTTCCTTTTTGTCCTATTAAAATAAACGTAACCAAAGCGAGGCTTGCAGAAACAAATAGTTTGGTCACGTTTTGAAATTGCTCATTGTGTGCATTACAATGGCACAGATCTAGAGCGCGCAGCGTGGACAGTGATTCTCAACGAGAGATACACGCGCTATCGCGCGGACGGGGAACAAGACAAAGATGGACGCACCGTTATAAAGGTCTATTCGTACCTCAACAAAAACTGAATATTTCAACTACACAACACTATTGAAAACATTTAGATGTTGAGTGCAGCGTGTAGATGTGAAGTATTTAAACATTATGAAGATGCATGCATGGTGGCTGCTTTATGGGCGTTAAACTTCAGGCCGCTGGTGGCTGCTATAACTATCGGGGGCGGATCCATAACATACAAATTCCACTTTTTGTGCACACTTTTCCTGCTTAAAGTGGTTAAATATTGCCTCAGATCGCACCACAGAGCATCTAGAATCCATCTAGAAGCCGTCAGGGCTTCGCGCTACGCGCTCGCTATTTCATTGTCATCGCCATTTCATGCTTACAAATTTCACGCCCCCGCACCCCCCCCCCCCCCCCCCCCCCCCCCGCCCCCTTTTCAAAATCCTGGATCCGGCCCTGACTATGATCATTAAAGTTTCTTAATGACATCAGAATGGAGAATCGAAGTATCCGTCATATGACACGCTACTGATTGTAAAACATTGAGTAATGAACACCGTCTAATCATTAGCATGCAGCAACACGTTTTTTGTTGCCCTATCGTCATCTGCAGAGCAGTCATCGAGCGCCCGGCCAGATCGTGTATTGACATCGCTAATGGACGGGAGACGTGAGCGCACTTTACACGGTGTCGGTTTCTCGGCTACAAATCTGAGTAGTCTCTCGTGCATTAATAATGTCTGCCTGCCTGCTTGTCTGTGCCGTGAATGGGTAGATTGCCCGGCGGTATGCATGGAAGGGTGAAGTGATGTAAAGTGCGTCGGAGGAGTAATCGTGTTAGTTTGCTGCTGACGAATACGGGTGTTACATTACGCCACTCCCGGACGCAACTGTATGCGTTTGGGCTGCATAAATATTTAATGTTACACCGAAGATGTTGTTCAACAGTTGGCCATAATTTATTACAGCAAGCAGTCAAAATTGCACACTATATACGCATTATAACTCGATAGCATTTTGGTTGTGTTTTATTTTTGTTTATGAATTCATTAACGATGATTACTATAAACATATAAACAGAGCCCCTTCATTTAAATTGTGTCGTAAAACCCAATTTGGTGCGGGTGATTTTTAATTTTTGCGTTGAAATGTTACATTCGCGTTAAAATAGTACTTTGATTTAGCGTTAACAATGTTACTACGTTGTCACAAATCGAAACAAACGGGGTTCAATAATGGATAACATCAATTATTTGGTTTTGCTTTTCACAGCCATATTTGTCATGTCCTTAAGTTGATTTTCTTGAATATGTCTCTCTGTTTTTGAAATATTTCAAGTCCCTTTTGGTAGAGCAGCTCGTCAGCCCGAAGAACCATCCGAACCTCAGGGTCCTGGCGAAGTTCCGCCAACTGCGTCTCGGGGTCCGGGAAGGTGGAAGTGTCGCCCGTTGTTTTCGGCGGAACTCCTCGGTGTTCCGTGACGGTGTTAGGAGTTTTGTTGTATGATCCACTATTGTCGTGCCGACCGGTGCACAGGTCATGCATGGGCAGTTTAAATGCTTCTTGGGCCATCAGTAAGGACTCATCGTAGTGATCTACCATCATGATCACGGCAAACCATCGCTCGAGACTGGCTAGGCAGTACTGTAGGAGCATATCATGCTGTGTCTGGTTCAGAGTCAGTTCCATGATGAGTTTCTGCCGGAACCAACAGGGGGCGCTCTTTAACGAGTTCCGGTTCTTCAAGAACTGATGCGGCACTTGAGCTAGATTGATATGGCTGATCCATCTCGCTCTATCGCTACAGAATTCCGGTTGAAAGAGCAGCTGCCGGAAAAAGAAACTGCCCTGGTGGATGGCCCATTCGCGAAGGGGCACACTGTTGGCTTCCAGGGCTGAGCATAGCTGATCCTGCCGTGCGTGTTTGCAATACGAGTGCGAAGACAGCGTTCGTTCATACGGATCCCGCATCACGGTGAAGTAAGCACACGGTCTCGTGTACCGATCGCAGATTCCGAACGCGTAACCACCGAAGTACGTGTTCGGAGAAGCTCGTGTCCTGAAACGCTTGCTGCGCGCGAAGCGTGACTCTACCGCAAGGCGCCCATCGCCGCTCAGCACGGGGCCCGTTGATCGTCCCGGCCCCGCTTTAGCTACGGTTAGCAAGCACTTCTTAGTCGTCGTACCAGCCGCTTTGTTATGATGCAAATACACCAACACGCTGTCATCACCAAAACTCACAGACGCGTTTCCTTCGGACGGGACTGATGACGCGTTGACATAACTCAAGTAATAATTCGGAATGACGTTCTTTCGTTCGGGCCACGGGAAGGGCGCGACGCGGCGCGTGTGGTCCTCGCGTCCCGCCACGCGTCCCGCCAACGCCTCAACAGAGTCACGTGATCTTACGTCATCACCAACTAAATGCTCAGGAACCCCTAAGCGCCCTCTATTGACGCGCTGCAGTGGCCGGAATGGTTTAAAGGGAAACTCCATCTCTTGCTGGGATGATGGTGGGGCGCCAAGTGCAATAGCCCTGCGAAAAGGATAGAAAAGTTTCAGTTAAAGGCCCCTCAATTTGGTATTTTCATCAATATTAACAAAGTGTGGCGCCATTACATTTTAGGACTACAGTGTGACGTCAGTTGCCAAAGTAACTGGGTATAAACATTGAATCTAAAACATCCATTGCTAAAGCAGTGGGAAATGGTTCACTTTTTGTGTAGACCCAGTAACTTTGGCAATGCACAAGGAATGACGTTTTCACTTTAGTACTGTATTGCCTGTATAGACACGCATGGTAAACGGTTGGCAGTTAGAACATTGCTAATTCCCTCAGATTCGGTCAATGGTTAATATTTCAAGGCGGCGAGCGCATGGCACGCATCATTGCAACCAGATTAAAAATTGACGCGCACCTGCACAAACAATGCCACCTGTCGGCACTGTCAATTAGCGAGACCACGGGGAAAGAGGGTTTTCAGACCGCGACGTAGTTGCAACTGTGTTTCATGAGCTAATACTAAAAGGTTAATGCAAAAGCACAGGGAACAGTTCCGTAATTTTTGTCAGAAATATATTAATGTATGTATCGGCTATATGTAAGGCTTGAAAAATTAATAAGCAGACCTTAAGTAAAGGCGCGCACTGAGTGAAGAAAAACCATCGTACCGTGCCGGTCATGGTTCACTCGCGATAACCTTTCCTGACTTATTAGGACACATATCATTAATTTTGTCATATCGACGCAGATAGTCCTTATATAGCGTTTCCAGTCATGATAATATTTAGCCACAATATGGCTCCTTAGGCCTATGCCACGCAGATTTCCCCATATAGGTTATAGAAAATTCGCATTCAGAACACCACATTGAATTTTAAACCGTTCAAAATACATTTGCCTCGCGGCAACATTTCACCGCGCCCCATAAGAAAATACCCAACTAGGCCATAGACCTGAAACGGCAAAAAGCCGATTTATTTGCAGTTCTCTATATTCCTTGAACAGTCCAATTGATATTTCAATCAGCGAGCGGCTGGCTAACACCTCGCCCGCGAGCCGGATTCGGCGATGTAATTCCATCTTCGCGCTCCCAGTTGCTTCGGGCCAGGCGCGAGTAACATTTTCATCCCACTTCCTCGACAATGCTCGCCGCGCAGGCAGTGGAATTAAAGGTTTAAGGGCTCAATGTATCGTTTCCAAGATGAAATTTGTACTGATTCCTGCATGGAATAAGGGCACATAACATTATCTAAAGACGAATACTGGTAAATTAGCCTGCAGAAATTTCAGCTACTATACAGCCTTGGAAAAAAATTACTGGACCACCTACAACCAAAATATGTACATAACATGATTGTTAAGGGATGTCTTATAGCAACATTTGATGCCATGTAAGCGCCCTGAGCATGGTATCCAACTGATAATGTGGGAAAATCCATGAATGATGATGTTTTCTAGCCCTTCCTTGCATAATTGTAGTGCTATCGTGCGATTGGTTTATGTTTTAAGAGCTCTTCATTATTTTAACAATCTGCAGATGACCAAAAGGTTCCTTTAACACGGCGTTAATGGCACCCTAATGGCACAATTAGGAAAAGGTTTGGAAATTAAAAAGAAAAGGCAAGCGGTGATTCAGGACACGTAGCGAACAACGTGGTGAAATTCACGGTGCGAGAGGCGAATGCTGCTCGGGAGAAATTACAGTAATACCCGCCGGACAAAGTAGAATGAATGACGCATCACTCAATCATGTCAATGGCTAAACCCGCATGGGGAAAAGATTATAGCTAGCAAACTGGTATCCAAGTACCTGCATTATTATCAATCACAGTGTATTAATGATGGCTATATATCTATCATTGTATCTGTCTGATATGTATCTATCTTGTATACATGGAAAATGTGTCTTTATGACTGTCACAGAATAAACTGTATACACGTATATATAAGCAATTTTTTTTTGAGTATACAGTTGAAGTCAGAAGTATAAATGCAACTGTATGCAACCTTGCAAGTGTTAAAATCAGTGTGCTTACACCATTTTTGTAACAGTCTTTACTAAAGTCTTGATTTTGTGGAATTCCTCACGCGCATACAGTACTTAAAACATAGCTTGTACACCTTGCAATGGTTCTGGTAGTCCTGTTTACCATTTTGGGTGATGATGGTGGTGGTGTACATGTATTTATACTTCTGACTTCAACTGTAGCTTGTACACCTTGCAATGGTTCTGGTAGTCCTGTTTACCATTTTGGGTGATGATGGTAGTAGTGTACATGTATTTATACTTCTGACTTCAACTGTAGCCAATATTAACATTACGTGTATAATATCATTAAATACTTTAGAAGGTAATACCGATGTGCTTCATAGCTCAGCCGATATAGACCAATATGCACCAGACTCAGGTGTCGAGTTCGATTCATATACTACTAATTTCTCTTAAAACAGTCCTTTTGGCAACATATATTATCTCGGCAAGTCGACTTATTAAATCTAGTAAGTCGTCTTCGCAACACAAATTATCTTGCCAAGTCGACTTAATCCACTTTATATATCAACTTAGTGAGATAAATTATCCCGGTATCTAAACAAGTAGGATGGCACTCACAGAGCGCCGTACTCATCCAATTTACACACAGGATATGATAAAAGAGTAAGTGAAAATCTTGCATCATGAATGACAAGATATGCTTAAAAGAATATAAAATATTTTGACAAGTTACTTATTTTAGAAATGTTCAGTGACACACTCACCTTATTTCGTCTAACCGCCTTTTCACAACATTGGCGTCGTCAGCGTTAGTTCTCCTACGATCCGAAGCCGCCTTTCGTCGCTTCACCTTATCCGTTTTAAACAACCCGCTGGAACTGTGAGCCAAAAGATGTAAACAAACAAATAATGACACGAAGGTCAAGACGAGGAGGTACCTGCGCTGTCTGCGACACCAGGCAGACCAGCAGGTAGTCCGGGATAGACACCGTGGGCTTAGCGTCGGTCGCCCCGCGTGCCGCATCGTGGCTGCACGCTGGACGCACTCAGCAGAATGAAACAACTGCAGGGCCGATTTCAGTCTTAGCAGTGACATTTTATACACACATCTCCCGAGTCAGTGCGGGTAAGTGACTTGCTTTACTGGCTCGAGGGCTTCTTCAAGACACAAGGTGGCGGTGCATCTCTGCCGTCACAATCTATTTTTATACTTCGCGGTTCATTCGTCGGCCGGGTTGTTTCTCCTGCCGCTGTCATTTCGCGAGCTGCGCAGCGCGGCGTTTCGGTGATGAATGTAAATCACAGGAGAGCAACGCAAACACGGTGCGTGATCAGCAACGAAGACTACGAACTGATTGTAGACCATGTCGCACATTTTGTCGAAGTCGGTGTCGTATACAAAATAATAAAAGGAAGCCGTAAAACGCATTAACGTGAACGCGAAACGGCTTGAGCACTGAGCATATCACTTATATTTTCAGGAGGTCTCAGAACCCAGGTTCTAACTTATTTGGTCACGGCAAAATAAGAGTTATCTGGCCACGTCTGTTCTAAGATTTCCTCAAATTAACGATCAAGTGCTCAAACTCGTACTTAGCGTTTTGCATCTTAACCTAGTGTTGCCTCACACTACATAATTTGCACAACTTTGCCGTATCGGCACAGTTTCGAGCAAGTAGGCCTACTTGAGTCATGTTTAAAGATGTTCACTTCTTTCGAGTTGGTGAAAGCTATATCCGATGTAGGATGTATGTGAGTTACCGTGGCCGAGTGGTTTGGGTCACTGACTCGCAATCACAGGTGAAAACTTGGGGTTGCGGGTTCGAAACTCGCCCCGGCTGTGCCTGTGCCCTTGAGCAAGGCACTTAATCACACTTGCTCCATCCTTCGGAAGGGATGTAAAGCCGTTGGTCCAGTGTACTACTGTTAGGTAACGGTAACGCACGTTAAGATCCCAGAGCATTCTTTCGTCGTCACTTTAGTAATCCTTCTTGAATAATATGGTATAACAAAAGGAGATGATGCAATTGTATTTAACCAGCAACGGAAAAAAAGGACTCCCCATTCATTTTATTTGTCGTAGCCAAGTAAAAGTTGTATACATCTTAAAATGATTACGCACGAGTCAATGGGAATCGCTCATGCACAATAAACGAGTAGGGCGCCCTCAATAGTTTGTTATATCCAACATGATGACTGTATGCTGCAGATAGCAACTCTTTGTGTGGTAATTTTTTGTTTATCAATCAACTCAGGACTGGAGTTCTGAAATTTGAAAAAGTTCGTCCAAATTCTTATTCTGCCAGATATGTGCATTTGTCTGAGGTACGTTTTTCCAGTATTAATGTATTTAGTGGGCCTAGAAATTGAATAATATTATTTTTTTCAACGTCTGAGCATTTGGCTTGCTCTGTTTCCTTGCCCTATGCTACATATGTGCTATGACAATCCCACTTACTTAGTAGTAGGCCTACCACTACCAGCTTTTTTTGAAAAACATAATTTACAATGCTAGACTTGGTGTGCTTTCAAGTACAATTTAATGCATGCATTTTCCACTCGGGGAGGGGGAGAGGAGATTTTATCTTGGGTTTAAACATGTTTTATTTTACCTAACATCCACACTTTACTTTAATATTTTCCCTCTGTTTACACTTTGTAGATTCTAACAGAAAGATGGATGATACAGCTGCAGAACAAGTGGAAGTTATACTCGGTAACAGTCAAGAGACTGAAGGTATGTAATGTATGTTATGCCCAAGCTAAGGTTACCTCAGCCCTGACTTTATCATGTGGTTATTTCATGTAGGGCTAATGAGAACAGTCAACATGAACACGATATCACAATATAAATGTGTCATTTTCTTCCCGTGACACACTAATTCCCCCTGGGACTCACCCAAACCTAGACAGAATGATTCTGTCCCTACGGGATTTCCCGTAGGGACAGAAGGAACCCCTTTCATAAAGTGTATTGTTCTCATTTTGCCTCGAAATCAGAATCACACCCAAAAATTTCCTCTTAGTTGTGTCCTACAGTGGTTTGAGATGTCCATGATTGGAAAATGATTCAAAAAAAAGACTTACAGAACCGTTTTTGAAGCCAAAATTTCCTCTTGCGTAGATTCTAAAAAAAATTCGGGTCAAAATGACAACAATCCACTTTATGAAAGGAAAGCTCACAGACTAACCCAAACCTTGTCAGGCATATAACCACTACGCAGGTCCTTCAGGGAAATAACAAGCCACGATGAAGATTCAGCCTACAATTGCAGTAAAAAAGGAGGTCTGGAATGACAGCCGATGTGTACAAATTCAAGTCTTGTGTACAAAGGAATGGCAATGCGCGATCGATTACCAGACTACTAGTGCACAGACTGAATTTGAGATATCGTGTTCATGTTGACTGTTCTCATTAGCCCTACATGAAATAACCACATGATAAAGTTAGGGCTAAGGACAAGGTAACATTAGCTAGTTACGCCCTAGCTAAGGTTACCTCAGCCCTGACTTTATCATGTGTTCGTATTCCTGCCGTTCGGGTGCGAGAACATTGTTCGTGTCAAGAACAGACCGCCCGAACTCGACCATTGATTGTGGACAGTGCCCCCTCGTGGTAGCGGCCATCTTAGATTTTCTATTTACACGTGGTTAGCTGCTCGGAGCGAGTGAGTTCCTTGTTTAAAGAAAAACGAAGAATTGTATGCACGTTTTGAGAGTACTACGAACACTAAGTATATGTATGTGAAATGTGTGGAGATTTTTATTTCTAACCTAAAAAGTACTACTAGAACTTGGTTAAAGTTCCGTTTGGAGCCATGAATGGGATGGTAGAAAAATTGTATTGGGGGGGGGGGGGGGGGGGGGTGGAGGGGGGGCGAGTGATAGGTGCGTAATGCTTAGATACACTTGAAACAGTAGCTCACTAGTAACATTTTAAGCCCAAGATAAGCGATTTCATTGTCCACATACTTTAGCGTGTATGTAAACATCCGGCGACGTCATTGTTTCAAGTCCATTGCTGACCAAATTGTGGGACAGCAGATGAGTATTTGTTTATTCTGATTATTACAATTAGTAACCTATTTCGCTTTATTCTCCAGCCCGTTTGGAAAATGGTAAAGTGGAGATCACGCTCACGCCCAAAGAGAAACGACATGAAAGATGCTGGACACAAAACGTCAGGAAAGTCTTCTACGGCTTGATGCTAGTTATAGGCATCGCCGTGTCATGGGTTTGCACTACGCAGTTCATGGCTAGTACGTATTCACCGACGTTTAATGCACCGTTCTTTATGATCTGGTTCTGTACAACATGGATGGTTGCGTGTTATCCAGTGTACATCGCAGGGTCGTTTCTGCTCTTCAAAGACAAGAGGAAAGGTGGAGTGAGGTCATTGTTTAGGTGAGTTAGATTCTGCCGTCTGACTTCATTTACACGTAATCTCACTTGCCTGGGCATGACACTTAATCTCACTTGCCTCGTCAACCCAAGCGATATTTGAGGAGGTGTAGGGGGAATGGCACAATCTAACTGCTGATAGGGTTGAGCGCCTGGCCAGCAGCCACCTAGTTGAAGCGAAATGGTTCTGGTGCTTCCCTGATGGCAGCGGTAATAATGGCAACAGTGCCAGGAGTACCCTGTAGGGGGAATGCCACAATCTAACTGCTGATAGGGTTGAGCGCCTGGCCAGCAGCCACCTAGTTGAAGTGAAATGGTTCTGGTTTTATGAGTGTTTGCAGGGCCCCAATGGAAACCAGTTTTTGTAAACTGTTTGGGCACACCCTGGGTAAATAAATGGAATAAATAAACAAAAATCAGAAAAATAAACGCACCCCCTCCTCCTTTAAAATTCCTTGGATGTCTGAGACACAATGGGGGAACAATGGAAGGAGGGGGAGTCCCCTCTGTCCCATATCATGCTGCATATGAGTAGAGTCTGTCGGTCTTAATCTATTTATCAACTGAAAATAAAGGTATTCTCTTTTGACTATTTTATTTAGTGAGGACCAAAAGATCTACGGACCCAATGGCTTGACGCCGTTTACGTTATTCAAGTACATCGGTCCGTTCTGCGTATGCTGGGAAGTAACCAACTACATGTACATTCGCGCTATTGGCCTTATTCAAGTGACGGATGCTACTGCGATTTTTGCCGCGAATACGGCGTTTGTCTATGTCTTTTCATGGATCTGGTTGGAGGAGAAATTTATTCTTATTCCAGCAAGGGTAGGTATTAAACAGTTTGAGATGCAAATATTGATGTTTTTTTTACGATATCCTTCAAAATATACGGTTTGAGAGCACACAATTTCAGAATGTTAATGACTATGAGAAAAAGATGACCCATGATATGGTATCAAAATGTCAACATCCATGGGGAAAATTACTTTTTTCTCAGAAACTAACTTTTGAAACTCCCAAAATAGTTTTAAAATGGGTTTTTTTTGTGTTAATAATAATTTGAGACATTTTCAGAAAAGAATGTTTTTGGCAAATTTTCAGAAAAATTGCTGGACTAACCCCTTATGATTTTGTTATTTTTTGGCCAAAAATGTTGTGATTGAGATTTTCTTCAAAATTGCAGAAAATGTTGCTTAGACCCCACTGATAATATCCCTAGGATTTGACTTTGATTGCTTCCATGGGGAAAATGGGGGCTAAAAAATGTGATCTGTTGTCAAGTTGACATTTTAAACAAGAAAATCATGGAGCTTTTGCTTTGAAGTGTTTATGACTTGTACTGTTCGTAGAGAAAAAACCTTTAACACCATTCATTTCATTCCTTACTTGTCATTTTCAATCTCGTTCTACACATAGTTACTGTTGACTCAAATCCTGATGAAACCCATTTGTGGTCACTTCATGTAATGCATAGTTCCGAGATTGCCCAGTTAACCCCGCCCCCTTGGATATTGTTGCTATGTGCTCACAAGCCATCGCAATAAAATGGCGAGACTACGTACAAAGCAACGGGACTCGGCATGGAAAGCACAGATTCATTAGAGAAAACCCAAAGGTATTTATGTTTTGAGGTCGACAGTTACCGTAGCACACACTGAGCGAAGGGCTAGTAATACAGGGATGATATATCTTTCATAAAAATGCGCTTTCCTACCTTTGAACAGCGAATCGCCCAACATTGAAACCAAAAATTCACCCGGTCACTGGCCCATACAACATACAAACTGTATGGGCCTAACATCGTGGATTGTTTGTGATGATTGCATCACTTTGACCTTTGTGGGCGCCGTCTGCTAGCTCTGTTGTGATTGGTCGCGGGTTCGGCTTGATTGACAGGTCGGAACTATGCATTATGTTTATCTTGTTATTTTTCCCCATTACAGAGTTTTTCCGTTGCCCTGTTCATTGTTGGTACAGTGTTAATATGCCACGCCGATGGCATTGGAGGGGAGCGGCTATGGGTGTAATCCTGGCTCTAATCAGGGTCTTTATCATGTTATTTTTCCCCTCTACAGACTTTTTCCGTTGTCCTGTCCATTATCGGCACAGTCTTAATATGCCACGCTGATGGGTTTGGAGGGGGACGGGCTGAGGGCATAATCCTGGCTCTTTGTGCATCTTTTGGAGCAGCTTTGTATAAGGTATCTGACTATCTTGTACTGGTCAAAAATATTGATTTGTCCGAAGATGACAGAGCTTAAGGCATGTTGTATCATGTGCTGAGACAGAGACCAATTTCATAAAGCTGTTTAGCAAAAACATTGCTTAATCTAAAATTTGTTTGCTTTATAAAAAATGGATTAACAGTCAATATCTTAGAGAAGATTTTAGAAACACAAGAAAATTGCTGTGTCCGGACTTGGATTCGAACCCAGATCCTTGGCATACATGGCCAACTGCTCTACCAACTGAGCTATCTGGGCATCCCGTCGGAGCATCACAACAATCTCGTCAATATCTTATGTGATGTGTATTACAATTGACTGGTGTTCTTCTATTCTTGCTAAAAAATACAATTTTAACTATCGACCCACTTTTATAAAGCAAAACAGCTTTATTGGCCCCTGTAATCTTGCTTGAACTGTCAAGGAAAACCTCACTCAAAAGTTATAATAGAAAATGGTAACAAATTCACTGTGGATTTCTGCCTCAGTTAGTGTGCAAAGATATAGTTGAAACCTTTCCAAGACCTTTTAAAATAAATCAGAATAATTAAGTGATAACAAAGAAATCAAATCAGATATTGAATGGAATCTTCATTGTTTTAAGTAATATTTACAACCGATTTTGTTGGTAAAAAGATCTTGAAAGGTCTTGGTGAGACCTGTCTGAGATCTTGTTAATGTTAACACATCAGTAATTGATTTAGCTTGCGTCGGGGAGAATGAATGTTAATTAGGGTTTGCCGTTACCCGACGTATATTAGCACTGTATACTCAGTGCTTTCCCGAGACACTATGAAAAACCTCATAGCGTGTTCGGGTGGGATTCGAACCCATGACCTCCTGCAAACAAGGCAGACGTCTTAACCACTCGACCACCGAGCTAGCCGGTGTTGAATGGCCGGTTTGAATCAGTTAGCAACGGGGATCGCAATTAATCAGTAATTGATTTAGCTTGCATCAGGAGAATGAATGTTAATTAGAGTTTGCCCTTTTTCATAGTGTCTCGGGAAAGCACTGAGTATACAGTGCTAATATACGTCAGGTAACGGCAAACCCTAATTAATAATGTTAACACATGCATGTCTTTTCTTTCCCATAGGTGTTATTTTTCCGTTGCGTTGGTAAAGCATCCTACGGTCAAGTCTCTCTCTTCCTGACACTTCTTGGTCTGTTTAATCTCCTCATCTTCTGGCCTATCATGCTGGTTTTATATCTCACCAAAGTTGAGACAATTGACTTGTCTAATCTGCCCACAGCCTACTTGTGTGGCAGTGCTGCCCTTACGTTAGGTAAGTTTAGATATTTGCCCTTAGTTTTCTTCCCAATCAGTGAGGAACAACTGCAAAACCGTGATTCGAGACCACCAGTTGGCTTCATAGCTCAATTGGTAGAGCGTCTGCACATTAAGCAGAAGGTCTGCAGTTCGAATCCCGGTGGAGCCAAGTTGCTTTGTTATGGCCATTTGTCCACATTTGTATTGAATTTATTCACCCTGCGGTCCCTGGGTCATAATCCCTAAAAAATAATCACTTATTCATACTTAATAATTGGGGCAAGCCGGGCAGGGGTTCGGGGCGTATCTGAAATGATTTCTGGGTTTATCCCTCTGTAGGGGCTTGCTAAGCTCACGCGATAGCCAATCCCAATCAGTGAGGAGCAACTGCAATACCGTGATTCGAGACCACCAGTTCTGTTCATAGCTCAATTAGTAGGGCGTCTGCACGTTAAGCAGAAGGTCCGCGGTTCGAATCCCGATGGAGTCAAGTTGCTTTTCACTGTATCCAGATTTCCAAAACTCACAGACATTTTTAAAAATTTGTATCCAATTAATTCAACTCGGCGGTCCCTGGGTCATAATCCCTAAAAGAAATCATGATTCATACTTTATGAGAAAACTAATAGTTTTCTTCATTTTAATAGTATTTGCAAAAAACAAAGGGACAGATTTCATTTGTAGAACAGGTTTCTTTTAATCTATTACATCAACAAAATTTGTTAAAGACCAATTTCTTGGCTTCTTTTTCCCCCCAGTTTTCAATTTTCTTGTCAACTTTGGAATCGCCGTCACGTTTCCGCTGTTCATTGCTCTGGGGACTGTCATGGGAATCCCACTAAATGGAGGTAAGAACACCAGAGCTGCTTACTTTAATGGATTATACATCATTGGCAGTTAGCCAACATTTTACTTTACGAGTTGACAAGTGTTGAGTACAATGGTATACAAATATTGACTGCTCATAAGGGTGATGGTGCAAACTATCGTCCCGAGGTGATCTTAAAACGGC
Organism: Henricia sp. BOLD:AAB3569; assembly: GCA_037783545.1. NCBI lineage: Eukaryota > Metazoa > Echinodermata > Asteroidea > Spinulosida > Echinasteridae > Henricia > Henricia sp. BOLD:AAB3569. The sequence continues at coordinate 17,276 of JBBELK010001085.1, read as the reverse complement.
AGTCCTAGAACTACCGTTTCAAGATCACCGAGGGGCGGTAGTTTACACCATCACCCGAATAAAGAGCAGTCAATATTTGTTTTATATACCTCATACATTGATTTTTTGTGTAAAATGATTTTCAGAGAGCCAAGCCAAAGTGCACATTGTCCGCGTGAACGCGAACACCACTGCTAATTGCTTCACGCCAACGCGTCTCCCGCGCGCTGGCTGGCACACGCTTGCGCGATATTCCGTACGCGCTATGAAATAGTACTTTTAGAAAGTACTATCCTTTGACCTATGGCGCAAAAGGTCAAACAATAGTACTTTTTTTAGTTGCCCATTGAAATGGTTGAACTAATCCATGTCACGTGATCTGCGTTTAACCAATCAGTGAATGAGAATCAATGTATGAGGTATATAATAACATATACAACCTAATTATTTTTTTCCTATGTAAAATGGTACCTTTTAGGAGAAATTGCCAACTGAATGTGGTTTTTAAAAAAGTTGTCTGCAGACAACCTTTTTACCATTCATTCACACACTAAAAAACTTGCATGGATTTTTCAGGTTTTCTGAAGTACAAGGATTTTCTGAAAAATAAATAAATAAATGTAATGCATTTTTTGTTTGTCCACCTGTACGCAACCAGGTGACATAAACAATCTGACGAGAAACCGCCCCTGGGCTTTGCCTTTTTGTTGCACCATCAAATCTACTTTTGATGGTGCTACCCCACTTTCAAAAATGTTTTTTCTGTAATCTTATTTGAACATTCTCAAGAATAAGAGTAAGCTCCGAAAGTTTGGGATTATTATTTCAAGAAATTGTTCAGTTAGAAACTAGAGGTGATGAAAATATGTCACAGCCTAAAATGCACATAGGCAAATCATGCACGCCTTCCGGAAACACATGGCCTATTTTTTAACATACATGTTCTATTTTTCTCAATCTTAATTTCAGTTGTTGATTGGCTCTTCAGGGGTTTTTCCTTTGGGTGGATTAAGATTCTCGGTGGTGCATTAATAGTGGCAGGATTTCTCCTTATGCTGGTTCCGGAATCACTACAGCAAAAAGTAGCATGCTGGAATGAAGGGTGGTGTCCGTGTGAGAAGCAGAAACTAGACCAGGAAGGGGCGGAGCATGAGGAGGAGGCAGGGCCAAATGATGGTAAAGATTGGACGAGATTAGAACGGGTAAATGAAGATGCATCCTAAAAATAAATCACTTTGTACAACCAAGAAGGGACGGAGCCTGATGAGGGGACAAGGCGGTGCCAAATGATGGTAAAGATTGGACGAGATTAGAACGGTAAACGAGGATGCATCCTAAAAATAAATCACTTTGACAACCAAGAAGGGACGGAGCCTGATGAGGGGACAAGGCGGTGCCAAATGATGGTAAAGATTGGACGAGATTAGAACGGTAAACGAGGATGCATTCTAAAAATAAACCACCTTGACAACCAAGAAGGAGCGGAGCCTGATGAGGGGACAAGGCGGAGCCTGATGAGGGGAAGAAGCGGGGCTAATACTGTTTTATTGGTTTATACTGTAAAGCGCCTAGAGGCCCTGGCATTTGGTGCTATATAAGATTGCTATTATTATTATTATTAAATGATGGTGAAGAGTGTTCCTTCAAACCTATTGGTTCTAAGCAACATGTCTTGCAATTTTGAAGGAAATCTGAATCACATAATTTCAAATAACATTTTCAACTAACTTTCAAAACTCCCAAAATAGCTTTGGAATGGATTTATTTTCTGTTAATAATCATTTATGACACATTTATAAAATATCAATATTTGGTAATATTGAAGGTGTCTTTACTTCGCATTACTTAATTAATCTTGTTCATTATCTTCTTCAGGGTGCTGAAGATAGTCACAGTGTGGGAACGGTGGTCCTGACGGACCTCTCTAAGGCTTTTGACCATGCCTTATTACAAATATGTGACGGGCTCTAGGAAAATGAGTCACAAGTCGCGCTGGCTAGTATTCTTTTTGCGACCATAAAAAGAAATCTGTGGCATTTCTACGCTCATTAAAATACCTAAACACAAAGGAAATTCCAGGGGGAACACAGACATTCCAGGCGGAACACAGACATTCCAGGTGGTATCTGGGCACCAACAGGAATTTTCATTGTGTTTTGGTATTTTATTAAGATATTGGATTTGCCGCGGATTTCTTTTTATGGTCGCAAAAAGAATACTAGCCAGCGCGACTTGTGACTCATTTTCCTAGAGCCCGTCACATATCATCGACGTGGGAGTTCGCAGGGCCGTTGTTCCCTGGATTTGTGACTTAAAATTGCAGGAAATGTTGCTTAGGACCCATAGATGATATTCCTTGAATTTAACATTGACTGGTCATCCAGAAAATAAAATATGAAATTTGGAAACATTTTGGGATTTTGAGAAAATTTGTTGAATATTTGCCAAATTGTCCATTTTTCTTAGAAATAAGGTTCCAGACAGGCTAAATTTTCATTATTAGTCATTTCTAAGACATTTTCAAAAACGTCAAATTTGGGCCAATTTTGATAAAAATCGATGGACTAACCCCTTGTGATTTTTTCAATTTTTGGCCACAAATGTTATGATTTAGATTTTCCTTAAAATTGCAGGAAATGTTGCTTAGGACCCATAGATGATATTCCTTGAATTTAACATTGACTGGTCATCCAGAAAATAAAATATGAAATTTGGAAAAAATTTGGGATTTTGTGAAAATTTGTTGAATATTTGCCAAATTGTCCATTTTTCTAAGAAATAAGGTTCCAGACAGGCTAAATTTTCATTATGAGTCATTTCTAAGACATTTTCGAAAACGTCAATTTTGGCCAATTTTGATAAAAATGGATGGACTAACCCCTTGTGATTTTTTTAATTTTTGGCCAAAAATGTTATGATTTAGATTTTCCTTAAAATTGCAGGAAATGTTGCTTAGGACCCATAGATGATATTCCTTGAATTTAACATTGACTGGTCATCCAGAAAATAAAATATGAAATTTGGAAAAAAATTGGGATTTTGTGAAAATTTGTTGAATATTTGCCAAATTGTCAATTTTTCTAAGAAATAAGGTTCCAGACAGGCTAAATTTTTATTATGAGTCATTTCTAAGACATTTTCGAAAACGTCAATTTTGGCCAATTTTGATAAAAATCGATGGACTAACCCCTTGTGATTTTTTCAATTTTTGGCCAAAAATGTTATGATTTAGAATTTCCTTAAAATTGCAGGAAATGTTGCTTAGGACCCATAGATGATGTTCCTTGAATTTAACATTGACTGGTCATCCGGAAAATAAAATATGAAATTTGGAAACATTTTGGGATTTTGAGAAAATTTGTTGAATATTTACCAAATTGTCCATTTTTCTTAGAAATAAGGTTCCAGACAGGCTAAATTTTCATTATGAGTCATTTCTAAGACATTTTCAAAAACGTCAATTTTTTGCCAATTTTGAAAAAAATTGATGGACTAACCCCTTGTGATTTTTTCAATTTTTGGCCAAAAATGTTATGATTTAGATTTTCCCTAAAATTGCAGGAAATGTTGCTTAGGACCCATAGATGATATTCCTTGAATTTAACATTGACTGGTCATCCAGAAAATAAAATATGAAATTTTGAAACATTTTGGGATTTTGAGAAAATTTGTTGAATATTTGCCAAATTGTCAATTTTTCTTAGAAATAAGGTTCCAGACAGGCTAAATTTTCATTATGAGTCATTTCTAAGACATTTTCAAAAACGTCAATTTTTGGCCAATTTTGATAAAAATCGATGGACTAACCCCTTGTGATTTTTTTTAATTTTTGGCCAAAAATGTTATGATTTAGAATTTCCTTAAAATTGCAGGAAATGTTGCTTAGGACCCATAGATGATGTTCCTTGAATTTAACATTGACTGGTCATCCGGAAAATAAAATATGAAATTTGGAAACATTTTGGGATTTTGAGAAAATTTGTTGAATATTTACCAAATTGTCCATTTTTCTTAGAAATAAGGTTCCAGACAGGCTAAATTTTCATTATGAGTCATTTCTAAGACATTTTCAAAAACGTCAATTTTTGGCCAATTTTGATAAAAATTGATGGACTAACCCCTTGTGATTTTTTCAATTTTTGGCCAAAAATGTTATGATTTAGATTTTCCCTAAAATTGCAGGAAATGTTGCTTAGGACCCATAGATGATATTCCTTGAATTTAACATTGACTGGTCATCCAGAAAATAAAATATGAAATTTTGAAACATTTTGGGATTTTGAGAAAATTTGTTGAATATTTGCCAAATTGTCAATTTTTCTAAGAAATAAGGTTCCAGACAGGCTAAATTTTCATTATGAGTCATTTCTAAGACATTTTCGAAAACGTCAATTTTGGCCAATTTTGATAAAAATCGATGGACTAACCCCTTGTGATTTTTTTAATTTTTGGCCAAAAATGTTATGATTTAGATTTTCCCTAAAATTGCAGGAAATGTTGCTTAGGACCCATAGATGATATTCCTTGAATTTAACATTGACTGGTCATCCAGAAAATAAAATATGAAATTTTGAAACATTTTGGGATTTTGAGAAAATTTGTTGAATATTTGCCAAATTGTCCATTTTTCTTAGAAATAAGGTTCCAGACAGGCTAAATTTTCATTATGAGTCATTTCTAAGACATTTTCAAAAACGTCAATTTTTGGCCAATTTTGATAAAAATCGATGGACTAACCCCTTGTGATTTTTTCAATTTTTGGCCACAAATGTTATGATTTAGATTTTCCTTAAAATTGCAGGAAATGTTGCTTAGGACCCATAGATGATATTCCTTGAATTTAACATTGACTGGTCATCCAGAAAATAAAATATGAAATTTGGAAAAAATTTGGGATTTTGTGAAAATTTGTTGAATATTTGCCAAATTGTCCATTTTTCTAAGAAATAAGGTTCCAGACAGGCTAAATTTTCATTATGAGTCATTTCTAAGACATTTTCGAAAACGTCAATTTTGGCCAATTTTGATAAAAATGGATGGACTAACCCCTTGTGATTTTTTTAATTTTTGGCCAAAAATGTTATGATTTAGATTTTCCTTAAAATTGCAGGAAATGTTGCTTAGGACCCATAGATGATATTCCTTGAATTTAACATTGACTGGTCATCCAGAAAATAAAATATGAAATTTGGAAAAAAATTGGGATTTTGTGAAAATTTGTTGAATATTTGCCAAATTGTCAATTTTTCTAAGAAATAAGGTTCCAGACAGGCTAAATTTTTATTATGAGTCATTTCTAAGACATTTTCGAAAACGTCAATTTTGGCCAATTTTGATAAAAATCGATGGACTAACCCCTTGTGATTTTTTCAATTTTTGGCCAAAAATGTTATGATTTAGAATTTCCTTAAAATTGCAGGAAATGTTGCTTAGGACCCATAGATGATGTTCCTTGAATTTAACATTGACTGGTCATCCGGAAAATAAAATATGAAATTTGGAAACATTTTGGGATTTTGAGAAAATTTGTTGAATATTTACCAAATTGTCCATTTTTCTTAGAAATAAGGTTCCAGACAGGCTAAATTTTCATTATGAGTCATTTCTAAGACATTTTCAAAAACGTCAATTTTTTGCCAATTTTGAAAAAAATTGATGGACTAACCCCTTGTGATTTTTTCAATTTTTGGCCAAAAATGTTATGATTTAGATTTTCCCTAAAATTGCAGGAAATGTTGCTTAGGACCCATAGATGATATTCCTTGAATTTAACATTGACTGGTCATCCAGAAAATAAAATATGAAATTTTGAAACATTTTGGGATTTTGAGAAAATTTGTTGAATATTTGCCAAATTGTCAATTTTTCTTAGAAATAAGGTTCCAGACAGGCTAAATTTTCATTATGAGTCATTTCTAAGACATTTTCAAAAACGTCAATTTTTGGCCAATTTTGATAAAAATCGATGGACTAACCCCTTGTGATTTTTTTTAATTTTTGGCCAAAAATGTTATGATTTAGAATTTCCTTAAAATTGCAGGAAATGTTGCTTAGGACCCATAGATGATGTTCCTTGAATTTAACATTGACTGGTCATCCGGAAAATAAAATATGAAATTTGGAAACATTTTGGGATTTTGAGAAAATTTGTTGAATATTTACCAAATTGTCCATTTTTCTTAGAAATAAGGTTCCAGACAGGCTAAATTTTCATTATGAGTCATTTCTAAGACATTTTCAAAAACGTCAATTTTTGGCCAATTTTGATAAAAATTGATGGACTAACCCCTTGTGATTTTTTCAATTTTTGGCCAAAAATGTTATGATTTAGATTTTCCCTAAAATTGCAGGAAATGTTGCTTAGGACCCATAGATGATATTCCTTGAATTTAACATTGACTGGTCATCCAGAAAATAAAATATGAAATTTTGAAACATTTTGGGATTTTGAGAAAATTTGTTGAATATTTGCCAAATTGTCAATTTTTCTAAGAAATAAGGTTCCAGACAGGCTAAATTTTCATTATGAGTCATTTCTAAGACATTTTCGAAAACGTCAATTTTGGCCAATTTTGATAAAAATCGATGGACTAACCCCTTGTGATTTTTTTAATTTTTGGCCAAAAATGTTATGATTTAGATTTTCCCTAAAATTGCAGGAAATGTTGCTTAGGACCCATAGATGATATTCCTTGAATTTAACATTGACTGGTCATCCAGAAAATAAAATATGAAATTTTGAAACATTTTGGGATTTTGAGAAAATTTGTTGAATATTTGCCAAATTGTCCATTTTTCTTAGAAATAAGGTTCCAGACAGGCTAAATTTTCATTATGAGTCATTTCTAAGACATTTTCAAAAACGTCAATTTTTGGCCAATTTTGATAAAAATCGATGGACTAACCCCTTGTGATTTTTTTAATTTTTGGCCAAAAATGTTATGATTTAGATTTTCCCTAAAATTGCAGGAAATGTTGCTTAGGACCCATAGATGATATTCCTTGAATTTAACATTGTTGACTGGTCATCCAGAAAATAAAATATGAAATTTGGAAAAAATTTGGGATTTTGTGAAAATTTGTTGAATATTTGCCAAATTGTCAATTTTTCTAAGAAATAAGGTTCCAGACGGGCTAAATTTTCATTATTAGTCTTTTCTAAGACATTTTCAAAAACGTCAATTTTTGGCCAATTTTGATAAAAATCGATGGACTAACCCCTTGTGATTTTTTCAATTTTTGGCCAAAAATGTTATGATTTAGATTTTCCTTAAAATTGCAGGAAATGTTGCTTAGGACCCATAGATGATATTCCTTGAATTTAACATTGACTGGTCATCCAGAAAATAAAATATGAAATTTGGAAAAAATTTGGGATTTTGAGAAAATTTGTTGAATATTTGCCAAATTGTCAATTTTTCTTAGAAATAAGGTTCCAGACAGGCTAAATTTTCATTATGAGTCATTTCTAAGACATTTTCAAAAACGTCAATTTTTGGCCAATTTTGATAAAAATCGATGGACTAACCCCTTGTGATTTTTTTTAATTTTTGGCCAAAAATGTTATGATTTAGAATTTCCTTAAAATTGCAGGAAATGTTGCTTAGGACCCATAGATGATGTTCCTTGAATTTAACATTGACTGGTCATCCGGAAAATAAAATATGAAATTTGGAAACATTTTGGGATTTTGAGAAAATTTGTTGAATATTTACCAAATTGTCCATTTTTCTTAGAAATAAGGTTCCAGACAGGCTAAATTTTCATTATGAGTCATTTCTAAGACATTTTCAAAAACGTCAATTTTTGGCCAATTTTGATAAAAATTGATGGACTAACCCCTTGTGATTTTTTCAATTTTTGGCCAAAAATGTTATGATTTAGATTTTCCCTAAAATTGCAGGAAATGTTGCTTAGGACCCATAGATGATATTCCTTGAATTTAACATTGACCATCCAGAAAATAAAATATGAAATTTTGAAACATTTTGGGATTTTGAGAAAATTTGTTGAATATTTGCCAAATTGTCAATTTTTCTTAGAAATAAGGTTCCAGACAGGCTAAATTTTCATTATGAGTCATTTCTAAGACATTTTCAAAAACGTCAATTTTTGGCCAATTTTGATAAAAATCGATGGACTAACCCCTTGTGATTTTTTTAATTTTTGGCCAAAAATGTTATGATTTAGATTTTCCTTAAAATTGCAGGAAATGTTGCTTAGGACCCATAGATGATATTCCTTGAATTTAACATTGACTGGTCATCCAGAAAATAAAATATGAAATTTGGAAAAAAATTGGGATTTTGTGAAAATTTGTTGAATATTTGCCAAATTGTCCATTTTTCTAAGAAATAAGGTTCCAGACAGGCTAAATTTTCATTATGAGTCATTTCTAAGACATTTTCGAAAACGTCAATTTTGGCCAATTTTGATAAAAATCGATGGACTAACCCCTTGTGATTTTTTTAATTTTTGGCCAAAAATGTTATGATTTAGATTTTCCCTAAAATTGCAGGAAATGTTGCTTAGGACCCATAGATGATATTCCTTGAATTTAACATTGACTGGTCATCCAGAAAATAAAATATGAAATTTTGAAACATTTTGGGATTTTGAGAAAATTTGTTGAATATTTGCCAAATTGTCCATTTTTCTTAGAAATAAGGTTCCAGACAGGCTAAATTTTCATTATGAGTCATTTCTAAGACATTTTCAAAAACGTCAATTTTTGGCCAATTTTGATAAAAATCGATGGATTAACCCCTTGTGATTTTTTTAATTTTTGGCCAAAAATGTTATGATTTAGATTTTCCCTAAAATTGCAGGAAATGTTGCTTAGGACCCATAGATGATATTCCTTGAATTTAACATTGTTGACTGGTCATCCAGAAAATAAAATATGAAATTTGGAAAAAATTTGGGATTTTGTGAAAATTTGTTGAATATTTGCCAAATTGTCCATTTTTCTAAGAAATAAGGTTCCAGACAGGCTAAATTTTCATTATGAGTCATTTCTAAGACATTTTCGAAAACGTCAATTTTGGCCAATTTTGATAAAAATTGATGGACTAACCCCTTGTGATTTTTTTAATTTTTGGCCAAAAATGTTATGATTTAGATTTTCCTTAAAATTGCAGGAAATGTTGCTTAGGACCCATAGATGATATTCCTTGAATTTAACATTGACTGGTCATCCAGAAAATAAAATATGAAATTTGGAAAAATTTTGGGATTTTGAGAAAATTTGTTGAATATTTGCCAAATTGTCAATTTTTCTTAGAAATAAGGTTCCAGACAGGCTAAATTTTCATTATGAGTCATTTCTAAGACATTTTCAAAAACGTCAATTTTTGGCCAATTTTGATAAAAATTGATGGACTAACCCCTTGTGATTTTTTTAATTTTTGGCCAAAAATGTTATGATTTAGATTTTCCTTAAAATTGCAGGAAATGTTGCTTAGGACCCATAGATGATATTCCTTGAATTTAACATTGACTGGTCATCCAGAAAATAAAATATGAAATTTGGAAAAATTTTGGGATTTTGAGAAAATTTGTTGAATATTTGCCAAATTGTCAATTTTTCTTAGAAATAAGGTTCCAGACAGGCTAAATTTTCATTATGAGTCATTTCTAAGACATTTTCAAAAACGTCAATTTTTGGCCAATTTTGATAAAAATCGATAAAAACCCCTTGTGATTTTTTCAATTTTTGGCCAAAAATGTTATGATTTAGATTTTCCTTAAAATTGCAGGAAATGTTGCTTAGGACCCCATAGATGATATTCCTTGAATTTAACATTGACTGGTCATCCAGAAAATAAAATATGAAATTTGGAAAAAATTTGGGATTTTGTGAAAATTTGTTGAATATTTGCCAAATTGTCCATTTTTCTAAGAAATAAGGTTCCAGACAGGCTAAATTTTCATTATGAGTCATTTCTAAGACATTTTCGAAAACGTCAATTTTGGCCAATTTTGATAAAAATTGATGGACTAACCCCTTGTGATTTTTTGAATTTTTGGCCAAAAATGTTATGATTTAGATTTTCCTTAAAATTGCAGGAAATGTTGCTTAGGACCCATATATGATATTCCTTGAATTTAACATTGACTGGTCATCCAGAAAATAAAATATGAAATTTGGAAAAAGTTTGGGATTTTGAGAAAATTTGTTGAATATTTGCCAAATTGTCCATTTTTCTTAGAAATAAGGTTCCAGACAGGCTAAATTTTCATTATGAGTCATTTCTAAGACATTTTCAAAAACGTCAATTTTTGGCCAATTTTGATAAAAATCGATGGACTAACCCCTTGTGATTTTTTAAATTTTTGGCCAAAAATGTTATGATTTAGATTTTCCTTAAAATTGCAGGAAATGTTGCTTAGGACCCATAGATGATATTCCTTGAATTTAACATTGACTGGTCATCCAGAAAATAAAATATGAAATTTGGAAAAATTTTGGGATTTTGTGAAAATCTAAATCTAAATCTAGGGAAAATCTAAATCATAACATTTTTGGCCAAAAATTGAAAAAATCACAAGGGGTTACCCTTGTGATTTTTTCAATTTTTGGCCAAAAATGTTATGATTTAGATTTTCCCTAAAATTGCAGGAAATGTTGCTTAGGACCCATAGATGATATTAATGATATTTAACATTGACTGGTCATCCAGAAAATAAAATATGAAATTTGGAAAAAATTTGGGATTTTGTGAAAATTTGTTGAATATTTGCCAAATTGTCCATTTTTCTAAGAAATAAGGTTCCAGACAGGCTAAATTTTCATTATGAGTCATTTCTAAGACATTTTCGAAAACGTCAATTTTGGCAAATTTTGATAAAAATTGATGGACTAACCCCTTGTGATTTTTTAAATTTTTTGCCAAAAATGTTATGATTTAGATTTTCCGTAAAATTGCAGGAAATGTTGCTTAGGACCCATAGATGATATTCCTTGAATTTAACATTGACTGGTCATCTAGAAAATAAAATATGAAATTTTGAAACATTTTGGGATTTTGAGAAAATTTGTTGAATATTTGCCAAATTGTCCATTTTTCTTAGAAATAAGGTTCCAGACAGGCTAAATTTTCATTATGAGTCATTTCTAAGACATTTTCAAAAACGTCAATTTTTGGCCAATTTTGATAAAAATCAATGGACTAACCCCTTGTGATTTTTTAAATTTTTGGCCAAAAATGTTATGATTTAGATTTTCCTTAAAATTGCAGGAAATGTTGCTTAGGACCCATAGATGATATTCCTTGAATTTAACATTGACTGGGTCATCCAGAAAATAAAATATGAAATTTGGAAAAATTTGGGATTTTGTGAAAATTTGTTGAATATTTGCCAAATTGTCAATTTTTCTAAGAAATAAGGTTCCAGACAGGCTAAATTTTCATTATTAGTCTTTTCTAAGACATTTTCAAAAACGTCAATTTTTGGCCAATTTTGATAAAAATCGATGGACTAACCCCTTGTGATTTTTTAAATTTTTTGCCAAAAATGTTATGATTTAGATTTTCCGTAAAATTGCAGGAAATGTTGCTTAGGACCCATAGATGATATTCCTTGAATTTAACATTGACTGGTCATCCAGAAAATAAAATATGAAATTTGGAAAAATTTTGGGATTTTGAGAAAATTTGTTGAATATTTGCCAAATTGTCAATTTTTCTTAGAAATAAGGTTCCAGACAGGCTAAATTTTCATTATGAGTCATTTCTAAGACATTTTCAAAAACGTCAATTTTTGGCCAATTTTGATAAAAATCGATGGACTAACCCCTTGTGATTTTTTTAATTTTTGGCCAAAAATGTTATGATTTAGATTTTCCTTAAAATTGCAGGAAATGTTGCTTAGGACCCATAGATGATATTCCTTGAATTTAACATTGACTGGTCATCCAGAAAATAAAATATGAAATTTGGAAAAATTTTGGGATTTTGTGAAAATTTGTTGAATATTTGCCAAATTGTCAATTTTTCTAAGAAATAAGGTTCCAGACAGGCTAAATTTTCATTATTAGTCATTTCTAAGACATTTTCAAAAACGTCAATTTTTGGCCAATTTTGATAAAAATCGATAAAAAACCCCTTGTGATTTTTTCAATTTTTGGCCAAAAATGTTATGATTTAGATTTTCCTTAAAATTGCAGGAAATGTTGCTTAGGACCCATAGATGATATTCCTTGAATTTAACATTGCCTGGTCATCCAGAAAATAAAATATGAAATTTGGAAAAAATTTGGGATTTTGTGAAAATTTGTTGAATATTTGCCAAATTGTCCATTTTTCTAAGAAATAAGGTTCCAGACAGGCTAAATTTTCATTATGAGTCATTTCTAAGACATTTTCGAAAACGTCAATTTTGGCCAATTTTGATAAAAATTGATGGACTAACCCCTTGTGATTTTTTGAATTTTTGGCCAAAAATGTTATGATTTAGATTTTCCTTAAAATTGCAGGAAATGTTGCTTAGGACCCATATATGATATTCCTTGAATTTAACATTGACTGGTCATCCAGAAAATAAAATATGAAATTTGGAAAAAGTTTGGGATTTTGAGAAAATTTGTTGAATATTTGCCAAATTGTCCATTTTTCTTAGAAATAAGGTTCCAGACAGGCTAAATTTTCATTATGAGTCATTTCTAAGACATTTTCAAAAACGTCAATTTTTGGCCAATTTTGATAAAAATCGATGGACGTTAGTGATTTTTTAAATTTTTGGCCAAAAATGTTATGATTTAGATTTTCCTTAAAATTGCAGGAAATGTTGCTTAGGACCCATAGATGATATTCCTTGAATTTAACATTGACTGGTCATCCAGAAAATAAAATATGAAATTTGGAAAAATTTTGGGATTTTGTGAAAATCTAAATCTAAATCTAGGGAAAATCTAAATCATAACATTTTTGGCCAAAAATTGAAAAAATAACAAGGGGTTACCCTTGTGATTTTTTCAATTTTTGGCCAAAAATGTTATGATTTAGATTTTCCCTAAAATTGCAGGAAATGTTGCTTAGGACCCATAGATGATATTAATGATATTTAACATTGACTGGTCATCCAGAAAATAAAATATGAAATTTGGAAAAAATTTGGGATTTTGTGAAAATTTGTTGAATATTTGCCAAATTGTCCATTTTTCTAAGAAATAAGGTTCCAGACAGGCTAAATTTTCATTATGAGTCATTTCTAAGACATTTTCGAAAACGTCAATTTTGGCAAATTTTGATAAAAATTGATGGACTAACCCCTTGTGATTTTTTTAATTTTTGGCCAAAAATGTTATGATTTAGATTTTCCGTAAAATTGCAGGAAATGTTGCTTAGGACCCATAGATGATATTCCCTAAATTTAACATTGACTGGTCATCTAGAAAATAAAATATGAAATTTTGAAACATTTTGGGATTTTGAGAAAATTTGTTGAATATTTGCCAAATTGTCCATTTTTCTTAGAAATAAGGTTCCAGACAGGCTAAATTTTCATTATGAGTCATTTCTAAGACATTTTCAAAAACGTCAATTTTTGGCCAATTTTGATAAAAATCGATGGACTAACCCCTTGTGATTTGTTTAATTTTTGGCCAAAAATGTAATGATTTAGATTTTACTTAAAATTGCAGGAAATGTTGCTTAGGACCCATAGATGATATTCCTTGAATTTAACATTGACTGGTCATCCAGAAAATAAAATATGAAATTTGGAAAAATTTTGGGATTTTGAGAAAATTTGTTGAATATTTGCCAAATTGTCCATTTTTCTTAGAAATAGGTTCCAGACAGGCTAAATTTTCATTATGAGTCATTTCTAAGACATTTTCAAAAACGTCAATTTTTGGCCAATTTTGATAAAAATCAATATACTAACCCCTTGTGATTTTTAAATTTTTGGCCAAAATGTTATGATTTAGATTTTCCTTAAAATTGCAGGAAATGTTGCTTAGGACCCATAGATGATATTCCTTGAATTTAACATTGACTGGTCATCCAGAAAATAAAATATGAAATTTGGAAAAATTTGGGATTTTGTGAAAATTTGTTGAATATTTGCCAAATTGTCAATTTTTCTAAGAAATAAGGTTCCAGACAGGCTAAATTTTCATTATTAGTCTTTTCTAAGACATTTTCAAAAACGTCAATTTTTGGCCAATTTTGATAAAAATCGATGGACTAACCCCTTGTGATTTTTTAAATTTTTGCCAAAAATGTTATGATTTAGATTTTCCGTAAAATTGCAGGAAATGTTGCTTAGGACCCATAGATGATATTCCTTGAATTTAACATTGACTGGTCATCCAGAAAATAAAATATGAAATTTGGAAAAAATTTGGGATTTTGTGAAAATTTGTTGAATATTTGCCAAATTGTCCATTTTTCTAAGAAATAAGGTTCCAGACAGGCTAAATTTTCATTATGAGTCATTTCTAAGACATTTTCGAAAACGTCAAATTTGGCCAATTTTGATAAAAATTGATGGACTAACCCCTTGTGATTTTTTGAATTTTTGGCCAAAAATGTTATGATTTAGATTTTCCTTAAAATTGCAGGAAATGTTGCTTAGGACCCATGTATGATATTCCTTGAATTTAACATTGACTGGTCATCCAGAAAATAAAATATGAAATTTGGAAAAAAATTGGGATTTTGAGAAATTTGTTGAATATTTGCCAAATTGTCCATTTTTCTAAGAAATAAGGTTCCAGACAGGCTAAATTTTCATTATGAGTCATTTCTAAGACATTTTCGAAAAACGTCAATTTTGGCCAATTTTGATAAAAATTGATGGACTAACCCCTTGTGATTTTTAAATTTTTTGCCAAAAATGTTATGATTTAGATTTTCCGTAAAATTGCAGGAAATGTTGCTTAGGACCCATAGATGATATTCCTTGAATTTAACATTGACTGGTCATCCAGAAAATAAAATATGAAATTTGGAAAAATTTTGGGATTTTGTGAAAATTTGTTGAATATTTGCCAAATTGTCAATTTTTCTAAGAAATAAGGTTCCAGACAGGCTAAATTTTCATTATGAGTCATTTCTAAGACATTTTCGAAAACGTCAATTTTGGCAAATTTTGATAAAAATTGATGGACTAACCCCTTGTGATTTTTTAAATTTTTGGCCAAAAATGTTATGATTTAGATTTTCCGTAAAATTGCAGGAAATGTTGCTTAGGACCCATAGATGATATTCCCTAAATTTAACATTGACTGGTCATCTAGAAAATAAAATATGAAATTTTGAAACATTTTGGGATTTTGAGAAAATTTGTTGAATATTTGCCAAATTGTCCATTTTTCTTAGAAATAAGGTTCCAGACAGGCTAAATTTTCATTATGAGTCATTTCTAAGACATTTTCAAAAACGTCAATTTTTGGCCAATTTTGATAAAAATCGATGGACTAACCCCTTGTGATTTTTTGAATTTTTGGCCAAAAATGTAATGATTTAGATTTTCCTTAAAATTGCAGGAAATGTTGCTTAGGACCCATATATGATATTCCTTGAATTTAACATTGACTGGTCATCCAGAAAATAAAATATGAAATTTGGAAAAAATTGGGATTTTGAGAAAATTTGTTGAATATTTGCCAAATTGTCCATTTTTCTAAGAAATAAGGTTCCAGACAGGCTAAATTTTCATTATGAGTCATTTCTAAGACATTTTCGAAAACGTCAATTTTGGCCAATTTTGATAAAATTTGATGGACTAACCCCTTGTGATTTTTTAAATTTTTTGCCAAAAATGTTATGATTTAGATTTTCCGTAAAATTGCAGGAAATGTTGCTTAGGACCCATAGATGATATTCCTTGAATTTAACATTGACTGGTCATCCAGAAAATAAAATATGAAATTTGGAAAAATTTGGGATTTTGTGAAAATTTGTTGAATATTTGCCAAATTGTCAATTTTTCTAAGAAATAAGGTTCCAGACAGGCTAAATTTTCATTATGAGTCATTTCTAAGACATTTTCGAAAACGTCAATTTTGGCAAATTTTGATAAAAATTGATGGACTAACCCCTTGTGATTTTTTAAATTTTTGGCCAAAAATGTTATGATTTAGATTTTCCGTAAAATTGCAGGAAATGTTGCTTAGGACCCATAGATGATATTCCCTAAATTTAACATTGACTGGTCATCTAGAAAATAAAATATGAAATTTTGAAACATTTTGGGATTTTGAGAAAATTTGTTGAATATTTGCCAAATTGTCCATTTTTCTTAGAAATAAGGTTCCAGACAGGCTAAATTTTCATTATGAGTCATTTCTAAGACATTTTCAAAAACGTCAATTTTTGGCCAATTTTGATAAAAATCGATGGACTAACCCCTTGTGATTTTTTAAATTTTTGGCCAAAAATGTAATGATTTAGATTTTCCTTAAAATTGCAGGAAATGTTGCTTAGGACCCATAGATGATATTCCTTGAATTTAACATTGACTGGTCATCCAGAAATAAAATATGAAATTTGGAAAAAAATTGGATTTTGAGAAAATTTGTTGAATATTTGCCAAATTGTCCATTTTTCTAAGAAATAAGGTTCCAGACAGGCTAAATTTTCATTATGAGTCATTTCTAAGACATTTTCGAAAACGTCAATTTTGGCCAATTTTGATAAAAATTGATGGACTAACCCCTTGTGATTTTTTAATTTTTTGCCAAAAATGTTATGATTTAGATTTTCCGTAAAATTGCAGGAAATGTTGCTTAGGACCCATAGATGATATTCCTTGAATTTAACATTGACTGGTCATCCAGAAAATAAAATATGAAATTTGGAAAAATTTTGGGATTTTGTGAAAATTTGTTGAATATTTGCCAAATTGTCAATTTTTCTAAGAAATAAGGTTCCAGACAGGCTAAATTTTCATTATGAGTCATTTCTAAGACATTTTCGAAAACGTCAATTTTGGCAAATTTTGATAAAAATTGATGGACTAACCCCTTGTGATTTTTTTAATTTTTGGCCAAAAATGTTATGATTTAGATTTTCCGTAAAATTGCAGGAAATGTTGCTTAGGACCCATAGATGATATTCCCTAAATTTAACATTGACTGGTCATCTAGAAAATAAAATATGAAATTTGAAACATTTTGGGATTTTGAGAAAATTTGTTGAATATTTGCCAAATTGTCCATTTTTCTTAGAAATAAGGTTCCAGACAGGCTAAATTTTCATTATGAGTCATTTCTAAGACATTTTCAAAAACGTCAATTTTTGGCCAATTTTGATAAAAATCGATGGACTAACCCCTTGTGATTTTTT